>JABTXL010001118.1:4116303-4233040 GCA_025134845.1 Neodon shergylaensis
GAAGAAGAAGAAGAAGAAGAAGAAGAAGAAGAAGAAGAAGAAGAAGACGACGACGACGACGACGACGACACTGGACACATGAGTGACTATAGGTTATAGGTACCAGCACAGCACATTTTTGCTTGTGTGTTGGAACAAACTCTGAGCTTCTACACTTCTTCACAAAATGTTCACTAAATGGAAATTGTTTTAGAAGACACTGAGTCAGGTTTCCCCAAGCCTAGACCAACTGAGGTAAAGAAAATACTTAATCCTTTGTCATCTCTATAGAGTAGGAAATCAACTCTATCAATATCTCAAAGTTCATGAACCAATTTAAGAAAGAAAGAAAAAAGCAATAAATAAAGAAATAAGTGAAAAAAAGTAAGGAAGAAAACAAAATCCACAAAATCCTCAAAAGACAAAATAAAGTGCCTGGTCCTAGTAAACTAGTAACCTAGGGTTGCTCATGGAGATACATTCCCTGATAGTCTAAAACATACTGAGCAGGCTAAATACATTCTCCCTTCATCACATTTTACAGCTGCATTTATAGGTTCTCTGCTTAATTATAGAAGATTAGAGGTCAACAAAATGTTAATCCTCAAATTCCTTTAATACAAAAGTTTGTGATATTCAAAGTAAAGGGATGAGCAAACAAAGATATATGTACATGTTTTAAACTCAGACTTCCATACATATACCAAATAGTAAAATAGACTAATTCTCAGACAGGTTAATATAAAACTTCAAGACTAAAGCTTTATATTATTCAAGTACTGTTACTTAGTAAAATAGCCTGCTTTCAACAATAACAACAATTAAACATAAAAAGCACAGGCTAAAATGACAAAGTCAAATTAAGAATTAGATGCAGAAATGACAGAGGTTGCAAAATTACCAGATCAAATGTTGAGTAGAACTATAGTTGATTTGCTACAGACTATTGGAAACCAGGAGGCAATATTAAATAACAGGATAACAGCTCAATAAGTTTTGTCAGCCCATTTTCTGCTGCTGTACCAGAATGCTACTGACTGAGTCATTTATTAGGAAAAGAAGTTCAAATTGCAATTCTAGAGAATGGGAACTAACTATGAGCCATTGTCTTCATGTCTGATAAGGGCCTCCACATTATAACAGGAAGAAGTTAAGCACAGATTAATCAATGCTAGGAAAAAGAAATAAAAGATACTTTTATATGGTTGGAACTCACTCCCACAGTAATAGTTTTGAGACACTCATTATGTTCTGCTCTCATGATGTGTTCAATGGGGGCTATCTCCCATGAGCAGTTGATCTCTGCATTGTGTCCAGTTATGGTTTTGTGTGATGATCTCCATGTGCAACACCTATCTGTGGGTATAAAGATAAGATTTAGAATGCAGTAAGGAATTATGCTGGTCTAGCAAAAAGGTGATAGTAGATTCTTTTCTAATGTCCATGAATTTCCTAGCACTGAGAAGTTGGCTCGATTTCTAATACAAGACATAATTTCCTTCTTGTTGATTAGATAATTTGTTACCACCAACATGCTATTTTCACTTTTATAACCTTTATGGATATATTATCTTACCGATCACTGTAATTCATATATGTTGCAGCTGAATTGAATTATTAATTTGTTCCTTGCTTTGGCAGTTTCCATACTATTTTTCTGTATCGTGGAAGCTGGAAGACAGGAAGAAGGTTTTCAGGTTAGGTCTTGGTCAAAACATCCATGTTCTGTGTGCTATGTGTTCAGTGTCTTCTGCCATTTAAACTTACCTTCAACCTCTGAGAAGCAACCAATAGCTACACAAGAGTCTGTTATTTGGGGTGTTACCTAGACCAATACCCTGACCATCTATTTGGAAAGAGGTTTCTAACATTTCTCTAGGGTTTTGTTAGTCTATGATTATTTGATAAGGACTGCCAGTTCAAGTGATATTACTTGCCTTAAGAAATATGAATTCATAAATGCACATGTATTTTTGGTAAATATAGAATAATATGATGCCTTGAAGCTTTATCAAACTACTTTAGTATGTTTTATCCCTCTTCTACTTCTGTATTAAGCTCCGTCCTATCTCTCCAGTTGGTTGATGTTTCTTGTTATCATTAACTCAAATACCGTTCAGTATTTGAATTAATGGGAAAAGTTATTTATAAAAGCATATGCACTTTATCCATGCCAATTGTTTCTTATATAACCATAAATGTTTACATGAAACTGCATATGCTGAAGCATTGCTCTTCCTTAGTACTATATACTATATGGAATTTTCTCACCACTATGACTTGATTTTCATTTTATAAATTTCCAATCTAATTTGAGAAGCCTGACCCCAAACTATACCATTTATTTGCTTAAGTGTTTAAAGGGGTTATAATTCTCGCATGCAAATGGAACTGTGAAAACCATTACCAGGAACTTCATATGGAAGTAACTGTGAACTGTGAAGGTAATGATTATGTGTAGTTTCTGTTACTGTACTCTATAGATGAGTCATTTGCAAAATTATATAAGTGGATATCATTAATCTCAACTCACATCATTAGCATTATTTCATTTTATACACTTGCCATATAACCACATGCTGTCAGAGATTTTATTCCATATTGAAATCGTATGACATGTTTCTTTTCATGATTTACATCTAAAACAATCACCTTGTGGTGTAAAATTCTACAGGTATTTACAATGAAATGTTTTACATTAGGAAGCAAATAGGCTACCTGCAGACTATTTCCTCTCCTCTCCTCTCCTCTCCTCTCCTCTCCTCTCCTCTCCTCTCCTCTCCTCTCCTCTCCTCTCCTCTCCTCTCCTCTCCTCTCCTCTCCTCTCCTCCTGAGCAAAGGCATTCAGTCAGTCTCACCCTCTGCTCTAGCAGACCGTCTGATCTTACTTCCCCTTCCACTCTGCCAATGGTCACCTAAAGTCTGTGGAACAGGCCTTCTCCTCCAACATTCCTCCTCCTCACTCATTACTTTATCTCAGTCCTCAATCCCAGCAGACATTCCTTGGAAACCTGCAGACCACTCCGGCCTAAGGACTGCCCACTTTCTCCGTTCCTATTCAATACTTGGATCCTTAGAGTAATAAGACAATTTAGGAGATTAAGAGAATACAAGTTGCAAACTAAGAAGTCAAAGTATATTTATTTGAAAATAACATGATAGTATACAGTATAATCCTAAAAATTCCATCGGTAAACTCCTACAACTGATAAAATCTTTCATTCAAGTAGCTGAATACAATGTTAACTCACAACAGTCAGTAACTCTATATACAGATGGCAAATGGACCAATAAAGAAATCAGTAAAATGACAGCTTTTACAGTAGCCACAAATCAGGTAAAATATCCTGGTGTAACTCTAACCAAACAAATGAAATATTTCTATCATAAAAACTTAAGAAATTTATGAAGGTATCAGTGGATAGGAAGTTTTCTCATGCTTATGGATTGGTAAAAAATAATATATTAATAATGACCATCCTACCAAAAGCAATCTTCAAATTCAGTACAGTCTCGATCATAAATCTAATACAATTCTTCACAGGTCTTGAAAGGATATTTTTTAGCTTCAAAATCACAAAAAAAAACCTCTTCAAACACAAAAATTCCTAAAACAATGAAAATAAAAATTCTGAATAAGAAAACAACTGCTGATGGTGTCACCAGTGCCGTTTTCAGGTTGTATTATGGAGATATAATAATACAAGCAGAATGGTATTGCATATAACCCCCCCACACACATACTAACACACATAATAGACATTTTGATCAATGGGATCAAATTGATGACCCAAACAAAAACCAATGCACCTAAGAATCCATATTTTTTTATAAAGAGGCCAGAAATACAAATAGTATTTCTAAATACTTATTTCTAAATATTTCTAAATAGTATCATCAACAAATGGTATTGGCTGAATCCAAATAGACCCACATTTATTAATCTGCACCAAACTCAACTGCAAATGGATGAAAGACCTCAACATAAAATCGAATGCACTTGACCTAACAGAAGAGAAAGTGGGAAATTTTATTGTGCCGTGAACTCATTAATACAAGAAAAAACTTTCTGAACTGAATGTTATTAGCACAGTCACTAAGATTAAACATTAATAAATGGTACCTTGTGAAACTGAAAATTATCTTTGTAGTAAAGGACACTGTCACTTTGACAAAGTGGCAGCCAACAGAATAGGAATAGAATTTTATGAACTATATATTCAATAGAGGGTTAATATCTAAAATAGATGCATAACATAAAAATACTGAATATCAAGAAAATAACCTGACTGTAAAATTGATATGGATCTGACAGCAAATTCTCAAAAGAGGAATTTCTAATGACTGAGAAACAATCAAAGAAATATCCAACATCTTTAGTCATCAGGGGAACATAAGTCAAAACTACTTTGAGATTCTTTTTACACATTTCAGAATGACTAAGGACAATTAAAAAAATAGTGACAGCTAATGCCTTGAAGATGTGGCATAAGGAAATACTCATCCATTGCCGGTAGAAGTCTGAACTTGTATGGCCATTATGGAAATCAGTGAGGTGTTTCCCTAGGAAACTGGGACTCCATCTACCTAAAGATCCAGCTATTATACTATTGGCCATATAGTCAAAAGACTCTTTATCCTAACATGTGGAGATACTTGCTGAACAATGCTTAATCCTGAAATATTTAGAATAGCCAGAAACTGAAAATAATTAGATGTCACTCAACAAATGAACGGATAAAGAAAATTTGATCCATTTACAAATGGAATATTACTCAGTCACTATATAACAAAAAACAATAAAAATGAAATTATGTAATTGACAGGTAAATAGAAAAAAATCATCCTGAGTTGTTGTGGCTTGTTGCTACTACCTGTTGTGTGATCCGTTTTCCAGGGGGTGGAGGTGAGAAGACATGAAGGCAATGACACACTCTCTGAGAGATCCCAATACAGAAACACTTTATTGTAAAATGTCGGGGATTTTAAATGGGGTTAGGGAAATTAAGCTGCCACAGGAACATTTTTGATTTGTCCTTTTGAAACTGGCAGTTGCTACTGGTGTGTTGTGATTAGCTAGGAGCTCATGTCATTAGTTACCATGCTTTTGATCCACTGAGAGGTTGTTTTGGCCAACTTTGCTAATTCATTGTGAGTTTGCATGTGCTTTCTTGTGCTTTTGATATTGCCCTGCCTCATCTCATCCTTTTTATTTTATTTTTATTGGGCTACTTAGTGGGAGTTATGGATTTTTATAACCTTACCTCATGGACTCCCCAGCATTTTGGGCCGTGCCTGTCTTAGGTTGGCCTGCCAGATAGGCTCTTAATGGCCTTTGACTAACAGTCCTCAATGGTCTGGGTCCCCCAAAGGTTGCAAGAAGTCAGAAGCAAGAGGAGACTTTTAGGAGAACTAGGGCTTTAAATTACCTCCTGTATTTGTGGTAGCCAAGCATGGACCACCTCTCTTGGAGGTTTTAGTCCAGCATGCTCCATAGCCATTGACACCTGGAATGTTGTCTTGTTCACCCATTGTTGTCAGGATTTTAGCTATAGGAGACACTTAAGCAGAAATATTAGAGCTACCATCAGCCTCCCATAAAGCACTATGCCTCAAGTTTAGAGAGGTCTAGCAGGGATTTTATGTGATCCAATACTTTAGACAAAGAATGTGATAGATAAATCCAATGGATCTATTCATGTCAAGTTCAGTTGCATAGGTTCTGATTAATTGTTTACAGCTGGGCAAAGGTAAACCAGGTAACATTCATGCAAATTTTGAAGGGACAAATGAAATTGCTGATGGAGGAGCCTGGCCTGTTCCAGTAAAGGCAAGGACACTGTCAGAGTCATAATTAGGCAGTCTACTCTGCAGTTGCCTGCTGCTAGCATTCCTGACAACCTCGTATGAAATCTGATATGATATATGTGTCAAGAGTTTCCTCTGAACTGTAATAAGTCTTGAATAGTTTGCATAGTATTGGAGATGGAATCCTTTTGGGACTTCAGTTTTGTAAAAGATAACATTTTGTTTGCTTGTGTGGCATAACAGCTATCTGAGAAAATAATTACAGGTTCTTATTGGGTCATTTCCAATACCTTAATGACCACCAATTGTTATGCCCAAATCTGCCAAGTCCCATCAAGCAAACAAGCAAAGCGAGTCCAATATGTAAAAGCAAAGAGCCTTTATTTTAATCAAGTTTGTAAACTTGGTCTCTCAGCATGTCCAATGTATTGGAATAACCGGAGAGCCTTGAGCTCAATTCGGTTTTTATAGTAATAAAGGTGGGGGCGAGGGGTTTCTGAGGTTCAGGATCTCTGACTGGCTGACATCTGTCTAGGGGTGTCCTGGCAAGGTGTGCTGGTAGGTGATCCTATCTACAGCAGATGGAATGTTAGGCGTTTCCTTTGAATGGTCTGCTCCTGGGTGGTGGTCTGGTAATCTCAGTTTGTGTGTTTTTTTTTTTTTTTTTTTTTTTTTTTTTTTTTTTTTTTTTTTTTTTCCTGCTACCAGGTATTGCTTCAGGGTAAACTACTGAGACTCAGGCCTCTTATTAAATTTATCGAGGTCCAAGTTCTACTCTGGCAGGTGGCAGGTGATGATGGTTGGATGTAAAGAACTTCTTTTGGGTGACCTGCCCAGACTTAGCTTTTCATGGCTGGACCCCACACCAGAAAAGGCAGCTTCTGCTTCAGGCTCTGCAAATTGTGGGTAGGAGGCCAGGTAGGGGCAAAAATGGCAGGCAAGATCCAGTGCAGGAGCCCTCACATGGGACTTATAGAACTTTGAGGAAGGGGTGGTGCCAGCGTTGGTGGCAAACGGAAGGCTACATCCTCCGGGAAAGGGCTCCATTCATGATGGGCCCTAGGAGGAGCCTGTGAGGAAGGGTAGCAAAGAAGAAAGTGGCCAGAAGACACAGAGTGAGCAACAACTGCATCTTGGTCCGGTGCTCAGCTCCAGGATTAAGCTGGTGGAAGTAGCCACCATCTGTGAAGAATGTTCCAGTCCTTGAAGGGAAAGGGGATTCAACCACAATCAAACGGCCAAAGCCTTTCAGTGAATGAAGAGAACAGCCACCGCCCTCATGGCTCTTAACTGGTGGTCACTTAACCGGATTTGAGGAGAAGAAAGACAATCCACTCTCTGAAGAGCAGTCGGATGGAACTCCCCATAAAAAAAAAAAGAGAGAGAGAGAGAGAGCTTTTAGACAAAAGTCATCAGTTGCTCTCAGGCTACAAGGGAGTCTGTACAAGGAGGAAAATGGAAAGGAAAGGGAAAGTGTTTGCAGCTCGAGCATGCTGCTTGTAGTGAGGGACTTGCCGGTGCTCACACAGTGTCTTCAGACAAAAAGGACTTGTCAGAGTGTCCTTTATTGGTTTTATCTCCTGGGTTGTCAGCCCATATGTGGAAGTACCAGAGGAACTGAGTCATGATGGAGAGTTCCTAACCAGCAAGACAAACAGGAAATAAAATAAAATGTAGGGATAAGAAAGAAACCCTCAACTCATCAAGGGCTTAGAAAATAAAATAGGGGGAGGTCAACCCACCAAAAACAGCCTTAAGGGTGAACTCAAGATGCTGGCAGACAGCAAGCAAGCAAGAAAAATGCCCCAAAGACGTAAGAAGGATGCAAAAGGTGGCAAAAGGAAAAGATCCGTCCATGTTGGGTGCCAGTTGTGGCAGGATTGTTGCTGCCTCTTGTGCGATCTCCCTTTCCTAGCAGGGCACTGGGTGAGAAGACATGGAGGCAATGACACAGACTCTGAGAGAATCCAATACAAAATCTCTTTATTGTAAAAAGTCAAGAGTTTTTAAAGGGTTAGGGAAATTAAGGAGCCACATGAACATTTTTGGTTGGTCCTTTTGAACCTCGCAGTTGCTGTCTGCAAGTTGTGATTGGCTAGTAGTGTGCATCATTAATTACTGTGCTGTTGGTCCACTGACAACTTGTTTTGGTGAATTTTGCTTATTTATTGTGAGTTTGCATGAATTTGCTTGTGCTTGCATTACTGTCCTGCTTCACTGACTGAGGTAACTATGAATGATAAAACAAATATGGTATGTTATTCTGTTATATGTGGATATTTTTTGGTACATCAATGATAACCGAGCTACAGCCACAGAGCCACAGAGGCTAGATGTAGAATAGGCGAATGGGGGGTGAGTGTTGGTGGCAGATAGTTTTCATTAAGAAAGGAAAGTAGAATAGATATTTATTGATTGATTGGTGAGGACTGGAACAGAAGTGGAGAGATGTAGGGAAGAGTGGGAAGAGAAAGGGAATATGACTGATAAAATTAAGGACATCTGAGGGATAGTATGGAAACCTCATATGGTAGAAGTATTATATCTATACATATATATGTTTATATACACATACATAAGTGTATATATATAATATGCACATGGATACACACACGTATGTGTATGTATATATGTATGTATGTATATCCAAGACTATAGACCTCATTTCATAAACTTCCAAGAAGACCACATTGATGCTGACATCTACAGAACACACTGAACAGGCAGAAGTTAAGATCATGCCTACAAAGAGTCTTCACCTGCAATATTCTAGAACCTTCGGTAGTATGGCACTCTGCATGCTACCAAAAGAGAAATGTAAACACTAACACAATCTTGAGTCCTTTGATCTACAATAATATCCTGCCTGAAAGATGGAGTATTGCACACAAAGCTTGTGTGACAAATGAACAAATATCAGATTTTGTTGAAGGTCCACTCCTTGAGATGGGATTTGTACATTCCTAGGTTGACCAAGAACCTGAGACTTGATGTCCCAGGGTCCTAGGATAAAACCAAATATCATTTTTCTAAACAAAACATGTGACAATAAAAGAGCTTGTAATAGAATTCTGGTATATTCATATATCAGGGTCTTATTCAGCAATCATCAGAGAAGATTTCTCCTGCAGCAGATGGGAACAGATGCAGAGACCCATAGGCAGACATTACTCAGAATTTGAGAGACCTTGGAACACTCAGCCCTAAAAGCAATGTCTCTATCAAATTCCTCCCATATTGGTTCAGGTAACTTAATAGAAGAGGAGGTAGAAAGAATGTAAGAGCCAGAGAAGATAAATAACACACACACACACACACACACACACACACACACACACACACACAAGGTCATCTAAATAACAGGGTCAATCACACATGAACTCACAGAAACTGAGGCAACATTCACAGGGTCTGCACTGATCTTCATCACATTGGGTCCTAGAGCTGAAATGAGAAGTTGACATATGCCCCTTTCCCTAACACCAAAACAATTTTCAGTTTATAACTACTTGCAAATGGAACTTTAGTTCGTTTCATAGAAGTCTCAATGAGAAAATAACTACTCTTAAGGGTAGGCTCTATGTCTAGCAGTAAATAGACAAGAGAATATCAACTTAATGATGTATTTGGAAGTTCCTTATCTCATTGTGTCATGTAGCAGATTTTCTCTTTTTTTCTTCTTTTTCTAATTTTATCTTCATTCTAAGTTTAAATATATTTATATATTTTTCTTCCTTCTTTTCATGATACACCTCCTTTGTGTATACATTATGGTTTATAATTTGTTGTTTCTATAGGATTACCAAGTGCACAAATGACTGGACTTCTGTTTCTTTTTTCTTCTTTTAGGCTCTTTTCTCTATGTTTGTATGTTTTGTATTATTCTGAAATATTACGTTTTGTTTTATCTTGTTTACTTTACAAGTAAAACTTGTAAAGCTTTACTTGTTCAGCTTCTCAGTCAATATTTGGCTATCATCGATTTTTTTCCCATCTCTTCATTATTCCTCTTACAAAATATCATATACTTGAAATAACTCGCATTTGAGCTCTGTTAGAATTTTTCATAGCTCAGTATGTTACTAAAAGTCTTCTAGGTGTACAAGCATCACAGTTCAATTATCCTTTTGCCCTTGAAAACTATCCTTCTGATTTCTAGTTTGGGGTAGCATTAAATAAATAAATTTATGTGATAAAATAAAAAATGAGTAATAATTATTTGATGAATGCAAATATAATTCTAGTTTTATGCAATTTTATTACAAATGTATAATAGCTATTAATTCTATTACTGATTCTATGTAATAATGAAATTATATATATATATAAATTCATTATATAGATATAGTCAATGAAAATAACTGATTTGAAATCATTTATATATGTATACATATATATATATATGTACAAAACCAACTTCTTTTAAAGAATAATAAAATAATGTCTTTCCAATACCCATTCTTCCTGGTTTCCCTTGTAAACGTCAGCATTAAGTATGACTGAATTTATTATGGTGGACACAAGGAGAATGGTTGGATCAGGATTTTCCTTTGGCTGCCAGAATCAAACATATGAAGTTATTATAACCAAGGTCTACAAAAAGTCATAAAAAAGCCGGGTTGAGAAAAATGAAAGGCGCTTGTGCAACTTCCTGCCCTATTTGTTCACTCGAAGGAGGTTGGGAAATGATCACTGACCTCTAAGCAACAGAGAATGGAGCTCATCCTTCACTTCTGAATGAGCTCCTTGCTGTAATTGATGGCATCTCCTGAAATGGCTGCAATCATTAGGGCTCCAGTGACTGAATTAAAAGAAAATGAAGGATGCAGATGGCTGTAATAAAGCCAGAGAATGCATTTCTTCCTGGTGACAGATGCAACTGATCATTTTACAAGGAAGTGCTTTACTAAAAGTGTTGCGGTGATGTAGTTCTCAGGGAAAATGAAGAGTAATGTAAAAATTGGACAAGATGAAACTAGCTGTTTCATTTCAGATATTGACTGCACCAGTCACTTTTAATAAATCAGCTGCTTATTGTACCTAAGACAGCAGTTTGTTAATACCAAGATAGCACTGTAAAGTGTTCCCTTTAGTAAAAGAGTGTTTGACTGTTGTATGACTTAACATCATTTCATTTAATTTTTCTTTGCTATATGCTTTCCAATTATTAACATTGAGTCACCAGGCATAATAATTTGGAAATATATTTATTTAAAACAGCTAAGATACAGCAGTGTTTTCTACAAGTTATAAAATTGTATGTGTTGCATGCCTTTTAGGGATTTAAAAATGCTTTTTCAGGACTTATTAAGTGTCCAATTTTGCTTTTTAAGAAGAAATACTATAGACAACAAATGTTCAAAGAATGGTAAAGGACTTAAGTTATAAAAGCAAGGCATTACCCATTTAGTCCTCATCATGTAATTTACATGTCTCCAATCTTGAAATAATACTCAGAATACTTGATGATGCTGCAAATACTCATAATCAGACATCTTATTATGCTATGTTAAATAAAATGGTAGGATTGAGTATTTACTATATCAGAAAAAGAACATTTATACAATTTAAATAAATATAGAACCATGTTCTCAAAAACTATTAAGCTAACAACATTACATGTTTCATACAAAGGTAGAAACATCAAATTAAAGCAATTACAATTTATGTAAAACTTAATGGACATTTTATTAGACATTTTGAATAGTACTATATCTTTAATTTTAGCTTCTAGAATTCAATAAAATAAAATACACATATTCAAATAATTTATTATAAATGTAAGTTAATTTTAAGTATTTTTGCTTAATTCTGATTTCAAATAGGGTTACATAGATTATTGTAATATATAATGTAATATAAAGTATATATATCATTGTAATACTATTAACAATAAAACATTTTTATTAGAAAATAAATAAAATTTTACTCTTTTTTCCCTTAATTATTTTTTCATATTGTAACACTAAAACTTTTTATTTGCCTAAAAGATTATGTGAAAAGCTATAATTACTAACGAACATGTGGTCAGACTTTAGCATAAAATTTGTATGTCACAGTTGCTTTACTAAGAGAAGAGGCTCTTTAAGGAGCCTCACCAAGACAGAGACCTTGGGCCAATGAAGTCTTTGCAGTATATAAGAATGCATGTAAGCTACCAGTCATTCCTCTCATGCAATTATACTGTTCCACCATGCTGGTCAGAAAATAAGATTGCTATCCTGTAATGCAAAATTTTTCTCAGATTAAAGCAGTCATTTAGGGCCTTGAAATAAATTCAGTCAAGACACTTCCTGGTGACTGATGACCACCAAGGAAATGTATCTCAGGATTATCTGTTTTGAACTAAAGAAATAATAACTTACTATTTTATTCCTAATATAGTGTCTTGCATTATTCTTTCTCCTAAGTTCATATTTGAAAAATGCATGTTATTAGAACCTTTAATAAATGTCATTTTATGCAGATTTGTGGGCAGGTTAACTTAATCCCAGAATTTGGAAGGGAGAGTCTAGGAAACAGTTCAGAAATCAAGGCCAGCCTTAGGTACATAGTAGATCTGAGACCAACATCTGCATCATGTGCCTAGTCTTTAGAAAAGGAAAATGAATAGAAGTGAGTTTGTATGTTTCCAGCACAAATAATGCCCATGTCTCATGACTAAAAGAAACCCTTCTCTGAACTTCAGGGTGTTTTTACATTCCTGTATATCGATGTGTTCCATCCTCTCTGCCCTCTTCCCCTCCCTGTTTCTTCTTCTCTTACCTAAATTGACAAAAGCTGTGTGGAGATGAAAGCACACAGGAACCATCTCAGAGGGAAATCCTTTATCTTACAAGCCCGTCAGCCCATCCAATGGATGAGTTGATATAGATGACTTTTGCAGGATTCTAGTCTCCTCTCTTAAGGGTATCCTGCATTCAATAGAAGAAGTTCTAAAACATGCCAAGTCCCCACCCACTAGCACTTTGTCCTTCGCCACACTGACAAATGAAATAAGATCTCAAAGTATTTTCGGGCTAGAAACCTTTCTTAGGCCAAAGGTGAAAACGTTTTCTCAAAAAGTTGCCTAGGAATTCAAACAATGTTATTTGAAAATATTTATGATATACTCGTTTGCCAAAAAAAAGAGTAATCACAAATTTCTATGTTGGGGGAAAATGAAGACTAAAAGTCTGGTTTTTGTCTACTTTTAATGGTACAAGTTTCCATAACCTTTAGTGTTTACTTTACATGAAAGGTATTTAACTGCCCACTTGGTTTTAAGGTGAACAGACCATAATTTAGTCCTTTCAAGTCATTAAAGGAGTGCACTTTAAAAATACCCTCCCAGCTGCACAGGCAGCAATTGGTGGATAAATCATTTTGTAAAAATATTTAAGATCTCAAATCAGAAAGGGTTTTCTTCCCACGAAGGAGTTTCTCCAGTCCCAAATTTTCAAGGCATAAATCCCAGACATCTGAGAAACAGAACTTCACAGAATACTACTAAGAGCTCAAGAATTGATATTTCAGAACTTTTATTTGAAAAGAAAACCAAAAAACTGTCATTTTAAAATCACAAACATAAAATTTTCCTTGTAGAATATACACAGAATAAGAACTACATAACCTTTAAATGCTAATACCAGTTTTGCAGACAGAAATACATTGACTAATAATAGAACCAACAAACAGCATTAGCAATGTGTTTAATGCATAGATATAAGAAGATACTTTTATCACTAACTAGTCAATGCTGTTCTATAGGTTCATGATTGTAGAAAAGAAAATGATTATTCAAAATGATTAGTGGAATCAAAAGAATAACATGGGCTCCAATTGGTGTGTGGGGAAGATATACAGAAGATAAATAGAAGGGGAGATAGAGAAGTAGACACAGAGACGGAGAAAGAAAAGGAGAGGAGTAGACAGAGGGAGAGGAAGAGAAAGAGTCATAGTACATTGTAAAATGATATTTTGTTTATTATTTGTTACATGCTAGGTTTGCTTTCTATCTATTCATATGTAGCCAATAATTTGTACATTTTGTTTGCTTTGAGCCATTTAGTTTGGCCTCAAATTTTCTATGTAGTTGAATTTGTTGTCCCTAAACAACTGTTTCTTTTGATTCTGACTTCCATATTCTGGAATTACAACTGGCTACCTGAGCAATAACCCAAAGACTTATTTGCAATGTTGAAGCAACCAACTTTGGCTAAGACCTAGTGTAACTAATAGTCCATTTTCAGAGGCAGAAAAAAATTCAGAACCATCTTACTCTGTCTTGGCAAGGTTTGGCAATCTTTTTCCTTGTGTCCTGTTTATCTAGTCCAGATGCCATGTACTTTGTCAGTGGTTGAGGCATGGACAGTTCCTTGCCCAAAGGCCAATTGTACTAAGAAGAAAACAAACTCCGAATGGAGTGTCTTCAGTGCTCTATTCTCTTGGGAATAGATTAGTACTGTCAGGCGCAACCATGTCTAATGTCAACAGAGCTCTAAAGTATTTAAATGTCATGTTCTACAGATCCTTGAACTGGTTAAAAATTACCCATCTAGGCAGAATACAGTCCTGTTGTATCTAAAGAACCTAATTAATCTGACTATATTTATGACAAACATAAATAACTATTGACCTATAACATTTAATACCTCTATAATTTAAAGACTAAGACTTTACATCAGAATATTAAATAATCTGCAAGCAAATGTGCAACAAATGGGGACAATAACCTCAAAATGTAAATAATGTATAAGTATCTTGATCAGAAGTAGGAATAATCTATAATGCAACATGAAAATATATCCTAAAAATTGTATCTATATACAAAATTCTTAAACAGAGGTAGAAGCATGCATGTATACAATCTGACAGAATAACTTTGCATAGGTGTACAAATATTGTAAACAGAAATAACATATATAATTTGAACTTGTATCAATATATAAAAAATACCAATGTAAATTATCCTTAAATAATAGCTCACAAGTATTCACTCTATTACCCACCATTATTATTATTATTATTATTATTGCTGTGAATAAGTTCACACTAAATTTCTATTATTCAATTCAATGTTTCCTCTTTTTTTTGTCCTACATAGTTTCCATGTTGAGCACTAACAGTTCAATTATCTTGGGTGGAGAAATAACCAGGCTAGCTTAAAGATAGAGCAATTATATCTTTTTTTATTATAAATGAAAAACTCACAAAACAGGAATAAGTCCAAGCTCAACTATGTACAGTGGGAACCAAGAGAACGCTTACTTTGGGCCTCTCAGTTTTTCACCCAGTACCCAGAAAGCCATGCTCTAACTTGGTCCCACCTCTTAAAGATAATTGTTGACAAAGATTCCCCATCATACATTTTTTCATGTTGTCTTCCTGTGCTCCAATCTTAAAATAAGACTATCTGATTTTATTAAAAATAGTTTGTTCATCCCCTCTTCTGAGTATATTTACAAACACTGAGCTTTAGTCACATTTTAACTTCTTTATTGTAAATAGATTTTGCCTTCCTAATTTATTCAATGTTGCGGATATCCTTACATTCTTACATTTTATAGAGAAACTGAGAATTATAAGCAATAAATTTACCTGCACTTATTGTTAGGGATTATGCTGCTTTGGTCAAGTGGTGGTTATAGGTTCTACTCAAAGATTCTTGACTTTATTAGTCCTCAATAATTGCCTAGAATTCTAGTGCAAGGCATGTTTTCCCTCTTGTTGAGAAGGACTTTGTTCAATTGGAAAGCTGTTGGTTACCATCAAGCTTCAGGCAACTGAGCAATGCTGAGAGTGGAAGAAATAGTTTTCCTGGGAGAAAGCAAACTATTTGGTTATCCAATAAAAATGATCATCCCAGAAAACATGCATACAAGTAACACTATCTAGACTAAGCAGTCTATCTCTCTCTCTCTCTCTCTCTCTCTCTCTCTCTCTCTCTCTCTCTCTTTCTTTCTATCTATCATCTATCTATCTATCTATCTATCTATCTATCTATCTATCATCTTCTATCTATCTATCATCTATCTATCTATCTATCTATCATCGATCTATCATCTATCTATCTATCTATCTATCTATCTATCTATCTATCTATCTATGTTCATGGATATACATGTATACAATAACAATGATCAATTTTAAAAAAGAGGAAGGACAGTATGTGTAAGGGTTGTGGGGAGGATTGGAAAGGGAACTATGACCTAATTATATTAGAATCTCAAATAATTATTCACAATATATAACTAACATTTTGTAAAATTATATACCAATAAAATTATAATCTATACTGAATTTATCATAAAACATCAAAACTTGACCTAGTACTGTTTATGTTAAAATAGAAAAATAAGCCAAAATATTTGTGCTATATGAAGTATTACAATAGAAAAATATATAAATGTCTTTATAAAAATATAACACCAGACATTTCTAGAAGTTAGCCAAATACATAGAATTAAAATAAACTTTGAATTGACCATTGTAGTGAACATGAAACTTCTAAAATGGTCTTGTCCCCTCACATGTTTATCCTCTATCATTCTTGTACTTTAGTTCACAAAAGATAAGTAGCTATGAAAAGATTTGACATCAATGGCTTTAAGAAACAGGTTGTCTGTGCACCTGGTCCCCAGCTCTAAGCCTACTACTCTCTGCTTTTGGAATGCTGAATTTACAGACATTTCTCACAAGAAATCGAAAATGGGTGAAATTAGAAGTTGAAAGAGACTGGCAGTATAATGTGAAGAATTGAGAACTGACACACAGCAACATAAGATTAAGGAAGGGAATACTTCCTGTGCTCTGAAGTCAGTAATGAGGAGGATCCCAAGTTCCAAAGGCCAATTACTTGATTTCAGACTTCGATTACTATAAGTCAGGGAGCCCCCCCCCCCCCGTCCTATATAGTGACATGTAAGAATTCTGGAATGATGTATTTACCCTATCTGAATATACTGAATGTTCAGGAGTTTGTTACATTCTGGTAGAAGTTTTAATGTGACACCTACTTTCACTAGTGAGCTCTGTACCTCCTTTTCATTCTTGGTAGTCTTGGAGGATATCTACCAGGCCTTCATAGCTTTGAAGCTTGTTTTCAATAGAATATCTCTGTCTCCAGTATATCCATTATTCTCTGTCTTTAGTATCTTTTTCTTATTCTTAGAGACTACAATTATGACCAATTTGGTTTATGAATTGAAGTACTAAATTAGAAGAGGAAAAGCCAGTCTATCACCCAAACACATAAAATAGAGACATTTCTTTAATAATTATCGTAATATCATGTGATTGTGTGGAATTTGGTGGTTTTCCACATAGGTTCTCAAAATGTCTGGACTTTCAGTCTTGTGTACTTCAAACATATCCACTATTTGGGTTTAATTATAGGAACATATGTTATCAAATTTATATATAAGCTTCATCTTGTCTGTAAAATTGTTAGATGCACAATAGATTAGTAGTAGTGAAGGAAAATTACAAGTAACATTAAATTTGCATAGCTATTTCAAATAATATAACAATATTTTCTTGTTATAGTTTTAAAAGAAAACTATGAAAAATGAAACATTAAAACTTAAGAATGACTGACTTTCCTATAAATTTGGGATGAAGCTATATAATCTAAAACATTTTTGTATCTGTAAATGATTTTTCAAATGGTGCTTTGAACTATAAAGTTGAGCAGGGTGGGGACCAATTTAACAGAGGTAATGACACTTTACTTATATAAAATTAGAGATGTTATCTCTAATATAATACAATATAATATAATCTCTAATTTAAACATCTAATTATGTATATATGCTATTTTTTCTATATCATATTTTGGTAATACAGATTGAAGCCATGACAATGTGTTTAGTCTCCTGGTATTTAATTGCTGTACTACATCCCTAATCCGTACACTCAAAAGCATGCATTCTATAATTCATCAACAATAACTTGGAAGAGATCAATTTTGTTTTAGTTTATGGATTCCACATGAGTCAATCAATTTGATTTTCTTCCTAAACACTCCATTGCCCATTATTTTGCAAACCAAATTTGTTTCTCTCCATTCCTACAAAATTGAAAAAAAAATTACCAGATGGTAATTTTATTAAATTCAACAAATTCAACAAGTTGTAAATTGTTAAGAAGGAACTAAAATTAGCTTTGCACAAAAGGAATGGAGCTAATTTGACTTCAGGGTTATTCCATTATTTCTATAAAATATTGTGATTTTTTTCTATGTTTAAATATGTTCCTAGAATATCAAGTTTTCTTATAAAGCTAAAATATTACATGACTCAATGTATTTTCTGTGTAGGTATGTATTCAAAGGTTTTTTAACTGAGTTTAATTCATTTGCCAAATACTTCCGTCCTCAATCTTACACATTCTATTATAAGAGACAGCATGAGAACTACAGAAAGCACTCACTGGGTTAGACCATATGCGGCTCCTGCAGAGGAGTTCAGTTTGGTTCTCAGTAACTACATTTGGTGGCTCACTACCAACTGTAAGTCCAGCCCCAGAGAATCAAATACATTCTGCCTCTATAGATATCCACAATCATAGTATATGTATTTAAAAATGAATATTTTCTGTTGGGTGGTTCAGAAGTTAAGAGTACTTGCTGCCGCTCATGAAGATGCTAGTATTGTTTGCAACACTAAGTTCACAATTACTCATAACTCTATCTCCAGAGGATCCCCAACCCTCTACTGGGATCAGTGGGTACTTGGACACATGTGATATACATTCACAGTGTCATATACACATGCATATATGCATAGATCAAAATAAAAACAAATATTTTAAAACTAAATATTCAATTCAATTTATATTGCTATATTATGTAAATACTTCTGTAACTTATTTATTTATTCCTTTACAAGGCTTTTTATTTACTCTTTGAGAATTTCATGTAATATGTTTTGATTTTACTCTTTCCAGTCTCCCTTCTTTTCCTAGGTACTCTTCCACATCCATACCCACTCAACTTCATGTTATTTTTATCTATCTAAGAAACAGAGTCCAATTTGTGTTGACTGCCCATTCTTTAGTATGGAAATTCCCTTGGAGAGTGGTCGATAAACAAAGGATCATGCCAATCACAACAATTGAGTTTCCCGTTCCCAGCTATCAATTGCAAGTATATTATTGATTAATGTTGCAACTTCTTTCCCTCTTCTCCTCCTTCATGTTTGTATTTTTGTCTGGCTTGTGCTTTGACAGGTCTCCATGTTCTGGTATATCCAGCAATTGTGTTTTACCATCAATTTTGGAAGGTAACCAATAGAATTGGTAAAAATCTGTAATGTTTGGTAGGTTTATGAAACACTATTAGCCAAAAAATTTTTTAAAAATGCAACCCTTTCTTGTGAGTTTTATTTGGTAGCATGTGATGTTTAGTTGGGGTATTTTCTCCAACACTAAATGGTAATCTCATTTAAACTGCACTCACACACACACACACACACGAGTCATTTTTAAATACTTGTTTTGGTCCTATTTTTCCTACAAGATTTTACTGCTTTGTTGTGCTTTTACTTTGTCCAAATTGAGGTTACTTATGAGTATACTTCCCTCAATAGTGGATACCATTAACACTCTAATTTTTCATAGGTATCCATTATAGTCATTCAATCAAATTAATGTTGAATACTCATGTGTAAGTCATAAGTTTATAAACTTCCCTTCTTGGAGATTTCACTACACTAAACAAGCTCACATTTATGAAATCTTAATGTACAATGAACACATTCTCTAAGAATTCTGTGTATCTTTTATCCAAGGATGCTATTAGCATAAGAAAATGTATTCATCTGTTTTTTCTCTGGCTAATTATTTGCTGAATATATTCTCATGATAACTTTCAATTCCCTCTTTTATATGCAAACTAATATAAAGGCTGAATAACTCAATTGAACAGCCTTTACAATCATTCAGAAATGCAATTTTTGACTCTCCACTGAATTTTTATGTGGACAGAGATACTCTTCCTTGTGGCTGAGCTTGGAACTTATTCATCTGTTAAAGCATATTTAGCCACAGTTTGTTCAAAGTTTATATAGTATCTGTGTCTAAAGTATTGAGTATAGATTAGGAAGATAACTTAGTGGGTAAGGGAATGTGTTTCACAAGCTTGAAGACCTGAGTTGAGATCCCCACCACCCTCATAGCTAGGCATGTGTACTCTCATATAACCTTAGTACTCAAGGAGTAGTGCAAAGTGAAGAGTATAGCTGGGGGTTGCTACAAGTCAGCCAAGAACAAATCAGCAAGTTTCAGATATAATAAGTGACCCTGTCACAAGGAAATGAGATTGAAAGTGATGAAGTAGGGCACCCAACATACTACTCTATCTTCTGTGACTATGGGCACACCTGTTCACACACAAGGAGATACTAAAAACAAATACAAATACCTATATGAACACAACTATAAATACAATAACAGAGCAATAAAATACAAGAATTGTATTATCTGCATTATCTTTAAAAGAACCCTCAGACTTTTGTGTTTTACATTTTGGTATACATATGTCTTTTCTTTATTTCCTTGGTGGTGAGGCTTTATCAAATTTTATTAGACTTTAATATGGACAACGTGATGCCTCTTTACCTAAGACTAATTAATTACCTAAATTTATTTTTGGATGTTTTGCTAGTACCCTTGTATATCTGGTGTCTATCATATGTCATTGAAAGGATAAAGTTTTAGTTGTTAGTACTGAAAGGAAGGACAAATGACCCTAGAAGAGTAATGACAATGCTCTCTTTTTTTCTTCATTATGTTTGATTATAAGCATGCTTTAAGTTTGTTAGTATCTTGAACTCTTTTTTTTTAATCAGGTGAATGATTTCAAGGCTGCATTTTATTTGTAATAAAATAATTCAATAATTCCATCCCCAGTTTTTTTTTCATTTATTCTTTCATAGCACCTGTGTCCATCCTATCTACCTCTCTTGATCACCTCTTACCATGGTTTCTTTCAACTTCCTTATCTTTTGGGGATACTTTTGATTATATATTCAGATCTAAAGATGAGGAGCATGACTCTACCAATAATAGAGCACATTTGATACTATCTGTCCTGGGTCTGTGTTTCTTCACAGATGACTAGATTTTTTTGTGTCATGGGACTAAGTTTTCATTATCCACTCATCAGTTGGAAGACATTTAGACTATTTCCATTTCCTAGCCACTGTCATATACACTGAAACTGAATTTACTGATAGCTGTAAGACATCTGAATCAGGTGCTAGAATAAAGATCAAAAACAGATTCTTTGTAAGAGTAGCTCGTGTTCATTCTAATCACTAAGCCCTCTCTCCAACCCACTTGTATATTAAGAAATGTGTCCTAAAGTCTAAGTTCACTTTGTAATCAGATTATTTTGATATGAAATATATCAAATTGTGAGTGAGTATGTGTGTGTGTGTGTTTGTGTGTGCATGTGTGTGTGTGTAATGTATTAAAGGCAGGGTTTCATATTGGTAATATTGACTTCAAACCTGCTATGTAGTGTTGGAGGATGCTGCTTGTTTGTCCCAGCTGTTCAGCTCCAAAATAATCACACAGAAACTGTAATTAATTAAATCACTACTTGGCCATTGGCTCGAGCTTCTTATTGGCTAGCTCTTACATATTAACTTAACCCATCTCCAGTAATCTCTATAATGCCATGTGGCTGTGGCTTACCAGGTAAAGTTTTGGTATCTGTCTCTGGTGGGGATACACGGTTTCTCCTTGACTCCTCCTTCTTTTTTCCAGCATTCAGTTTAGTTGTTTCTGCCTACCCAAGTTCTGCCCTATCAATAGGCCAAGGCAGTTTCTTTATTCACCAATGGTATTCACAACATACAGAGGGGAATCCAACATCATCTCCCTTTTCTGTTTAAATTAGAAGGAAGGCTTTAACTTTAACATAGCAAGATTACATATAATAAAACAGGTCCATCAAGAATTATAGTTACAATATTTATATTACTTTACCTCGTATCATCACTAAGGAAAATTATATTATTCATATCTATTCTTTAACTCCATCAAAGACTCCAGAAGGATATGATATTACCTAAGTAAACAGGAGGTACATTGTAAGCAACTTCCAAAACTCTAGAATTGACAAGAGACTTCTCACTACCTGGATAATCACCCAAAGTTCTTCTGTACCATTGGGGCATCCATCTTCAGCCTATAGACCCAATGTATCTGTCAGACTTTTCCATGAAGCATGCAATTTCAAAGACAGCTTTGCTTCTATTGGCAGTTTGTCAATCACATTCTTCTCTGTCCTGCAGTATGTTATGCAGACTCTTTCATGAAGCAGGAACCCTGAAGGACTGTCTTACCTTCCTTAGGTAACTTTAGCAGTCATTTCTTTGTGGGTCCTGCATATCCAGTTCACATAGCATACCATAAAGCAGTCCAGGTAATAGCAGTTTCTTGCCCAAATGGCTAGCAAACTCCATAAGGAGACTGTTCAATGTCCATCTCCCTCTTCAAGTAAATGGTACTTCCAGGAGCAGTTGTGTCTCATTGTCATGAAAAATTCTAACTTCTTAAAATATTTTAAATGCCATATTCTGTAGTCTTTGAAAACTTTTAAAAATGCCTATCCATCTGAAATGCATCTCTGTACATCTAGAATATCTAACTAACATGACTACAAGCTTGACTATTATGGATGACTCTATATTAACCTATATTTATAATTATACATTACATTTTAAAATGAGCCACAAATACTGTAGCTTAATCAAGAGCAGAAATATATATAAAACAAAATTGATCTTAAATTTGTATCAATAAACCAAGATCCATACCAATGCAAATCTCTATAGCATATCCCCCTTTAAATGTAAACAAACATTTTTAGACAATATTTGGGAATATGGGTGTTGTTTTCTCCAAATTGATTTTTTTTTGCTGGGCAAAGTCATTTTTGGGGATGTTCACAGCAACCTTTCGAGGAGTCTTGATCCATCAAACTAAATTAGTCTGGAATTAATCCACAGGTTCTCATCTTCTGTGAAAACAAAAGAAAAACCTCTTTTCTAAATCACCATATTCTTAGAATCAAATTCTGAAGTCAGGATACATTTAAAGAATATATGTTGGTTACTTTGCTCTAATTCAAGGAAAACACAATGGTATACATAATCCAGACTCTGAATTTTTTATCTTTAAGTGGCTTAATTTTTCTTTATTCCCTTCAATCTATGACTATCTGTACTCTGTCTCTTTAAAGACTTTAACTTTTTTTAAAACAATTAACTTTCTTTTTTTATTTTTTATTTTTTTTATTTTATTGCAAAAAAAAAGACATTTTTCGCCTCCTCCCAGCCTCCCATTTCCCTCCCCCTCCTCCCACTCCTCCCCCCACTCCTCTCCCCCTCCCCCCACTCCTCTCCCCCTCCCTCTCCAGCCTGAAGAGCAGTCAGGGTTCCCTGCCCTGTGGGAAGTCCCAAATCCTCCCCCCTCCATCCTGGTCTAGGAAGGTGAACATCCAAACTGGCTAGGCTCCCACAAAGCCAGAACATGAAGTAGGAACAAAACCCCATGCCATTGTCCCTGGCTTCTCATCAGCCCTCATTGTCCGCCATGTTCAGAGAGTCCGGTTTTATCCCATGATTTTTCAGTCACAGTCCAGCTGGCCTTGGTGAGCTCCCAATAGGTCAGCCCCACTGTCTCCGTGGGTGGGTGCACCCCTTGTGGTCCTGACTTCTTTGCTCATGTTCTCCCTCCTTCTGCTCCTCATTGGGACAATGGGAGCTCAGTCTGGTGCTCCAGTGTGGTTCTCTGTCTCTGTCTCCAACCATCGCCAGATGAAGGTTCTATGGTGATATGCAAGATATTCATCAGTATGGCTATAGGATAGGGTCATTTCAGGTTCCCTATCCTCAGCTGCCCCAGGAACTAACTGGGGACATCGCCCTGGGCACCTGGGAGCCCCTCTAGGTCCAAGTCTCTTGCCAACCCTAAGATGGCTCCCTTAATTAAGAAATGTGCTTCCCTGCTCTCCTATCCAGCCTTCCTTTATCCCAATCATCCCGTTTCCCCAAATTCCCCCCATCCTCCCCTTCTCCCTTTTCTCTCCCCATCTCCCCTTACCCCCTCCCACCCCACCCCAAAAGATCCCAATTTTTTGCCCAGCATTCTTGTCTACTTCCCATAACCAGGAGGATAGCTATATGTTTTTCTTTGGGTTCACCTTCTTATTTAGCTTCTTTAGGATATCAAATTGTAGACTTGATGACCTTTATTTATGGCTAGAAACCAAACTTGTGCAACCACTTTGGAAATCAGTGTGGCAGTTTCATGAAATTCGGGATCAACCTACCCCAGGACCCAGCAATGCCACTCTTGGGAATATACCCAAGAGAAGCCCGATCATATGACAAGGGCATTTGTTCAACTATGTTCATAGCAGCATTATTTGTAATAGCCAGGACCTGGAAACAACCTAGATGTCCTTCAATGGAAGAATGGATGAAGAAAGTATGGAATATATACACATTAGAGTACTACTCAGCGGTAAAAAAACAATGACTTCTCTAATTTTGCATGCAAATGGATGGAAATAGAAAACACTATCCTGAGTGAGGTAAACCAGACCCAAAAAGATGAACATGGGATATATTAACTTTCTTTTATAACTGTCTATATTCTTTTTCTTCTCTCTTCTAGGCCTACATACATTTATTCGACACTGTGATTCATTTAGAGGTCTTTTCCGTCTGATTTTGTCTTTAATGTGTATTTTTAATTATTTTCTGACCAGCACTGCTTCTTAAGATTCTAAGCACTTTTTAAAAACATAAGTTGCAGACTTGCTAATGCAAACAAGGCACTGCCTGCTTGCTCCGCCCAGTTCATCATGGTGGAGCTGTTTGTTGCTTCTGAGAGCAAGGCTTACAGCCCCATTTTTAGGCACCCAGCCAGTCTATGTTGCCATTAAGCTAGTTGTAGCCCTCTGTTTACATACGCTATTTAAATGCTCCATAGCTGGACTTTGTCAGAGTTCATACAGGTAGCACACAGTGTGGCTTTTTTCTGCTACTGCTGAATCAGGAAAAGTTCTCTTTAAAGGAGCCACAGCATGCTGCCAGCAAACAAAGCCCATTTGAGGAAAAAATGCAGCTAAACATTGTTTTTTAGTGTCTAGAGTTCTTTTCCAAGCCCTCTCCAGTTTTACTTTGATTTAGTCAACCACCTTGGCACCAGTTTGTAGTAAGGAGGCTGCTTGTTGGTTACTGGCTGCTCAGCAGCTCAGACCCGAAATAATCACAAAGAAACTGTAAGAATTAAATTACTGTTTGGCCCATTATCTTCTTATTGGCTAACTCTTACATATTAATTTAACCCATCTACAGTAATCTGTGTATTGCTGTGTGGCTGTGTCTTACTAGGCAATGTTCTGGCATCTGTCTCCATCAGGGATACATGGCTTCTCCTTGACTCCACCTTCTTTCTTCCAGCATTCAGTTTAGTTTTCTCTGCCTACCTAAGCTCTGCCCTATCAACAGGCCAAGGCAGTTTCTTTATTCACCAATGGTATTCACAGCATGAAGAGAGGAATCCCACATCAATGTTGTTGAGACTAGCCATGAACTTGATTTTCTTATCTCCACCTCTTGAATGCTAGGATTCCAGGCATCAGTTTCCAAACTCAGCTTTTTGGTATGTTAGAGCTCAAACATATGGCTTCAAGAACAAAAACCAACTGAGCTACAATTTCAACTCATAAATTGTTTATTTCACATGTAATATGGTTTTGGATTTCCTAAAATACTATAATTACCTCATGTAACAGACACATGCTTTGCAAATATCTTTCTCTTATGTAGATTTACTATTGACTCTGTTGTTTTCTTTCTTGTGTAGAAAGTCTTTACCTTCCTGTGATCCCAAATGTTTTTATTGTTGCTAATGTACTGCTGTCTGTTCCTTTGAGTTCTAGTTCCTAGGATTTGTCCCAGTTTCATTGCTTTGGTTAGTTTATTCTACTTTCTCAAGTTATCTTTCAGAAGTTTCAGGGTTGTAGTTTTATATTCTTCTTTGATTCCAAATTCTGATTCTTGTATTTGCGGAATGTTAAGGTTCTACCTGAATTCTTCTACATAAAAAACTCAATTTCCCAGCCCGATTCATGAAAGATGTCACTTAAAAAAAAAACAACAACAGAATTTTACATGAAAAAAATCCCTTTTTTATTTGTCTTAACACAAAATACTCAATAAAATAAATGAATTCAACACAGATGCTGAGAATAATTAGCAGTAGTAGTTTATTTAGATAGCAATTGCAGGCTATAAACGTAAAGCAACTGCAATAAAAATGCTTTTTAAGATAAAAGAGTAATAAATGTAAATGGATATGATAGATCTGTATGATAAACATTTTAAAATACTACTTAAATATAAGACAGACACAACATTTATAAAGAATTCTTTTATTCAAGGATTTAAGATTAAATAATGTTAAATGGTATATAGAACACAGCCAATTCTTATGAATAACATTAATAATTTTCTTCATCTAGCTAGAAAAGAATATGAAAATATATGTTCAATCACTATATATATGGCTACACACAACCATATTTAAAGATTCACCAATTACTATTCCCCCATCTTACTGTTTCTAACACTTCTTAAAGGTACCATGCTGCGAACTACACTTTGTCACAAGGGACTATGAAGAGAATGTCAAGACTGAAATACAGTAACTTGCCTCCAGGTAATGCATCTCACAGATTTGATACAATGAGTTTCCATCGAAAGTTTCTTCGAATTTCCACTGAATGTCTTGAACTCATGGGTATGTTCCTCCTATCCCGTGCTGTGTTTCTCACATTTCAGCCTCCTTGACCTGCTTGAGCACAGAAAGACTTCCCTGTTATATTATTGTTTTTCTTTCCTAATCAAAATTCCTAATATGCCTCCAGCAAGATAGCAAGGTTCATTGTAGTTTTTGGGCTGTTTTATACTCTTAGAAGACTATCTTTCACTACCACTTTCCAAGGTCTGAAAACAATTGTTTTCTATATATCTCATTTTGTTTTACTTTTTCTCTATTATAAGCAGTGAATTCATTGCTAGTTATTCTATTGCAATTTTGGTGGTAGTCTTAACATTATTAATCACTAAATCATGTCAATTCACTTCTGTTTGCTATTCTTTTGTCTCATGGCATCTCCATCTTTACTTCTGTAACACTTGTCTATTCCATCTAGTGTCATCTTAAGAGATGTGATTTCTATAGTATATGGTTTGTTCTTAGCATTCTCCCTACTCTTTGAAATCTATGATTCCCTTGGGTGTGTATAATAATTCTCTTCTTGACTGTGTCTCTCTTTTTCATACAAGATTAAATTTTTAATTAAAGGTTTCTTTTTATAGATTCTATGATGTGGTACTGTCATATACCAATCTGTTGATTTCATTGGTTAAGTAATAAAGGAACTGCTTGGCCCTCATAGGTTAAAACATAGGTGGGAGAAGTAAACAGAATAGAATGTCGGGAGGAAGAGGAAGTGAGCAGAGACTCGACAAGCTCTGCTCTCTGGAGCAGAGAAGCCATGCTCTGCTCTCCCAGAGAGATGCCATAGCTCAGCTCTCGGGGAGACACGCAATGAAGCTCCAACCCAGGATGGACGTAGGCTAGAATCTTCCCGGTAAGCGCACCTAGCGGTGCTACACAGATGATTAGAAATGGGCTAAATTAATATGAGAGAATTAGCCTAGAAGAGGCTAGATAGAAATGGGCCAAGCAGTGTTTAAATGAATACAGTTTGTGTGTTGTTATTTCTGGGCATAAGCTAAGCAGGCAGCCGGGGTGCTGGGGATGCAGCCCCATCACTCATATTACAACATTCTATATCATCTTCATATTTTATGTATTTTGTGTAAAATGTTATTTTAATAGCCACCTTATTATTTGTTCTATATTGCATTGGTAGATTATTACATAATTTTGATTTTTTTCCTTGTGTTTAAGTATCAAATCATTTGATTTTTTTTAATGATGTAAATGTAATACATACAGCAGATTATACAATTATCCTAATAGAATGAATTTTATCAGTCAAGCCTATGTAGAATTATTCTAGTTGATTCTAAATTTTCTATATATTTTTTCAACTTTGAAGCATATCCTTATATAGTCATAAATCTTGGACCCAGTACTTTCAGTTGTGACTTGAAAACAGTAGCTATTTTTTAACTCTTCTAGTTTGTCAAGTATTCATATTTTTTCAGATTTGTTATATTCTAAGTGTTTGATTGATACCAAACAAGACAAATTGTCTTTTTGAAAACCAGGATAGCCATGATTGTCTCATATATATATATATATAAAATATCATGCCTGAATGATAAAAATTAATTTCAGTTGTATGTGTGTGGAGGTGGGGTATGTATCTGTGTGTGTCTCTGTGTGTACACTATTACAGAAGCCAGATATAGGCATCAGATACACCAAAGCTACAACCACAGGTGGCTGTGAACACTTCCAAATGGGGACTAAGAACTTCACTTGGGTTTTCTGCAAGAGCAGAGCAAACTGTTAGGCAATGAGCTATCTTAACAGGTCCTTATATTTGACGCATTTGATCCATTACTTGTGTGTATGAAATAAGGAAAGAAACACTGCAGGAAGATTTACTCTGATATCTAGAACAGAATTTTACATCATTTTTTTTTGCCTTAAACATCTTTTATTGATTTTTTAATTTATTTTTTTTATTGAAAAAAAAGAAATTCACGCCTCCTCCCAGCCTCCCATTTCCCTCCCCCTCCTCCCACTCTTCTCCTCCTCCCCCCACTCCTCTCCCCCTCCCTCTCAAGTACAAAGAGCAGTCAGGGTTCCCTGCCCTGTGGAAAGTCCAAGGTCCGCCCCCCCTCCATCCAGGTCTAGGAAGGTGAACATCCAAACTGGCTAGGCTCCCACAAAGCCAGAACATGAAGTAGGATCAAAACCCAGTGTCATTGTCTTTGGCTTCTCATCAGCCCCCATTGTTCACCATGTTCAAAGAGTCCGGTTTTATCCCATGATTTTTCAGTCACAGTCCAGCTGGCCTTGGTGAGCTCCCAATAGATCAGCCCCACTGTCTCCGTGGGTGGGTGCATCCCTCGTGGACCTGAATTCCTTGCTCATGTTCTCCCATCTTCTGCTCTTCATTGGGACCTTGGGAGTTTAGTCCGATGCTCCAGTGTGGGTCTCTGTCTCTATCTCCATCCATCGCTAGATGAAGGTTCTATGGTGATATGCAAGATATTCATCAGTATGGCTATAGGATAGGGTCATTTCAGGTTCCCTATCCTCAGCTGCCCAAGGAGCTAACTGGGGACATCGTCCTGGGCACCTGGGCAAGTCTCTTGCCAACCCTAAGATGGCTCCCTTAATTAAGTTATGTGATTCCCTGCTCCTCTATTCAACCTTCCTTTCTCCCAATCATCCCCTTTCCCCAAGTTCCTCTCATTCTCCTCTTCTTACTTTTCTCTCCCCATCTCCCCTTACCCCCGTCCCACCCCACTCCCAAGTTCCTGAATTTTTTGCCCGGCAGTCTTGTCTACTTCCCATACCCAGGATAACAACTATATATTTTTCTTTGAGTTCACCTTCTTATTTAGCTTCTTTAGGATCACAGATTACAGACTCAATGACCATTATTTGTGACTAGAAACCAATTATAAGTGAGTATATCCCATGGTCCTCTTTTTGGGTCTGGGATACCTCACTCAGGAGAGTGTTTTCTATTTCCATCCATTTGCATGCAAAATTCGAGAAGTCATTGTTTTTTACCGCTGAGTAGTACTCTAATGTGTATATATTCCACACTTTCTTCATCCATTCTTCCATTGAAGGACATCTATATTGTTTCCAGGTTCTGGCTATAACAAATAATGATACTATGAACATAGTTGAACAAATGCTTTTGTCATATGATAGGGTATCTCTTGGGTATATTCCCAAGAGTGGTATTGCTGGGTTCAGGGGTAGGTTGATCCCGAATTTCCTGAGAAACCGAAACACTGATTTCCAAAGTGGTTGCACAAGTCTGCATTCCCACCAGCAATGGATGAGGGTACCCCTTCCTCCACAGCCTCTCCAGCAAAGGCTATCATTGGTGTTTTTGATTTTAGCCATTCTGACAGGTGTAAGATGATATCTCAAAGTTGTTTTGATTTGCATTTCCCTGATCGCTAAGGAGGTAGAGCATGATCTTAGTGTCTTTTTGCCATTTGTACTTCCTCTGTTGAGAATTCTCTGTTCAGTTCCATGCCCCATTTTTTAATTAGGTTAATTAGCATTTTAAAGTCTAGTTTCTTGAGCTCTTTATATATTTTGGAGATCAGACCTTTGTCTGTTGCAGGGTTGGTGACGATCTTCTCCCAGTCAGTAGGTTGCCTTTTTGTCTTAGTGACAGTATCCTTTGCTTTACAGAAGCTTCTTAGTTTCAGGAGGTCCCATTTATTCAATGTTTCCCTTAATGTCTATGTTGCTGGGGTTATAGGTAGGAAGCGATTTCCTGTGCCCATCTCTTGTAGTGTACTTCCCACTTTCTCTTCTATCAGGTTCAGTGTGTTCAGATTGATATTGAGGTCTTTGATCCATTTGGACTTGAGTTTTGTGCATGGTGATAGATATGGGTCTATTTTCATTCTTCTACAGGTTGACATCCAGTTGTGACAGCACCATTTCTTGAAGATGCTTTCTTTCTTCCATTGTATGCTTTTAGCTTCTTTATCAAAAATGAGGTGTTCATAGGTTTGTGGATTAAAATCTGGGTCTTCTGTACGATTCCATTGGTCAACTTCTCTGTTTTTATGCCATTACCACACTGTTTTCATGACTGTAGCTCTGTAATAGAATTTGAAGTCAGGGATGGTAATGCCTCCAGAAGTTCCTTGGCTACATCTTTGTGTGGTTTATGTATCAGAGTAACTGTAGCTTCATAAAAGGAATTTGGCAATGACTCTTCTGTTTCTATATTGTGAAATACATTAAGGAGTATAGGTATTAGGTCTTCTTGGAAGTTCTGGTAGAATTCTGCATTGAAACCATCTGGTCCTGGGCTTTTTTTGGTAGGGAGGTTTTTGATAACACTTTCTAATTCTTCGCGAATAACAGGTCTATTTAGATTGTTCACCTGTTCCTGGTTTAACTTTGGTATATGGAATTTATCTAAAAAACTGTCCATTTCTTTTACATTTTCCAGTTTTGTGGCATACAGGCTTTTGTAGTAAGATCTAATGATTCTCTGAATTTCCTCTGTGTCTGTGGTTATGTCCCCCTTTTCATTTCTGATCTTATTAATTTGCATATTATCTCTCTGCCACTTGATTAGTTTGGATAGGGGTTTATCAATCATGTTTATTTTCTCCAGTAACCCGCTTTTTGTTTCATTGATTCTTTGGATTGTTTTCTGTGTTTCTATTTTATTGATTTCAGCCCTCAGTTTGATTATTTCCAGTCTTCTACTCCTCCTAGGTGAGTCTGATTCTTTTTTTTTTCTAGAGCTTTCAGGTGGGCTGTTAAGTCTCCCATGTATGCTTTCTCCATTTTCTTTAAGTGGGCACTTAGTGCTATGAGCTTTCCTCTTAGGACTGCTTTCATAGTGTCCCATAGGTTTGAGTATGTTGTTTCTTTTTATTTTCATTGATTCAAAAAAGACTTTAATTTCTTTCTTTATTTCTTCTTTGATCCAGGTGTGGTTCAGTAGTTGACTGTTCAGTTTCCATGAGTTTGTAGGCTTTCTGGGGGTAGCATTGTTGTTGAATTCTAACTTTAAGCCATGGTGATCTGATAAGACACATGTGGTTACTAATATTTTTTTGTGACTGTGGAGGTTTGCTTTGTTACCAAGTATGTGGTCAATTTTTGAGAAGGTTCCATGAGCTGCAGAGAAGAAGGTATATTCTTTCCTATTTGGGTGGAATCTTCTATAGATGTCTGTTAAGTCCAATTGATTCATTACCTCCATTAATTCTCTTATTTCTCCATTAGGTTTCTGTCTGATTGACCTGTTCATTGGTGAGAGAGGAGTGTTGAAGTCTCCTACTATTAGTGTGTGCGGTTTGATAGCTGCCTTAATTTTTAGTAATGTTTCTTTTACGTACATGGGTGCTTTTATATTAGGGGCATAGATATTCAGGATTGAGACTTCATCCTGATGAATTGTTCCTGTTATGAGTATAAAATGTCCCTATCCATCTCTTCTGATTGATTTAAGTTTGAAGTCAACGTTGTTAGAAATTAGTATGGCCACACCTGCTTGTTTCTTAGGTCCATTTGCTTGATAAGCCTTTTTCCATCCCTTTACTCTGAGTAGGTGCCTGTCTTTGTGTTTGATATGTGTTTCTTGAAAACAGCAGAATGTTGGATTCTGTTTTCATATCCAATCTCTTAGCCTGTTCCTTTTTATAGGTGAGTTGAGTCCATTGACATTAAGTGATATTAATGACCAGTTGTTGTTAACTCCGGTCACTTTTTTAGTAGTAGAGTTTGTGTGTTTCCCTTTTTTGAGTTGCGCTGGTGAAGGGTCTCTAGATGTCTGAGTGATTGTGGTCATTGTTGGACTCCTTGGTTAGTGATTTTCCTTCTATTACTTTCTGTAAAGCTGGATTTGTGGCTACGTATTGTTTAAATTTGTTTTTATCCTGGAAAATTTTGTTTTCTCCATTTATAGTGAACGAAAGCTTGTCTGGGTATAGTAGTCTGGGCTTGCATTCATGGTCTCTTTGTTTTTGCAGTACATCTATCCAGGACCTTCTGTCTTTCATGGTTTCCATAGAGAAGTCAGGTGTATGTCTGATAGGATTAACTTTATAAGTAACTTGGCCATTTTCCTTTAGAGCTCTTAATATTCTTTATTCTGAATGCTTTGTGTTTTGATTATTATATGGTGAGAGCATTATTTTTTGATCCAGCCTATTCGGTGTTCTGTATGCTTCTTGAACCTTCATAGGTACATCTTTCTTTAGGTTGAGAAAGTTTTCTTCTATAATTTTATTAAATATATTTTCTGGACCATTGAGCTGCACTTCTTCTCCTTCTTCTACTCTTATTATTCTTAGGTTTGGACTTTTTATTGTGTCCCATATTTCCTGAATGTTTTGTGATGAGAGTTTGTTGGACTTGCTGTTTTCTTTGATCAGTGCATTCATTTTCTCTATGTTATCTTCAGAATCTGAGATTCTTTCTTCTATTTCTTGTATTCTGCTTGTTATGGTTGTATCTGTAGTCTCTATGCGTTTACCTAGATTTTCCATGTCCAGCCGGCCCTCTGTTTGTGTTTTCTTCCTTTCTCCAATTCAGTTTTCAAGTCTTGAACTGTTTCCATTATCTGTTTGATTGTTTTTCCTTGGTTTACTAAGGTATCATTCACTGCTTTATTCAATTCTTCAAACTTTCTGTTATACTTCTCATCCATTTCTATAAGGTCATTTTTTACACGTTGTTTAAGGAGGTCAATCACTTTCATAAAGTCCATTTTTTCTACTTCTTCTTGATTAAGGTGTTCATGTCCTCCTGTTGTGAGGTCGCTGGGTTCTGGTGGTTTCATGTTGTTTTTCAGATTGTTCGGTGAATTCTTGCATTGGTGCCTGCCCATCTCTTCCTCCGAATACTACCCTAAGGATCTTCTTTTACAGGATCAGGTCTCCTTGCTCACTGATGTACCTTCCCAGTGATGGCACTCTCCCGTGATGGCTCTTTGGGTGCCCCAGTGATGGCTCTCCTGGTGCCGAGATCAGATCTCCGTGCTGGTTGGGTAGCTCATAAACAAAGCGCCTACCTTGCTTGCTGCAGGCAGGCTATTCTACATCATTTCTTTTTCTTTTCTCTGCATTCAACTTATACTTGTAAATTCTGTTGAAAAAGATACAATTTGAAATTTGGTAATAATATATAAAGTCATTAACATTTCAAATGATATTCTCATCTGTGACATTTTTAACTTCAAATATTTTAATCTTTTACTCCATGCTACAAATTATATTAGAAATTTATATTTGCTAAATTTCTAGTCAGGTGATAGTGGCACACACTTCTAATCCCAGCACTCGGGAGGCAGAGGCAGACAGATCTCTGTGAGTACAAGACCAGCCTGGTCTAAGAGAACTAGTTTCAGGACAGGGTCCAAAGCTACAAAAAAATCCCGTCTTGAAAACAAAAACAAAGAAACAAACAAACAAAAATTCCTTGAATGTTCTCTTACAGTTCTAGAACTTATATGAATTTTTATTAAGATTCTTAGTATCTAAGAAGGAGATATTTAAAAATATTAAGAGGATTACAACATTTATGAATAATAAAGATGTGATTTTTTCCAGCAGAGAAATAATCAAAATTGGTAAAAAAATTATTTTGAGTAATGGACCTAGAATTGTTCAGGTTGAATGCTACTTAGTGGCTACTTAGTTTGTACTATTTGGATATTATTACTTTCTGAAGTTAAATTTTCTATCAACTGTTGAAATAAGAGCGGCGGGGCTGCGTCCCCAAACACTCCGGCCGCCTGCTCGGCTAGCTTATGCCCGAAATAACAACACACAAACTGTATTCATTTAAATACTGCTTGGCCCATGATATCTAGCCTCTTCTCGGCTAACTCTCACACCTGGACTAGCCCATTTCTAATAAGGTATGTAGCACCCCTAGGTGCGCTTACCAGGAAGATTCTAGCCTACGTCCATCCTGGGTCTGAGCTTCATGCCTCGCGTCTGCCCTGAGAGGAGCTGCGTGATGTCTGTGTGCGGAGCTGCATGGTTTCTGAGCTCACTTCCTCTTCCTACTGACATTCTATTCTGTTTACTCCTCCCACCTATGTTTTAACCTATGAGGGCCAAGCAGTTCCTTTGTTATTTAACCAATGAAATCAACAGATTGATATATGACACTCCCACATCAATCAACAAATTTAAAACATAAACATATGTTTGCATGTTTTATGTATCATATGCTTACATACATGTGTGACTTTTCTTAATTTCATTAGGACAGGTGACAGGTAATTTATATGAAAATTGTGCTTGTCACATATTGCTGCAGACTTACAGTGTTTCTGTGGTATTTAAAACAGTAATACATAAAGTTGCTTCTAAACATATGCATATCTGATACAAAGCTAATAACCCATTACAGAATAAAACTTTATTTTTTTGTTGCACCGTTGTTAGCAGCCTATTCACAAATGGAGCGATGTTTCTCTATGAAGCGTAGTTTAAAGATAACACAGCGATTTCTGAGAATTTTCTTTTTTATTGGGTCTTTTAATGTGAAAGCTAAAGAACCTAGATATAAAAACTTTTTATCGTTTGAAACCGATTTTTATTAGTAATATGTATCTGCTACAGTCTAAAAAGCTAATTAGGAACCAAATCAAGATCCAGAAAGATACATGTAAATGGTTTCTCAAGTGATGTTGCTAGGACTTGGTCCAGATTTTACTAAGAGTGAAAATATAAAGCTGTTTGATACTTGTGAATGCCTTCGGGTAGGCAGTGCCAGGACCACAGCTGTGGCTTTTAGTTTGTTGATTGATAGATTTAATAAAGCCATTCTCATGTATTGTTATCTGTCCTTTAAAAACAAAAGTGTTTTTCTGAATATTTGAATGACTTTTGATAATTTTCATCTTCAAGCAATTATTTCCCTGGGAATATCAACCAAGTGAAAACAGAAGATTTTCCATAATATTGCGTACTATTTTTTATAGTCTGATTTTGACAAAGAGAAAAACAACATATTTTGTTTTCATTCTCTGTGAATTAGCTACTTTAAATTGAGGGCACACCGAACCACAATTAAATGTACCCATCTTTTCAAGCAAGACATAGTACCCTGGGACATTTCTATTTGCCTGTTGTTGAAAGAACTTTAGTGCATCATGGAACAGTTTCAGTGGTTGAAAATGGGAATGTACTTTAAGTATAGTCAAATTTCTCCCTCAAAAACATTCTGTGCAGTCTGAAAAACATAGCACTAACTTTTTCTTTTAATGGGATAGATTCCTACATTGTAACATTAACAGACTTGTTTTGGGAGAAGATGTTATTCAAGGTTACTGTTCCCCACCATGTCATCCTCCTTAAAAGAATTGGAACAGTCCTTACAGGGCACTAGATACTCATGAGAAATACTAAAGGGCAGGAGTGATATCTCTGTGGATAAGAGTGAAGGCCGCAGATTGATCTCCAGTACCCACTTTGGGTAGCTCAAAACAACCCGTAATTCCAGCTCCGGAAGAACTGACACCTTGTTGCTGCTTCTTCAGGTACTTGCACACAGGCATAACACAAAAACAGATATGTACACACATAATAATGAAGTAGAAAAAACAAATCTTTCAGAAAAAAAGAGCAAGAATCTGTAGACAATATTCTCCTTTACAGTTTCTTCAATACATTAAAAACAGCATATTTCAAATAATTTTAACATGGAGACATTTTAGATTCTGTCTTATAAAAGTTAGAATTAGGTTATATGGATTTGTACAAGTTCTGTATATCAGCTGATAATATATATCATTACATATTGCATAATTTATAGCTTCAGTCATGGATATCCAACAAATAAAGTTTTGGGATATTGCTAAACATCTTATAAATCAAAAAAGATAACATGTTAACAATTTATATGTGTTATGTAAGCCTTGCTGTATATGTAATTAATATTCACATTTATTGCAACTTTCCACATCATGTATTTGAGTAAGATCCTGTAATGCAAAAACAACATTATTCTTCTAAGTCATACTTATTAGTAGACATTTATAATGGGCTGCTCAATTAAATTATGAACACAGGATATTTTAGATATGTGAAACATATTTTATATTAAATGTTATTTTAAGATTAAAAGAGTAAAAATCAATTTTCTTTCAGTTAATAATAACCTCTTTTGGTTTCAGTTTTTAAAAACAATAGAATATAAATATTTGGAAAATATCATATATTTTTCTACCAGTAAACTTATGACTTGTTGCATTTCTGGAGTTCAAGAAATCACTTCCCTAAAGAAAAAAAAAACAATTTTCCCATTTCTTTCTGGTAAGGAATTGTCTGTGCTCTTTGGTTTAACATTTGCATAAGAGAAATAATAAACACTGTGATTATTTTTAGATTAAAATCGTTTGCATTTTGAGTAATAGACTTTAAAAAGACAGAAAAAAATGTTTTGTCTTTTTTTCAAAACTTAGTGATGCCAATTTGTTTCTTCCCATACGTTTTATATCACAGTCCACAGTCCTTAAAACTTAGTTATCTGTTTGATAAATTAATTGATTAATTAAAGCTCCCCCTCCCCGGCCTGGGATTCAGTATTTAGTATTTAGTCACAGGATGGCTTTGGACTCATTACAGGTTTACACCACCATACTTACTACATTAATTTTTTTTTTCAGGAACACACACACACAGTCTTCTTTATGTTTTTTTTCTTTTTCTTTATTTTTCTCTAGTACATCTTGAGTACAGTCTCCCCTCTCTCCCTTCCTCCCAGCCATCTGCTCACCTCCCCTCTCCCCAAGATCCACTGATCCTCTGGCTCCCTTCACAGAAGAGCAGGCTTCCCAAGGATATCAGGAACATGGCTATGCAAAGTGCATTAACAATAGGCATAACCCTTCCTTTGAAGGTTAGAAAACAGAATCCAGTAGAAGGAAAAGAGCCCCAACAATAAGCAAGAGAGTAGACAACACCGCCACACCCACTGTAAGGAGTCCAACAAAAACCCCAAGTTAAAAATACAGAATGATGACACCCATGGGAAGACTTTCTTTGTGAGGAGTGGATGGGGGGAATGGCAGAGGGAGTGGGAGGAAGTGGAAACTGGGATTGATATGTAAAATGAGTAAAAACTGTTTTATTTTTTAAATAAATGGACTAATTAAAACACACACACACAGATACAGAACAAAAGCAAAGAGCCTACCACAGATCCATACAGTTTCCATGGTTGGCACGCAGACTCTGCGAACTTTATGAGTGCTGCTTAGTTGATTTTGTGGGCAGTGTTCTGGTGTCCTTGACTATTCCAGCGGACTTCGGTTTCTAAATAAACTACAGAATTATATTGCCAAGGAAGCTTTCATTTTTGTTGGGCATTCTTAGTTTTAAATTTGAAATCCATTTAGTTTTCTATGCACTTAACCGCATTTGACCCAACAACTTGGAAAATTAGAGGAGATGATCTTTGGCTTTAGTAGTTTTGATACATACTCACTACTGCTTGGAACCTTTTCCAAGAAACTTCAATTTGTGGTGCTGAACAGAACTCTTGCAATTCGTAAGAGAGCCAGTCTGAACTGTAGAGCTTGAACATTCTTCAAGACTAGAATTATCCAATGAGGATGGGAAAACAGTGCACAAAACACTTCTTTGTCCAGGGAGAAGTCAAATATGATGGTGTCCAAATGTTATCTCTACCAAATGTCAGAGGCAATTTATTTAGTAATACACAGCTTTGAGTGTCATCACAGCTTCCTTTCCTGTTTCCCGGTGCTAGAGTGTCACTGTCACTTGCTGTCACTTGCTGAAGCCCATTGCAAAAAAATCCTTCATGTATGATATTATTTAAATAAGCTTTAATATGAAGTTATGGTACCAAAGATCAAATCCCAGGTGTGCATTATCAGAGGTATTATCTTACAAAGTTGCTTACATCTATCATCCTTCTAATTATCATTGGTCATACATAGATTATTGGGTATACTGGTAACTTTATTAAAAAGGTTAAAATATTTTGCTTAAGAATATTTTTGCCTACAGAAAATTTGTGTAAATATGTTTTTAAATTTTATCTTATATGTGACATGTTTAAAAAATAAGGTGAGGAAAATAGCTCAGTGATGGCTAACTTGCCTAGCATGTGCAGCACCTTGGGTTTAATTCTCAGCACCATACTAAGAACAGGGTTTTTACTTGATAGAAAACACTGCACATACATGAGTTTCTTTCTGATATGCTCTTAAGTGCTACTCTACATGGTCTCCTGATCCAATGTCTTTTATAATAGTATCTTTTTGCAGTCAATTCATACAAATATATACCATCTGTATAAAGTATTTTCTTTTCTATAATGATTAAAAAATTAATATAACTTGAAATTTGCATAAGTTTGTTTTTGATATCCAGAAACACAATTTCAAGACATCTTTCAATTACAGCTTTTTAGAATTCTGTCTCTCTGTCTCTGTCTCCCTTTCTATTTCTCTCTTTCCCACTGCCATGTACATCCAAACAACAGAATAGAATGTGTTCATTGATGAATTACATTGATAGATTTTCGTATGTTGAACCAGCCCTGCATCTCTGGGATAAAGCCTACTTGATCATAATGGATAATTTTTCTAATGTGTTCTTGGATTCGGTTTGCCAGTATTTTGTTGAGGATTTTTGCGTCAATGTTCATGAGTGAGATTGGCCTGTAATTCTCTTTCCTGGTAGAGTCTTTGTGTGGTTTTGGTATCAGAGTAACTGTAGCTTCATAAAAGGAATTTGGTAATGACTCTTCTGTTTCTATATTGTGAAATACATTAAGGAGTATAGGTATTAGGTCTTCTTGGAAGTTCTGGTAGAATTCCGCATTGAAGCCATCTGGACCTGGGCTCTTTTTGGTAGGGAGGTTTTTGATAACAAATTCTAATTCTTCACGACTAACAGGTCTATTTAGATTGTTCAGCTGGTCCTGGTTTAACTTTGGTATATGGAATTTATCTAAAAAACTGTCCATTTCTTTTACATTTTCCAGTTTTGTGGCATACAGGCTTTTGTAGTAAGATCTAATGATTCTCTGAATTTCCTCTGTGTCTGTGGTTATGTCCCCCTTTTCATTTCTGATCTTATTAATTTGCATATTCTCTCTCTGCCGTTTAATTAGTTTGGATAGAGGTTTATCAATCTTGTTGATTTTCTCAATATAAATAAACTGAAAGAAAAAAACCATATGATCATTTCATTAGATGCTGAAAAAGCATTTGACAAAATTCAACATCCCTTTATGATAAAAGTCTTGGAGAGATTAGGGATACAAGGGTCATACCTAAATATAATAAAAGCTATATACAGCAAGCCGACAGCTAACATCAAATTAAACGGAGAGAAACTCAAAGCCATCCCACTAAACTCAGGAACACGACAAGGCTGTCCACTCTCGCCATATCTCTTCAATATAGTGCTTGAAGTTCTAGCAATAGCAATAAGACAACATAAGGGGATCAAGGGGATTCGAATTGGAAAAGAAGAAGTTAAACTTTCGTTATTTGCAGATGATATGATAGTGTACATAAGCGACCCCCAAAACTCCACCAAAGAACTCCTACAGCTGATAAACACCTTTAGTAATGTGGCAGGATACAAGATCAACTCCAAAAAATCAGTCGCCCTCTTATACACAAAGGATATGGAAGCAGAGAGGGAAATCAGAGAAACTTCACCTTTCACGATAGCCACAAACAGCATAAGATATCTTGGAGTAACTCTAACCAAGGAAGTAAAAGACCTATTTGACAAGAACTTTAAGGCATTGAAGAAAGAAATTGAAGAGAATACCAGAAAATGGAAGGATGTCCCTTGCTCTTGGATTGGGAGGATCAACATAGTAAAAATGGCAATCCTACCAAAGGCAATTTATAGATTCAATGCAATCCCCATCAAGATCCCAGCAAAATTCTTCACAGATCTTGAAAGGACAATAATCAACTTTATATGGAAAAACAAAAAACCCAGGATAGCCAAAACAATCCTATACAATAAAGGATCTTCTTGTGGCATTACCATCCCCGACTTCAAACTCTATTACAGAGCTACAGTAATGAAAACAGTGTGGTACTGGCATAAAAACAGAGAAGTCGATCAATGGAATCGAAGAGAAGACCCAAATTTTAACCCACAAACCTATGATCACCTCATTTTCGATAAAGGAGCTAAAAGTATACAATGGAGGAAAGAAAGCATCTTCAACAAATGGTGCTGGCACAACTGGATATCAACCTGTAGAAGAATGAAAATAGACCCATATCTATCACCTTGCACAAAACTCAAGTCCAAATGGATCAAGGACCTCAATATTAGTCCGAGCACACTGAACCTGATAGAAGAGAAAGTGGGAAGCACCCTACAAGAAATGGGCACAGGAGATCGCTTTCTAAGCATAACCCCAGCAGCACAGACATTAAGGGCAACACTGAATAAATGGGACCTACTAAAACTGAGAAGCTTCTGTAAAGCAAAGGACACTGTCACTAAGACAAAAAGGCAACCCACTGACTGGGAGAAGATCTTCACCAACCCCGCAACAGACAAAGGTCTGATCTCCAAAATTTATAGAGAACTCAAGAAACTAGACTTCAAAATGCTAATTAACCCAATTAAAAAATGGGGCACTGAACTGAACAGAGAATTCTCAACAGAAGAAGTTCAAATGGCCAAAACACACTTAAGGTCATGCTCAACCTCCTTAGCGATTAGGGAGATGCAAATCAAAACAACTTTGAGATATCATCTTACACCTGTCAGAATGGCTAAAATCAAAAACACAAATGATAGCCTTTGCTGGAGAGACTGTGGTGGAAGGGGTACCCTCATCCATTGCTGGTGGGAATGCAATCTCGTGCAACCACTTTGGAAATCAGTGTTTCGGTTTCTGAGGAAATTCGGGATCAACCTACCCCTGGACCCAGCAATACCACTCTTGGGAATATACCCAAGAGATGCCCTATCACATGACAAAAGCATTTGTTCAACTATGTTCATAGCAGTATTATTTGTAATAGCCAGAACCTGGAAACAACGTAGATGTCCTTCAATGGAAGAATGGATGAAGAAAGTGTGGAATATATACACATTAGAGTACTACGCTGCGGTAAAAAACAATGACTTCTCGAATTTTGCATGCAAATGGATGGAAATAGAAAACACTATCCTGAGTGAGGTATCCCAGACCCAAAGAGAGGAACATGGGATGTACTCACTCATAATTGGTTTCTAGACATAAATAACGGTCACGGAGTATATAGTGGTGAACCTAAAGAAGCTAAATAAGAAGGTGAACCCAAAGAAAAACATATAACTATCCTCTTGGATACGGGAAGTAGACAAAATTGAGGGGAGAAAATATGGGACCTTGGGGGTGGGGTGGGATGGGAGTATCGGGGGATGGGGAGAGAAAAGTGAGAAGGGGAGGATGAGGGAAACTTGGGGAAACAGGATGATTGGGATAAAGGAAGGTTGGATAGGGGAGCACGGAAGCTCAATTCTTAGTTAAGGGAGCCACCTTAGGGTTGGCAAGAGACTTGAACCTAGAGTGGCTCCCAGGAGCCCAAGGCGAGGTCCCCAGTTAGTTCCTTGGGCAGATGAGGATAGGGAACCTGAAATGACCCTATCCTACAGTAATGCTGACGAATATCTTGCATATCACCATAGAACCTTCATCTGGTGATGGATGGAGATAGTCACCGAGACCCACACTGGAGTACCGGACTGAGCTCCCAAGTTCCCAATGAGGAGCGGAAGGAGGGAGAACATGAGCAAGGAAGTCAGGACCACGAGGGGTGCACCCAACCACTGGGACTGTGTGGCTGATCTATTGGGAGCTCACCAAGGCCAGCTGGACTGTGACGGAAGAAGCATGGGATAAAACCGGACTCTCTGAACATGGCGAACAATGGGGGCTGATGAGAAGCCAAGGACAATGGCCCTGGGTTTTGATCCTACTTCAAGTTCTGGCTTTGTGGGAGCCTAGCCAGTTTGGATGTTCACCTTCCTAGACATGGACGGAGGGGGGAGGACCTAGGACTTTCCACAGGGCAGGGAACCCTGACTGCTCTTTAGACTGGAGAGGGAGGGGGAGAGGAGTGGGGGGAGGGGGAGAAGGGTGGGAGGACGGGGAGGGAAATGGGAGGCGGGGAGGAGGCGGAAACGTTTTTTTTTCTTTTTCTCAATAAAAAATAAAAAAAAAAAGAAATGAGGAGATTTTAGACACTGATTTGTATATTTTATATTTTTATGTTTGTTGAATGCATTTTTATGTTTGTTGAATAAAATGAATAAAATGTATCCATCTGAGCTCTGCAGCTCTATGTAGTCTGAGGAACACAAAAACACAATTCCATCAGATGAACACACAGTTTTTTTCTGTACAGAGATATTCCTTGTGTTTCTTTATAAGCAAATGTTGTATTACTGTCCCTGATAGTAGATATCCATGTTATTTCTGTTCCTATAGTTGGCACATTCCAAAAATAATTGAATAGAAAATAGAATCATATGAAGCATGTCACAATGTGTCTTTTTTGTTGTTGTTCCTTTAAGATGTTGTTTTGCAGATATATATATATATATATATATATATATATATATGTCACAATCATAATGGGGATGATAGTTTAACCATGTCTATCCGAAGCAGTGCTCTAGACTATGGACATTAAAAATAATAATAACAATATTTATCCATTATATGAAGAGATAAATGGTGTGGGGTTTATCTTTGTATGCTGTTAATACAATTGGTTAATAAAGAAACTGTCTTAAGCCTGTGATAGGGTAGAATAGAGTTAGGCAGGAAAAACTAAATTGAATGCTAGGAGAAAGGAGGCCGAGTCAGAGAGGAGCCATGGAGCTGCCACCAGAGACAGACATGCTGAATCCTTGTTGGTAGGCCATGGACCTTGTGGTAAAATATAAAAGAATGGAAATGGGTTAATTCTAGATGTAAGAGCTAGCTAGCAATATGCTTAAGTGATTGGCCAAGCAGTGATTCAAATAAGACAGTTTCTATGTGATTATTTCTGGAGTTTGGGTGGCCGAGAAATGAACAAGCAGCATCTTATAACAGATAAATGTCTAAATATCAAATTGATGGACTTAATTCTTGTCCTTGCTTTTAAAATCATGAATACAACAATAAAAATATTTATGAAGTATTCTGGGAAAGGACATATCTAAGCATTTTTGTGTTGAAAATATTTCAGTAGTTTATTTAATAAGTAAGTGACTTTTAATTTTTATTTGCTTACATTTAAGAATATTTACTTTTGATTTTAATATATTTACATGTGTACATGTGTGTTGAAGTGTGTGTGTGTGTGTGCGCATGCATAAGAGTTTATGTGTCCATGGAAGCGAGAGGATTTGAATCTTTTAATACAGTGTATCCTACTGTACTGGAAGTCATTATATAGATCAATCTCACAGAGAACCACCTGCCTCGGACTCTGGAGTGCTGGGTTTAAAGACATACACCACTTCAACCTTCTGTCAGATTCTGTTTTAGTATATAATTTTACTTAATCTTTGAGAATCCAATACCCTGTAATTTGATCATATCCACCCCCTCCTCCACTAATTACACTCTTCAACTGCCTTCCTTTGTGCTCCCTACCCAACACCACTTTCCTTTCACCGAGTATTCCTTTTCCAATATTTTGTCATATGTATTCTATAACCCTGGCACTCTTCTGGAAATCTTTTGGATATCTCATAGTTCCTTTTCTGTTTTCACAAGATGTTCACTTTCTATGTAAAGTAAAATATATAGAAATTGAGAGTTAGAATCTGCATAAGAGAGAAAACAAACTATATTTGCTTTTATTAGGTTAGGTCGCATATTTAAATCAGTTGCATAGCTCCACATCTCCATTGGAGATATAATTTTGTTTGAGTCACTCTATCTACAGGCATTTTCATTCATTTATGTTATAAATATAGGTATAATTTATGTCTTATTAAATATGCCTAAATTTTTTACACTGGTTACATTTTCTAGACATCCTATGTATATCTTCCTCTAGTTGGTGAAAACTGGCCTCGTTAACCAAAGCCTTTTCTTATATTACCCTCATTTTCTTCTTTGTAGGTTTTTACATGCTTTATGCTAGCTTGTTTCACAAGCTTCCCTCCCTTTTTAGCTTTATCCCTCCCTTGACAACTTTCCTCTCCCATACTTTTCACATTTTTATTAACTAACTTGTTTCTGTTTTCTAAGGAAATAAGTAAGAGCAGAATACTAGGCTCTCAGAAAAGGTGGCCACTGGGATTATTATAGCATGCAGCCAGATTTCCTGGATATCAAGTAAAAAACTGAAAGTATCCTAAAACCAAACACACACACACACACACACACACACACACACACAGAGAGAGAGAGAGAGAGAGACAGAGACAGAGACAAAGAGACATAGAGAGAGAAAAAGAAAGCTATTACCCTGATTTGAAATGGAACATTAACAAACATTTTAATAGTCTTATTTTAACCTTTTGAGTTTACTCCTCATCCTTAAAATAATTTCCCTTTCTCTAGCCAGGTGATGGTGGTGCACGCCTTTAATCCCAGCATTCAGGAGGCAGAGGCATGCGGATCTCTGTGAGTTTGATGCCAGTCTGGTGTACAAGAGCTAGCTTCCAGGAAAGGCTCCAAAACTACAGAGAAACCCAAAACTACAGAGAAACCCGGTCCCCAGTCTTGAAAAACAAACAAAACAAAACAAAACAAAACAAAACTAACTAACTAATTATATTTCTCAATAATGTCAAAGGCATTAAGAAAAGTAAAGTAGGGAGGGTTAGGGATTATAATATATAATGACTATAAATAACCAAGTAACATAATGTGGAAATAAACTCCAGATAAATATAGATAATTGTATTAGTTAGGATTCCATTGAGTAACAAAACTGATAGACCACACATGCATACCCACATAAATAATTATGCACATATGTATGCATATATGTATGAGATTTATTAAAGAGTCTTACTGGCTGTGATCTAACTGTTCCAAAAATAGGATTTTTTTATACAAAGTCAAAGAGTCCAATAGTTTTTTGCTCTATTATTATCATTGTCTCAGATTGTCTTCAATACACATTATAATCTCGAAGAAGTAGGCTCTTACACTCATGAAGCAAGGAAACCACCAGCAATAGCATGGGCAAGCAAGCAGACACAAATAAGCCTCCTTCTTTCGTGTCATTTATATAGCCTTCCACAAGAAGCTATGACCCAGAATTAAGATGGGTATTCCCATTGAAAATGATTCAACCAAGAAATATCCCTCATATTGTAACCACAACCTGTGTTTAAGTTAATTCCAGATATAATAAAACTGGCAACCAAAAACAGCTATCATGGTAATGGTAAACATTTTTTTAAAGTCACTATAAAGCTGTACATTTACTTTTTCATTAAGAAAGACAATTTTTTCTTATTGAAAAATTGTGGTTAGTGTTTTTCTGAATGACCCAGAAAACACTTAGGAGTTATCATCCATTTTCCCCTTAGGATCACATTGTTATGTATGTGTAAAAGAAGACCGTCACTAAGATTGCATACTTGAAATTGTGTGTGAAATTATTTAAATATCTATAAAAGTTAAAACAGTCATATGCTTGCTGCTGAATCACCTTTTACCTATCTATGGACTGGACACATGGGGTCAGAAGTTGAAGTCAGGATTTCTGTACTCATGGTGTTCTACCCATTGATGTTGTTGATTGGCGAAAGCTTGCTTCTTTCAGTTCACTGAACTGAATATCTAAAATGAATCAAAACCTTTGGATACTTACTACATTTCAATGGACATGAAAAGAAAAATGTTGGAAGTCTGTTACATCCATATTGCTAATATAAACATATAGTTTTGTTTAATTTTCTAAAATATGCTGCCCACTGTGCTTAATCTATCAGTTTTACTTGCTTTGTCTTTAGACTTCTTGTCAACTATTCTTGGCTGAGAAAATTGTTACACATACAAAGACAGGTAGCTTTATCCCACTGGATCTGATGCACTAATAAAATGGACACTATTTTGCTATTTGGCGAATGAAATGAGGTCACATTTCTCTTTAGTAAAGAGTAAGGAGGAAAAGTACTTTAAAAATAAATGGCACTTAGTACCTAGTTCTTTTTTTCTCATTTTTTTTCTTTTCTTTTGATTTTTCAAGATAGGGTTTCTCTGTATAACAGCTATGGCTCTCCTTGAACTTGCTTTGTAGACTGGGCTGGCTTCAAACTCACAGAGATCTGCTTTCCTCCCTAGTTCTAAGATTAGAGGCATATACCACCATCCCCTAGCTTGGTATCTAGTTCTTAAGAGTTGTTTATACAAAAAATAAAATAAAATAAAAGAGTTGTTTATATAGGAGTAAAGTCAAGAAATGCCTACTTCATTTTGAACAGATTTTACAAACATTTTTGTTTTTATTTTTTGTGGATGTTCAGGTAAATCTATAATAAAAGAATTCAGAATTAGAACATCAGAAAAAGGGTTGAAGCACTATGAAATATACAAGATATATAAAGAGAATAATTGAAAGATATACAAACCTAGCTTCTATTTCAGTTTCTTTGTTTACACATTTTCCTTAAACAAACACCATTTGGTGCATAATATTGCTGATACTATAAAAATTCTCAGAGAAACACATATTGATACATAAATGGAAATTACCATAAAATCCATAGATTCAAGGTCAGTTTCACTATGCCTCAACATTTTATCTAAGACAGTGTTGAATTTCTTTCTCAATACCCATGCAGGTAATTTGTAAGTCATCTTATAGTTCTCATAATATGGTACCTATAGATTCTTTGCAAAACTATGACTGTAAAAACTCATAATTCTGCATGCTAGCACTTCAAAAGTATTAACTTTAGTCCTCTAGTGATACTCGATACACATGTTTTAGAATTCCATCGTGCTTTATAATAACATCCATTTGTTTGAGTCCCAAGGAATACACACTGCATTTTAATGATATGTTATAGTCTTTTTCATTTACAAATTTAACAGGGTGGGGAAAATTGTGTCAGATATACAACTGATACAGGATTAACGTTCAGAATATATCGAGAACTAAAAAAAAATGAAGAGTCAATAAAAGTTAAGCACAAGGGTCTAATTTAAAAGTGGGCTATGGATCTAAACAGATTCTCAAACAGGGAATAAAGATGGCAACTAGAGAAATAAAGATTTAACTAGTTTGAGATTTCATAGTATTCTATTGCGAATAGTTAAGATAATAAAAAAGAATAAACCAAGCAACAAATAGACAGAAAATGCTAACTAAGACACAAGGAAAAGATAAACCTCAAATCTTCATGGTATTGCGAATTGGTCCAAGTTTTATAGAGATTGGTATGTAAAATTCTCAATAAAACTAAAATTAGGTCTGACATATGAATCAGTTATATCACTCCTTGGTAATATATGTGCCCAAGTGAGGCTAACCACAGCCAGAAAGACAACCAGCATGTTCTTTCCTATTTGTAAATTCTAGTTCCAAATCTTTAGATATGTATATATAAATTGGAGTAACCATAGAAACAAAAAATTGAAGAGGGTCCATGGGTATGTATGCACATAAAAGTAGTTTAAAGAAAGATATGTCTTTAGGGGTGACAACGTTACACTCTGGGGTAATGTTTGCCAAGTGCCATAGGTTATCTATCAAAATTCCCAAGAACCAGCTTATTGTAATCTTTGTATGTGTGTGTGTGACATATATAAAGACTGTACTAATTTGGATGTATTTGGAGACAAAGGCCATGCTAATCTCTATACTATTTCATTTTTTCCATATGTATTTCAAAATAAGACTTTGTATATCTCTGCGCCCCTAAAGTCTGTCTGGAAATGTAGCTTACTTGTATTTAGAAATTACTGAATTGCACAATCTTAGCAAAAATAACAGATGGCTTTAAGCCTTTTGAAAAAATTTGCATACATTTTTTTTGCCAATGTCTGTTTGTTGATGTTTTATTTGCCATGTATTTTGTATATCAGATTTGATTGATATTACTAATTTTATTTTAAAGATGGGGTATCTCCAAATAGCTCCGGCTGTCCAGCAACTCACTATGTAGATTGGCTGACTGACTCACAGTAAATATTAAGGTTTATGAGTAGAATGCTTATGTATAAAGATGAATCTTGAAGACTCATTGATCTGATTAAAATGTAATTATACATGGTTTATGACAAATACTGATTTGGTGAAATTTAGAATTGCATACAAATAAAATTGGGCTCAGACAGAGAATAATAGAAACATGTCAAATTGAATAATAAGTATAAAAGTTGTCCAGGAAGAAGAATTCAAAGTCATAAAAGAAGTGAAACTATACAAAATGGGAATCAGTAACTTCCTATACTACCTAGAAAATACTGAAAAAGATAATAATAGAAAAATATAAAAACACATACCCAGGGCTGTATTCTAATTGTTACAAATATAGCTGAATGACATAAAATATAAATAAAATAAAAGTATAGATATTTATGTCAAATAAAAATACGGCATAATATATGAATAAAATAAAAATATAGCTGAATGATATAATAGCTTATATATGATACCTAACATATATGCATGATATATTAGCGAAAATTATAATTAGAATATATAAGGAGATATCTTAACTAAATTTAATTTTTAGGGCAGACTAAATAACAATGTGTTGAATGGCTCTTTTCTCATCTGCAAAATTATAAACCACACTCTCCCTTCCAGAGAAAGAGGAATTTAGGGCACATATGTAAAAAAAATAAAGAGATGAATTATTATTTGCTTTGTGAAAAATAAAAGTAAATGATGTAGTGAGCGTAGGTATACATGCATGTAGATTTGGTGATACATTTTATGTGGAATGCACCCACACACATAATTTCTACAATGGTCTGGTATTCCTCTGACATTTCTGAAGATTGTATAGATTTAGAACTTGGTAGAATAGAAGGAACATGTAGTGTAGGTATAGAATATCACTGAATGTAGCATCCAGTAAGACAGTCATTGTTCTGTATTTATCAACTAATAAATTTATGTACCTATCGAAAAAATGTTTAAATAAAACTTGAACTTTATGAGTTCAGATAACAAAGGAATTTTCTATAATTTATGACCAATGTGCTCTTTCTTAAACTTCAACTTTAATTTTTATTTTGAGAATATCATACATGAATACACTGCATTACCTCATTTCCACCAGTCCATCAATAATCTCCATTCATTTATGTCCCTTCTCCCTGTCTTCCCATGCTCTCTTGGATTCCTTGACACCCCCCCTCCATCTCTCTCATATATACATGTGTCTGTGTACATGTGTGTATGTATACACACAAATAAAGATAGGCATCTTAGGAAGCTTATTTCGTGTTTCCTTTTTGTACATGTTTGGAGGCAACCAGTTGTTTCACCTGCATCTCAGAAAATGTCTCAGAAGAGTAAGGAGAAAGATGGTTCAAGCCAGAAGACAATGCCACATGGTGCAATATAGAGAATTCTATAAACAACAGGTATGCTGTTCCCATGAAATCAGCAGTTTATTCTAAGACATGCCAATGAAGCTACAGGAAAGGTCACAAGGCCTCACCACTAGATAAAGAACTACATATAATTTGTCTGTGGTTAATGATAAGTGATAATGAATTTTCCCCAGGTAGGAACCTCCCATTTGTGATTCAGTCATAATATATTTTAAGGTAACAAAGAGCTTCCGATTGAGTTCAAAAGAACTTCAACATTAAAAGAAATTTTATAAGCTTAATAAGATATATTTATAACCTTAAAATTATATTTATATAATATACTTTATGAGAGATAGAGTAGAATTCATTTCTTTGTTAAAAGATATAAAAGGCTACAAATAATTTTGGAGTCATATTTGCCAAAATTATTACCTTCAACTTTTGCACAACTGACATTAGAAAGTAATGTATATTTTAGAAGTCCAATCTAAGCAGGATCTTTGAACACTGCAAAAAAGTAGTAGAACACATCCTGAAGGTAACCAGAAGAGTACTGTGATATCACAAATATTTTCACAAATAGGTATGTGACTGGATCAAGAAGTGAATGGGGTAGAAAGACGTGGTGTGCTACCACAAATTCTATAAAATAAAATGAAAACAACAGCAAAAAGAAACCCAACAACTTGTGAATCTGGCTTTATTTTAAAAAGTAAAGTGACGGCATGGCAGAAAAGGGTGCTTTAAGCAAAGAAGGATAAGAAATGCCTTGGATGTCACCACAGATCCAGAGCCTAGCAGTCTTCAAATATTTTCATAGAGCAGATGTGTGGTTCATACAACAGACAGGCTCTTTGCAATTCCTAGTTGGCCACTGTTTCAGTTACCAGGATGAATATTGAATGGGCTTCACTATGAAAATACACCTTTAGGAAGAAGCCTGTGGGTCTCACACCTTCAAACTCAGCTTCGAGGAGGCTGAGGCAAGATGATGGTGAGCTTCAAACCAGTCTGAAAATAAGTTTATATAAAAGAAAAAGAAAGGAAGAAAAGAAAGGGAAAAGAAAGCTGATCTTTTGATGGAACTGATGCCCTGACTCTAGATGTTCATTTTTCTAAGTTTCAGCTGCCTCCCATCTCTGACCTAGTATATACACCAAGAATCTCTGTTGGCCTAAAAAACTGTCCCGGTCTGGTCACAGATTACAGATACAATTGCAAGAGATGGAAATTTTTACTACAATATGAAGGGAAGAAGAATATGTTTCCACTTGGGGGATAGCAGCACAGCCTATTGGATGAGATGCAAGGCTGGACATGTATGATGTCAGAAGAAGTGAGGGCAAAGGCTGGAAGGGCTGGGGCAAGAGGACCACTCAGTGACTCTGACTTATATTAGATGCAAATCCCTTGATTTGGACTACATTATTCACTCTCAGAGTCCCTGAGGCATTTGGTGGGGAAATGCATCCATTGTTCTGGCATTGACAACTGCCATTGGCTTTTTATTAGATTTCTTTTGGTAAAGGGAACATCAGATTACAGGTCCTGGGATTTAATGAGGGTAAACTGCTTGAGTGTAGCTCTTGTGCTTGCCAAATTATAGGACCTCTTACAGATATTGGCATAATAAGTCTTGTAGAGGTCATTATTTTAGCTCATACTTGTACTCAGGCTAAGCAGGTCTGGGCTCATCCTTCACCCAGTCCTCTCTTTAAACCATCTGGTCTAGGAAAACAAACAGACTGACAGTGCCATATCTTTCACACCAACTTTGAAATAAAATATCTAGGAAAAAAATGAAAGTTACTCGCATCCTGTGCTTTTCAACAAGGAATAGCTATGGAGTACATTTTTCGATTGCTTTGTTATAGCTTGTACACGTTATTAAATTTCCCTCACTTGTGTAATATTTCTCATACTACTATATAATATATGCATTATTTGCATCTTTCTTCCTCCTTTTTTATCACTTTACTAATATCCCTCTATTACTATTAACATTAAGGTGCTACTTTATCATAAACTTTATCTGTTCCTTATTTTCCCATCCATCTTGAAGGCATGGTTCATGTTTCACTTATAATATATTTAAAAATTTTGTCTATTCTTTTTCTGGTCATAAGACTTTTATTTTTCCTTGATTAGTGGCAGCGGGGATGTGGATATCAGGGGAAGGCTGCCCAAGAAGAAGACTGACACAGAGAATTAGAAGGGAGAACCACTTCAAGAGATGTAATGTCTGCAATGTGTAATGGGAAATATAAAATGCAAAGCAGCATGACTTTCTTAAAACTGCTCATAACTCTTAAGTACTCTATCCAAACATGTTGAGAAGATTGGAATTCTGGGCGATTAATTCAAATTGCCTGACTTTAAAAATGATCAATGTTCTGAAAAAAAACAACATAAAATAAACAAATAAGTGAAGTAAAAAAAATCAGTTAGAGCTTAGATGACTCATTTATTAATGAGTTGTCCAGTGCCAAATGATCAGCCCCTAATACATATGTACAGGTAGCAGTATATGGGCATAAAAGGTTATATTAAGGAACATTAATGTTTATATGTATTTACATGCAATAACAAGTACTAAAGCAAGAGGTCATGAATGTGAAAGAGACTGGGGAAGGATGTTAGAAGGTTTCGGAGGAGTAAAGGAAAGAGAGAAATGCGATTAAATTGAAAATCTCAAATTTAGAAAAATATAGGAAATACAATCCCCACAAAAGAATCAAAAACATAAACCACTAGAAATAGTTAAACAAGAAATTCAGTAAACACAATAGAAAGCATTATGACTCTAGACAAAGAAGGAGAATGATATCAGGATTGGAAGACATGGTTGAGAAAAACAGAGAAAAATAAAATGCAAGCCTGAGCACATTTTAAGATCTCTGTGATACATTCCAGAGTTAAACATGAATCTATTCATTTTTGAAAGAGGAAGGATCGAGATAAGCCTAAAGTATAGTAAACACCTAAAGTGAAATTATAGTAGAAAACTTACCAAATCTAGGATTATCCATGGGCATGAAAGTGCTGGAAATATTTAGAATATTGAATAGATGTAACTGGAAAAGAAACTACCCACATGAAATCGTAGTGAAAACACCAAAGTTGTGAAGGAAAGCGCCTCGAAAGCTACAAGGAAGAAGAGTTGAGTTACTTATAACAACAACCGAAAAGAAAAACTCTACATTTCTCTACAGAGGAATCTGGAAAAATCAAAAGGAAAAGTACTGTAAGGAAAAAAAAAATAAGATAGATCTGATCTCAATTAATTAAATGGTGTCCAAGAGTACAAAGCAAACATTAATGAAGGGAATAATTGGTTCTCTGCAAAGATAAACAACAATGACAAGCCATTAGACAAATTAGTTCAAATAAATGTGTCTTAAATAATAAAGATCTTTCTAAGATCATAGAGATAGCCTTTGAGGGAGATTTCAAGCTAAACATTCTTTAGCAATACCTGCTACTCCCAGTAAGATGGGGAAATTCAATAACAGAGGAAGTCCTGTGCTATGGGCTCTGAAGGAAAAAATATCCTCCGAGTTTAACAGGTTGTGAAGGTATTAGAAATGATATATGGTCTTAATTGAAGAAGTTAATCTTATTGGCTTATCCTATGCGGCGAACTCCCTGACCAGCAGGAAAGAACAGCCACCAGATGAGGATTCTTCTCAAATCACGCTTTATTGGAGCCTCTTGGTTGAAGGGAGAGCAGAAAGGAAGGGCCCCCCCCCCAGCTCTGAGCTGCAGCTGCTTATATAGGGAGTCTGCCTAGCAACCTTTGATACTTTAACTGCTTCTCTGGAGACCCCCGGCAGGAAAGAAAACAAACATCCTTGTCAATTACAGACCACAAGGAAGTTCCCCTGCCGGTCAGGGGGAGTGTGGTCAGCTAGATCATAACAACTACTCACCCTGTTTTCTGGTGGAAGAACTGCAACCTTTATTATAGAAATGAATCGTGCCCCAACTGGCCGATGCGCGCCTGCCGATGCTCCTGGCCACGGGATTGGCCCTAAGCACATATGCGAGAGGCATTGCCTAATATGGAGTTATTTATCAAGCGAGGCCGGGGCCAAATGCCATCTTGTAATGGCAGCCACTCAAATCGGCTCCCAGCAATCCTACCTTTGAAATGCTAGGAATTTAGCACTTTAGGAAAGGTATCTATATTGTGATAAATTAGATAATCCAGGAAGAGGAGTGGTTACATTTTGAAACGCATATGAGCTACCCAAACTGATATCAAAGGAAATGAAGGGAAAACTTTATAAATAAAATTAACAGATGTGAAATAAGAATGAAAATGAAAGAGTAGTCAAAATCTCTCAATAAAGGAAAACTCAGAGTACTGTGTATTCTAAGCAGAACTCTATCAACTGTTTAAAGATGAATTAACACCAGTGATTCTCAAATTAGTACATAAATCAGGAAGGGGAGGGTGGCAAGTTGGTTCAGTGGGTGAAGATGTGTACTGCCAAACCTCATAACATGAGTTAGATCTCTGGATCTCCCATTATGAAAGAGAACACCTAGTCCTAATAGTCATTCAACATGGAAAACACACACACATGCACACACACATATACATGCACACACACAAACATACTAAGAGAAAATCAGAAAGAGAATGAAAATGATCAAACATATTTTATTAAGACAATGCTACCCTGTTACCAAATCCAAATAAGGGGCTCTGCTGGCCTGTGTCTCCCTCACTTTAGTATCCTATCTCCTTGAATCCCAATACAAAGCTTTTCAAGTTCCCTTCCAGCAACACTCTGCTGAGGTCCTGCGTGGCTTACAAAGTGACACTAAAAACAAGCAAGAGAATCATCAATATGTGGGAGACAAGAGAGTGTGCAGGCCTTGTGGCTCTAGCAGTATTTTGTGCTTCCCCGAATACCCTGGTCCTTGTGGAGTGAATTTGTCTCCACGGGCTTTGCCTCATCTGAAAACGCGTTGGACAAACACTCATCTACTAGGCTGCATGGCTCCCAACACCAGGCCTCCTTTTTCTGCATCTCTTTCAGTATTCTTATAATTCAGGCTCCTCCCCCAACACCCACCATAATAGTTCTTTCAGCTTTCACAGCCCCAAATTCCAAAATCTTTCCACAATACTTCCTTAAAATGTGTCAGGTTGGTCCCAACAATACACCATTATGAGATGCCAATTTGTATTTAGTTAGAGTTTGTATTGCTGTGATGAAACATTTCCAAATTCATCATGTTGAGGAAAGTGTTTGTTTCAGTTTAGAACTCTCAAACAACACTTCATCAATGGGGGTATTCAGTTCAGAACTCAAGGCAGGAACCGAGAGGCAGCAACTGAAACAGAAGCCGTAGTAGAATGATACTTTTTGACTTGGTTGCTATAGTTTGCTCCTTGTTCTTTCTTATAGCACCCAGGACCACCAGCCCAGGAATTTCACAGCTCACAGCGAGATAAGCCCTCTCAAATCAATCACCAATCATAAAAATAATCCTTTATTATTTCCCATGGGCCATTTCGGTGAGTGCATTTTCTCAATTGATGTTCCCTCCTCCCAAACAATTCTAACTTGTGTCAAGTTGACATAAAACTAGTCAGCATAGGAGGGTCTTGCATGTTTCCAAATAGAGCTACAAAGTGAAACACTTATATGATTTATGGGTTTATATAACATTGTTAATTCACTATGGAGATGCCTACATACAAACATCTGTTGTGCTGCTCTTCAACACAATCATGTTATTGAAATAGCCTAGGCAAACATCAGTGTATGCATAATTTAAGAACTATGCTATGTATTCACAATGGAGTCTCATTCAATAATAGAGGAGAACAGAATAAAATTGTTTTAGTTGCAGAAGACAGGATAAAATTGTGTTCGCCAATAAATAACATTTTAAAACTTGATAGAAAGGACATTAAAGTTTCATGGAACATGAAACTTTAGAGAATGTTGTAGAGTAAGTTTGGGGAGGAAGATTAATAGCAGGCATAAATATGACTAAGGATATTCTCTGCCTTGATAAAATATCACAATGAAACTTATTATTTTATACTACTGAAAAATGCTCATAAAATATCACACAAAAGTTATATGTAACATATACTTTCAATTGCCCACTTTTATACTTCATTATTAGCTCAAAATACTTGTCATGAATGACAAGTGTCAAAGTTTTTATTCTTAATTTATTGAATGGACATTTCCAAAGTCACATTAAATAATGGTATTTTCTTGCCATACATAGAGGTCACAGGTAATACCTGTTTAATGTAAGCTGGAATTCTCATAGTGCATTCCCATAAGTAAATTCAGGACCACTTTTCATTATTGCTTTTACTGACTGTTATTTATTATATTTATCTAACCTTATTTGAAAGCTAGCACACTAGAGACAGAATCTGTTAAATTATCACAAACTAGTAAAGGCCATTATTCCAATATGCTTTGCATTTTTGTGAAATGGGGAAGAGGGTGCTAAGACATTGACATATATGTAAATTGTCATATTCAAAAGAGATAGATAGTAGGTTACTTTGAGTATAGTAATGATATATTTTATTATAAAGGAATATAGATTTATACACACCTAGATTTCACTCTCGAATATCTACAATTTACAGAACATGAATTTATGTTGTTTTAGGTCACTTAGATTAATCTACTTAAGAAACGGAACAATTCTTTTCATTACTAACATCACTTATTTTTAATTTATTATCCTGTATGTTACTAAATGGAATACATTCATCTATCCCATTTCTACCCATTATAAAACACAGACATACAAAATGTGCTATATGGTTCCATGGAGCTCTCTAATTGATGCTTTAAATCTCAGGGAAAATGAATGTTAGTGATAAACACCACAATAGCTTCCAAATTTGGAAATTACTTACATCAAACAGAGCTCTGTAAGGCAGGGTAGGAAAACAACTCATATACTCTTCATGAATCCAGATTTAAACTGTCATTCAAAGAAACAATAAGAAGACTTTCAGAAAGAATGATATTTGAGCACCATTCTGATTATCAAAGGCTTGATTCCTCAAAATCACCGAAGCAGTTCAGTGTCACCAAAGAGCCACATTTTCAAGCAGTGAGAAGTAGTTTCTGCAGGACAGGCAGAAACTTTGCAGTGTCTGAAAGAAACAGAAGATTAAATCTTCTTCAAAGGACAGCCATTGTAGATTTTGAACATTAGTCTAAAGAAAAGACCTGAAGGAGATTAATCCAGAGATTGTGTGTAAAATTAATTAGAGTTGGAGAGAGAAAGAGTCACAGTAAAAGAGCCAGGGAACAACTCTGATGCTATTTCAGAAAACTGGTTAACGAATCTAGACCATTGATGTTAGGGACTTGAATACTCCTGACCTATAGGATCAGCTATGGCTTCCACATCTCACTTGAGATTCGGATTTCTCTATTGCAGTTTAATTTTCCTCTCTCATCTCAGGTGGATTTGAGCCATGACAGCTATTTTAGGTATCTTTTCACTGACAATGAAGGATCTCTGCTTCACCTTGGAAGACCTTGAGTAAACTTTGCCTGTTAAACACAGTTAACAACCATGGCATATGAACATATTTTTAACTCTCTATACTAAAATTTTGGTTTGTGAGAATGTCAAGCCTAAAATTTTCAGCAGTATTCTTTAATTTGGCTGTTAATATTGTTGGTTATAGTAACTTCTTCACCAGATCAGTAATTGAGACTGATCTAGCTGAAAAAAAAGAGAGATAAATAATGTTATCTGGATGCATATATACCTTGATGTATATATACCTTGAATCAAGCCTCATTTATCTGAAATTCCTCTTTTAGAAAATATGTCTACTTTATGTTTAAAAGCCAAGGATATTTCTGACGGCATAATGGATTAACTTTTAAGACTATTTGGTCTGATAATTCATTTTTACTAGTTATATATAAATTACATATACAACTAGAATTATATATGTAATTTGAAGTCTTACTCAACTACAGTATATACAATAGTAAAGGATATTTTTTCCTTTGAAGAGCCATGCTGAAAGCTCAAAATCTTCATGTTCAAAACAGTGAGTTACTTAGGTATTTTATTTTTGAATAAATAAATGAAATTGATTTTTCTATAAATATATGTTTGTATTAACAGTTCATTCAGTTATACATGAAAAAGAGAGGTACTCAGAACTGAAATGACAGATACTGATTATTGTGACTCTATTTGATGGAAATATAAACAAACAGAAAGGAAGAGCACCATTAAAATAATTAAATGATTTATTGCTCTTAACAGCAACAGAAACTGAACAAGAACAACAGACTATTACAGGCAATGGAGGGAGCGCAAGACACCTCTACCCAACACAAAGAACTAGAGGCAGTAAAGATAAGATATAAATAAAAGTTTAGCAAAGTAAAAAAATATTACTTTCTGATGATTCTGAGAATCAAATTTTATGGATAACTATTGATTTAAAAAATCCCATTCAGTTCCTGCAAAACTGGTCAAAAATGTTCATATCGTAAGTATCATTGAATTATGAACTATAAATTTTTTTAGTCAATTTTCTATATAATTTATTGCATTATTTTTTAAAAAGTATTATGAGTGTTTAAACTATACAACTTTGTCAGAAAAAAATCATTTAGTAAATTTTAAATATCCAATTGTACAAATATAAATATTAGAATAATTATTTTAAATAATTGAAGATATCTTCTCTGTTATGGAAAATGAAAGATTCATTTTTATCAATCTTATTTAAACAACAGCAAAAATTTAACACAATGATGAAGTTTTTCCTTTTTGTGGTAATAGTATTATCTATCTTACATTATAAATTGTACTGCTACTAAAATTTGTAAATATTTTAAACTATTTATTTTACTAGAATATAGACCACTTGAAAGAAGGGGTTTTAACATGTTTATTAGGCAATTGGATTGACATGGTTTTACAAAGATGATGGCTGGGTCAATGTTTAATAAGTAATAGTTAAATTAAACCCTGAATTATTTATGTAGTTTCTTATGTACTTATTGTCTTAAAGTTGCTTCAACAGAGAGATATTAACTTTTCCAATTGAATTTAAAACAACATATTGTCACCTTTGAACTTTAAAATCATGAATTATGCTTAAAATAATATTAGTGCATTTATCCTGTAGAATTTTTTGTCATTTTATTAAAAATAATGTTTTCCTCACATAATACATCCTGACTATGTTAATGATAATCCCACCTTCCACTCCTCCAAGTTCTTCTTCTCGTGCTATCTGGATGCACTCCTTGTCCGTCTCTCATTAGAAAATGAAGAGATTTTAAGGAACAGTAAAATAAAATAAAATAAAATAAAATAAAATAAGCTATCATATAGGAATTGAACTAAACAAAGAAACAAGAAAAACAGCCCAGAAAAGGCACAAGAACCAGAGATGGTCTTGTTCACACACTAAAGAATTTCATAAAAGCACTAAACTGGAAACATATATATGCAGAGAACATGGCATAGATCCAAACAGGCACTCTGCAGGCTGCTTCAGTCCTTGTGAGTTCATATTAGATTTGTTTATGTTCATTTAAAGGGTTTGTTTTCTTGGTATCCTTCATCCCCCTGGCTCTTATAGTCTTTCCATCTTCTCTGCTGCAGGGTTTCCTGAGCTCTGAAGGGAGGGGTTTGATGGTGACATTCCACTCAGAGCTGTGTTTTAAGTTCTCTTACTCTCTGTGTAATGTCTGGTGCGGTGTCTCCCTTATTTCTTCTGCAGAAGGAAGCTTCTTTTGGGTTATTCTTAAATAATTTCCCTAGACGATTCTTTCAGGAATGGATTCCAATATTCACTCTACTCTTGAGAGTTTGATTTGCAATTCTAACTTTGTCTTTAAACATGACAGTTTTCATGAGATTATGATTTCAAATTATTCTGTAGAAGATTTTTGAATGTTCTTATGCTACCTTGACAAGATTGTAGAGAAATGTGTAGAGGTCAATAAAAATCAATAAAAAGAAAAAAATAGATTGTGGAGGAATATCTTATTTTGGTTCACAGGATGGGAACATTTAAGAATTTCAAGGAAAGAAAGAAAAATTTCTGTGATTACTTGTCTCAATGATATAGAAATAGTTTAAGTTAAATTATGACTCTTGGGGTGACAGTATTTCTCCCAAGTGTCCTACACTATTTAACAAAATGCCCAGTATGAGACATTGCAAACCTCTCTTTCAGTTGGCGACAAGGGTCAAAAGACCCCAGTACAGTATAGACTATTTCCATTGCCCCTGGTTATCTCCCAGAACTTGAAGGCAAAACAATATTGCTGAAGACATTACACTATTTTTTAAGTTGTGAAGGCACAGGCCATTGACAGACTGAGGTAGAACTATCTTGGCCAGCTGTAAAATCTATAAATCATACCAATGACCTGCACAGAAAATATACTTAAGGGTGAAATTTTGTCACTTATATCTTTAAGAGTAAACAATAACTACTTTAGCCCTAGTAAATAGGAGAGACTTTAATTCTTATTCTATAACCAACCAACTGGCCAACCACCATGATTGTTGAAGTCATTAAGCCTGAAGAAAAGCCCACGACTGCCAGGTTAATAAATAAGTATAATCCCTGTGTTCTAAATAAATGTCTCTCCACAGGGAAATAAAAGTAACTCTCATCCTTCATCAAAGACTCTTCCGTTTTATAGCCGTTCATCACATAAATCCACACCTGGTCAACGTGCATAGAATAGCTGACTATTGGGTGCACATTTTCAGTTGAAACACCTACAAAAGAATCCCTATCCCTAAGGCTGAAGGAACATTTTCCCAATGCATAACATTTATTCTGTGCATATTCTGAGATATATCCCTCCCATTAACTTTCTTTGTCCCAATTTTTGTAACTAATGGTTCATTTATTTCACAAACACTTCGTAGAAAAAAAGAAAGAAAAGAAGTATTAGAATAAAGGATTCTGGGTGTACAAATCGCTTTTCTAAATTCCAGACTTATATTTTGTTACATTTTTGATATATCATCAGCAGTATTAGCATGACTGATCAAATTTTATATTATCCTTTTCAATTTTCATGTTAGTTACATATAAATTTATTTTTTTCCATCATTCACACAGCAGGTAAAATTGTTCTCTTGTTCACATCCTATTGGGCACTTTGGTATTTTGAATCTTTCTTAGATTTTTAGACATCTCCATTTAAAACCAAGCTTACACGGACCAAGTGTAAAATTTTAAAACATTAATGTACAGTTCTGTCAATTTTTACTGTTTACTTCAAATTAGTACTTCTCACTGCCACACTTCACTAGCCCTTTTATAAACTTGCTTTTTCTCTTAGTATATTATTTTCTATAGGCTAAATGATAGTTAATTTAGCAAATGGCTAGGTGAGACCTCTTCTGGAAGATATACTGAGCATATCTTCTAAGACAGTACCTGACAGCAAAGGAAGTAATACTCAAAATTGGAATTCTTGAACATTTCAAGTTGTTCCAGAAAATAATTAGGCTATATTGGCTTTATTGATCATATATTTTTCTGAGGAAGTTTTAAAAATTAGTGCATTAAAAGATTTAACCCACAAGAAACGCAGAATTTGACAGTGGAAGCAACACAATGTTGAATTAATTCAATTTTTTAAAAATATTACCTAATCATACCAATGCTGCAATATATTTATAAATTTATGTTTATAATATACTTACACTATATTTATAAATTTTAATCCCTTTGAAACTTTTGGCAATTTTAAAGGGAGTTGTCACTCTTCCTATCTTCTTCATTCTATTTGAGAGTTGTAATGTAGACTGAAGAACAACAGCTGTTCATTTTTGGGGCCTTGTAAACACAACCTCATTGCTTTAAGTAACCATCTCACCTGTATTTTAAAATCAATAGTAATATTTTAAAATAAGTTTTTGTTTAATTTACCTAGAGAAGAGTTATGTTTTATATTGAATTCACTACATTGGTATATGCACTTTAGAGTCACAGAAGCATCTAAAATAACTATGTACAATAAAGAATTTTAAGCCTTTTTTTTTCTAATACCTGCTACAGGCAGGTGTTACTTTTAATAATGATTTCATACCTATACTTTAATCACAGTATTATATAATGGAAAACTTTAAAGAAATTTAAATTACCAGTACATTGGATTATAAAGTGAGGTTCATGAAGCTTTACCTCCTCTGCTAGACACAAATCCAGTAACAGCTATGCAGCTGAATACAAGGCAACCAAGGACATGACTTCCAGTAGAAAATCTAGTCCAAGAGAAGAAGATGTACTAGAAATAAAACAATCTGCATTTGATATAATGCATGAGGAAAATTAAGTTTTCTCATATGTATTCATAAAATGATTTTGAGGAGCCAGCAAATCAAAGGCAGACATGCTTTGATGCCTTGGAAATTTAAGTCTAAGTGTATTTTATGGTGGTCTGTGTGCCTTTAGAGAGAAGGATACAGTAGTGTAGAAGCACAAAACCCAAAGCAAGGTTTTTTTATTCTCTTCTAAAGGAGATTTCAAACAAGACAAAGGAAGGAGCTGGAACTCAGAAGTCTATTGTTGAACTCTGGGTTTGTAACTTATGCCAGTGGATATGGAATAGACATGCTGAAGAGCAAAGCCAGAGACAGGTATCATTTATTGTACCTGTATTTTGCTGATGAAGTTGAGTTGAACAAATGGTGGCATAACATTATAAGACATGGATTCATGAATGTGATGTTTATTTGGAAGATGATGTCAAAACAAGATTTTTCTATCAACATAAAAAAATGAGACAATTGCTGGTCAAGGTGTCTATGTATTTGTACGCTATATTTCTAGATCTTATTGCAATCATTGGCTCTAGAAATACAGCTTTGGGTACCTAAAGCTGAAGGGTAGGATGAGTTCTAAAGTAACATTTGATATAAAATATAAAAGGATAGCACTTGTATGCCCATATCTCATAGAAAGTACTGTAACACCATGGCCATACTTACTCCCCCCTCCCCCCTGTATTTTTTAATGAGTAAACTCAGGACTCCAAGGAATTTCAGCAGTGTACAAAAGTAGCAAACATAAGTTTAGTGTTTTTAATTTTATTTAAATTGATGTAAATAGTGACAGGAAGAGGCCAAGTTATGAATGGGAATGGATTTGTTCATTAGTTTTGTAACAAGAATATATACAGTACGAACTCTTCAAATGAAAACAAAACTAGCTCTTTACTTTCTTACTGTGCTGTGTGTTTTGGCACACAGACAATCCTATGAAAATAGTATCAGCCCCCTAAGTCCTTGCAGGGTGTAGAGAATATATTTTAAAGAAGTGGAATCCTGAGCTAAAATTACAACAAAAGCTAGTAACATGCTGGTGAAAAAGTGATAAGATGAGAGTGTTCTAGGCCACACAAGATGATCAAATATACAGATAAAGAACACCACAGAAAACACAGGTCTTAAAGCCCTCTTGTGTGTATTTGATTAAAAAAGATGATGTGGTGCCCTCTCAGGGAATGTAAAGAAAATGGCAAATCAGAATTGATAACACCACTTAGAAGGATAATAAAATATTCTACAGAAGTTAAATAATTCCTGTTTTGTTTGAGCAGACAAGGTTTTTGATTAAAAAAAAAACTCAGTCTGGTATCTTTGTAAAAATTTGTCCTCAGAGACTACAAATTTGAAGTTAAAAAGAAACTCAAAGGCAAAATTATGGTGAGACTATAGAATGAGCTCAGCCTCCATTATGATTTTGATGGGTGTGGCAAATGGACACAGCTATATAAATTATACATGGATTATTTATATGTCTCTCCAGAGGTTCTTCTGTTACCTAGTTCTAGAATATAACTTCAATTTATCTTGAGGCATTCCTTGCTCACATTTGTTTGGCCATAAATTCATTTTACCTGTTGTTGATCTTCATATAGATAACATTGAGTTTCTACATTTAAAAACATGCTAGTTTAGTAAAACATTCATTGTATTCCTTCCCAATACAAAGTAACAGTTTAATATAGGTGTCTACTATTTAAACATCAATTCCCCGAGTAGGCAAATTTGAAATATTTTCAGTTATATGTTTGCTATTGTTTAGGATAGCATTACTTCCTGACATAAAGTCTTGTGTGCGCTTTGCATAATTATTTTGTAACTAAACATTTTACTTTCTTTTAGTACAAATACACACTTATGTAATTAGCATAATGTGGACTGAATATAATTATATTTTCTGATTATAAGAAATAAAAACAGTTGCAAAAATTGTACCATTCTATTTTTTACAGCAAAATGTTGGAAAACAATGAATTCAAAGTCCTGCAACACTTTTGTGTTGTAGCTGTTTTTAATTTCAGTCATCTGAGAGGGTCAAATTATAATACATATTGCATCTAACTTTTTTTATTATTATTAAACAGACTTAATGTTCATATGCTTATGGCCACCATAAAGACCAATAGTAGAGTTACTAGTTTTACTTCAATTATTGCTGTTCATGCTTTTGGTCTTTCTCTGTTTTATTGATTGACTGATGATTGGTTGGTTGATTGGCTTGTTTGTCTGTATGTCAGGAAATTAATCAATGCTTGAGGAATAGGTTTGGGTGACCTTCATCGTGTTGAAATTAATTACTGAAATCTGAAACTTAAGCCAAAGCAAATGTTCTCTTTTCTACAGAAATCATAGCTTTTAGGATCCCTTGTATTTGATCAACTGAGAACAAATTCTACCTTTGCAGATAGAATTATCTTTGTGTATCTTCTTGTTTTGAAGCTGTGTTGAAGTTAAACAAGAGAAAATGAAAACTATAAGCTTTAAACATCACTGCAGTTATTAAGTTACAAACCCTGTGGCCCAAATTCCTCAGTACACTTTTATGATGGTAAGTTACACTGGATTCAAAGGCTAATTTTCTATGAAATGAGTGTCTTTTTATTGGGTGCATACACAAGAAAGAGCAGGCATTGACTTAGTCCACAGTGAAAGGAGACACATGGCTCCTTTTTCTGTGCTTCCTTCCTTCCTAATGGTGCTGCTCCCAGTGCCACAACTGTGTCCTTGGCAAGGGAAGTGGGTTCTGATTTGTCAGCTCTCTAGACCATCCTATTTGCATTCTATCTCAGAGATAATAAATCAAAGATTTGTAGCAATTGTAGTTCTTTGGTTGCCAGAATCAGGTAAACACTGACTGCTTCTCAGAGATCTGGATAATAGCTATGAAGGTCTTCATCTCCAAGTATATCGAAAAGGTTTCTTAATTCATTCCTTCATTTTCATAACCAGATGGCTTATAGTTGTTTCTAGAGTTTTGATTGCTCATCACATCAATATGGTTATCCTTTCTCTGATAGTATATTTTTTACTAGTCTCCAAATTAAGTTTCTTATTTAAACACAAGGTATATATTTTCCTTCAGATTTGATTCATTCAATCTTAAAGTCATACCAGCCTTTGTTCTAAAGAAGTACAACATACTTACCACTCCCATTAACTGTTTATACTAGATAACACTCAAAGTAAATGCAAAATATTCTTATCTCCTGAGACATCTTGAGACCTGAATGTCCTTTATGTAGTAAGATTCAATTTCTTCCACACTGAATAATCTCCATTTTAGGCTAACAGACTCAAAACCAAATGAACTAATAGACCATAGAGTCTCCACTCATGTTTCACTCCTGTTATGGGCTACATTTCACTCATCTGACACTCCATTTGTTTAACACCAAATTAGGAGAAGAACCACATGAGCACAGTAGAGTTCTTTAAGTTAATTACAGATCATTGATTTAAGGAGAAAAATGAGAACCCTGCAATAGTGGTTACACAGTGATGTAATTACCCCAGCCCTGCAAATCAGATGCTACCAAAACCATTTCTTTGTTTCCAGTTAATAGTCAGGCTTCCTCACTAACTGCAGAATACCTTCAATTCCATTTTAAAATGCTAAGTTCAGGCCGCGCGGTGGTGGCGCACGCCTTTAATCCCAGCACTCGGGAGGCAGAGGCAGGCAGATCTCTGTGAGTTCGAGACCAGCCTGGTCTACAAGAGCTAGTTCCAGGACAGGCTCCAAAACCACAGAGAAACCCTGTCTCGAAAAACCAAAAAAAAAAAAATGCTAAGTTCACCAAACTGTGGTTTCTTACCACGAAATATTTAAGTAAATATTTATCTAATCAGATTATTTTCAGCAAATGATTTTGCCTGTGTTTCTGTATGTTACAGAGTGAAGACAGAGAAACAGATATAGCAAACTCCCTAACCTTGTGGATTGCGTAGCCACAGAGGAGGAAAATGATTCAAACTTATGCCAATTATTTTGCACGTGATAGTCTACAAAGACTGAAAATCGCTAACTAATTCGATGACTCCCGATTCTGATGTCTCCATCCAAGGAAGTAGATTTAGCTATCTATTTGGATAGATTAGCAGAATAATGTTGAAATCTATCAGAGAAACTAAGCTGGCAAATTCCATTTTTGCTGCTCCAAATGCTATTACAGAAAGTTGATTGATTGGTATATTTGGCAAGATTGAAAACCTTTACAAATTTTTGCTTTCAAAACAAAAATCAATTAACTTCCTCATTCCTTCAACAGTATCATTTCCGTCCCATTGAAAAATCACTGCTGATGGAGCAGTACTAATGTCAGATATGTAGCTCAGAGAGAAGTAAGATCAACATTCGCCTGCCATGTTGTGTTTTATGAAGAAGAAACTAGAGGAAAAAAAAGCAGTGATATTCTCACAGAAGTGATTGCTGAAATATAGATAGGACATGCATAAAATTATAAATTTACCTTTTGAAAGGACTATACTAGGATTTTAAAGTCATGGCAGTATAAACTAAACGTGAGTGAATTAGTAAAACGATTTTAATAATAAAGGCATTTTAAAATTAAATGTTGCATGCGTGTGTTTCATTTTATAGCTCACCCATGCATATTATGGCAGCAAATGGCTCAAAAGTTTAAATAATATTTAGAGTATAGCATCTTCTTATGTCAGCTGCTTGCCAGGCATACAATCAGAATACTCCCCATGAATTGGCAGTTACCCACTGACTGAGCATTCAGAACAGGAGGAGGCAGCAGTCCAGCTCTGTTTGTTTGCCTTTGGTTCAGCAGTCTGTTCCTGCAGTGATTTCCACATGGCATACATGCTCGAAGGTCAAGCTCTTCTTGGTCCAGGGATTTAGAACCTAAATTACATATTAGAAAACCCAAACCTGGCATCCTTAGAAGAATGTGTGACATAATAATATTTGGACAGTCTGATCCCCAAATAATCAACTCTTAGCCCAAACAAACAAGCAAAACAACAAATAAACAAACATGATAAAAGAGATATCAATTATGTTGAGGATATAAACAAAACATAAACACTTAACTTAGAAGTGTGAGTGCTATGGGTATATAATATACTATATATTAGGATTATACTTTTCTTTCAATTATTTTGATATATGTAATTAACATAAACTATTAGCAAAGAATATGGATTGAGCAATTGGAAGAAGTGACTCTGTGTGTGTGTGTGTGTAAATGTGCATGTATAAATGACAGACTCATTTTACATTGGAACTTAGTGGGGTTGATATAGAAGATGGGAGCAATGGTGGATGAGCTGAGATGGAGCGCATCCATTGTATCTGAAGCATCTGACAATCGCTCAGGGTCTCTGAATTGCCAGCAGTAGCTGGGACATGCCAAGGAGCCAGATGCTCTCAGAGCTTTTCATCACAGAGTAATTTCTCTCCAAAGAACCAAAGCATACAAATGCAAGGATAACATTATTTTTCCTATGTATTCTGAACATTTTTATTTCCTTTTTAAAATTCTAATAAAAATGAATGTAGGTGCTAAAACAAAGTGCTTTTCAGATATTAAACAGAAGTGCTAAATAATTCATCCTTTTTATTCCATTCAAACATTATCACTAACTAAAGAGGTGAGAAACATGAACCAGAAGCTCATTGCATTCCCTATGTCTACAGTATTCACAAATTCTAACCGTACTAGGGAGGAAATCAAATTTTTCAGAGATGAAGAAGAAAACAAAAATTTTGCATTATCATCAGAATTATTCATTTTCTGAATTAGTAAATATTAAGAGAGTCATCAAGCACATTTGGAAAACTGTAGTCTCCACCCTAGATAACTGTGGCTGGGATAAAATGTTTTAGGGAAGATGAGATAGAATCTGAGACATTACATGTGAAATAAATACTGGACACAACCATTAGTCCATGTCCTAAAGACTTTAGATTGGTAACTGGAGCCTTAGTATTTCCTGAAATATAAGTGCTTAAGTTCTGTGACTGTATTAATGAGGTGTGATGAGATTGAGGCAGGTGAGGCATCATTGCAGGATCTCAGTTATTGTAAAAGAGAAATTTTTGTCATTGTAAGAGTTGACTAGCTCCATTTCTTGTAGCAGTTCACACAATATTGGGCTTTACAAGCTCCTGAAAGTTTGGCTTTTTGCTAACTTACTCCTCTCTTTGTCTCTGCATGTCTGTCTGTCTCTCCCTCCATTACTCCTCTCCTTTCCTCTCTCCCACCATGTGTGTCTCTGTCTGTATGTGTATCTCTCTATCTGCCTCTCCTTCCATCCCTCCCCCTCTTTTCATCTCCCCCACCTTGTGTGTATGTGTGTGTGTGTGTGTCTTGCCTTCTCTTCATTCCAAGACAAATATATCTGTACACATGCTCACACACTATTTCTCAGTTTTCTCTTGCACCTGTATTATTCCATTTTGGATAGACACACAAAATTACTTATAATTTCTGTCACAAGTTTAAGAAGTTTAATAAATATTGTAATTAAGTTCACACTTTTTTCTACCCCATCATCATCATTAACTTCATCATCATCATCATTATATTTAGCAATACAGATGCAAAATTGACTACAAAATTAGTAGATTTTCTTCTTTTTTTTTCTTTTTTTTTTCTTTTTTTTTTATTGAGAAAAAGAAAAGAAAAAAAAGTTTCCGCCTCCTCCCGGCCTCCCATTTCCCTCCCCCTCGTCCCACCCTTCTCCCCCTCCCCCCGCTCCTCTCCCCCTCCCTCTCCAGTCCAAAGAGCAGTCAGGGTTCCCTGTCAAGGCCCTCCCCCCTCTGTCCATGTCTAGGAAGGTGAACATCCAAGGTGGCTAGGCTCCCACAAAGCCCGAACTTGAAGTAGGATCAAAACCCCGGGCCATTGTCCCCGGCTTCTCATCAGCCCCCATTGTTCGCCATGTTCAGAGAGTCTGGTTTTATCCCATGCTTCTTCTGTCACAGTCCAGCTGGCCTTGGTGAGCTCCCAATAGATCAGTCACACTGTCTCAGTGGTTGGGTGCACCCCTTGTGGTCGTGACTTCCTTGCTCATGTTCTCCCTCCTTCCGCTCCTCATTGGGAACTTGGGAGCTCAGTCCGGTGCTCCAGTGTGGGTCTCTGTGACTATCTCCATCCATCACCAGCTGAAGGTTCTATGGTGATATGCAAGATATTCGTCAGCATTGCTGTAGGATAGGGTCATTTCAGGATCCCTATCCTCAGCTGCCCAAGGAACTAACTGGGGACCTCGCCTTGGGCTCCTGGGAGCCACTCTAGGTTCAAGTCTCTTGCCAACCCTAAGGTGGCTCCCTTAACTAAGAAAACAGGTATTATATCAGATCCAGATAAAAATATAGGTCATTAGGATTTAGATGAGGAATGTGGTTATATCCTCAAAGCACAGTGCATATTTGTATTTCTTGCCAATATGTCAGATGGATGCCACAATAAAAATATAGAGTTACAGAGGGAAGGGTGTGGGATCTCTGTCAGAATGAACGATCAATAGGCAAACCTCCTTCTTAATATTATAACAGTCATTCTTTCTTGCTTCTTACTTACATTTTTAGGCTTGCAATTTGAAACTGAAGTTGCTTCTCATTTTAAGTTACCTGAAATACAAGGAAAAATGTGTTTAATATTTGAGCATTTAAGTCATTTTATAATAAATTGGATACTCTGGTATATTTTTAAAGTGGCATAAAACTATAAGACAAAACATACACTGAGAATTATAGACAGACTGACATTGTGAAATACCTAAATATATTAGATGTTATTTTTACTTTATATGAGATATTTGTTATTTCAGAAGGATTTGTCACCTGCAAATAGCCTGATTTCTAATTCTGGGGATGAAACTTATATTAAATATGATAAACTCTCACTTTCTCCAGCAAGCAAAACACAAGTGATTGTTCTTACTTTGGAAAGATAACTCACTAAATTTAACCTGTAGTTTAAACTTTTTTCATAAATAAAACATACATAAATACTACTAATATTTTAGATAATTCAGCCTATTTAATTATGTTTATGAACTTTGTGTAATGTTGATTTAGAAAAAAATCAGAGTCCAATCAGTGCTTATATTTTTATATTCTCCCAATATAAAACATTTATTTTCTTATAAAAAGCATCACATAATTTTTGAAGAATGTGAATAACTTTGTAACAGGTAATAAAGAACTAAGCATTGTGTTTATCATATTTCTGGGAATTACTCTTTTGTTTGAATAAATGTATTTCATTATCTCTTGTCTCCTACCTGGCCTACCAGTTAGTGTTTAAAGAATGATACTTTTCCTCTTATTAGTGCGCGCGTGTGTGTGTGTGTGTGTGTGTGTGTGTGTATGTGTAAGGACATATTCCATATAAACATACTTAGGCCAGAGGAGAAGATGAAGGACTTGTCTGGTTTATACTTCTATGAAGGAGTCAAGAAGTCTAGTTTCAATCCATCACAGTAATGGCACTATAATTTGAACAGTCACTGCTGCGAGCCTACAACTATCAACAAATACCATCAACAAGGGAAAATATTATTGTCATCCATTGACAAGTGAGAGTTTCAGGATTTTAATCAATTTAAAGATCTAATTAGTGTGCTATATCTTCACAAAGAAACATATATATATGCCCCAGAGTCACTTACTACCATTATATAATTGCCAACATATCAATATCAGTTTGTGAATTTTATTAAAGAGGTTGCAGTTTATGTTCTTGTAATTGAACTGCTTTATTCACACAACAGTTCAGCAAGGAAGATTTTCATTCCAATTAAATACTATTTTCAATGGTATTGTTTACATTCATTCTCTAGATATACAGTAAATCGCTTTTGTTGAACAACATCCTTTGAACAAATCTTATTTGTTTATTGCTCAATATGCAACCCCAGACTTCATAGTTATACACTACTAGTGAACTACATTACATAGACCCCTAAAACTTATTTGTAAAGCTTAAAATACCTTTAGTTTGTGAAAAATAATGAACAAAAATGTGTATGTCATTCTTTTGTGTAAATAGTAATTTCAAAATCTTCGTAATGTTCTTCTTAATAGGAACCAAAAAACCTATTTTATTATTATTATGATTATATTATTAATATTATGATTATATTATGGTTATTATTATTATTATTATTAGTCTTTTCTAGACAGGGTTTCTATGATTAGCTTTGGAACCTGTTCTGGAATTAGCTCTGTAGACCAGTCTGGCCTCGAACTAACAGAGTTCTTCCTACCTCTGCCTCCAGAGTGCTGAGATTAAAAGCATGTGCCACCTCCACCTGGCTAGGAACCTATTTTATTATTTATTGTAATAATTGTGGTTATATTATACAAAAATGTTACTTTTTTTGGATTTGTCCATTAAGTGCAAACAAATAGAGACCATTCATAAACTTTCAAATGTTATGACACCAAATGTCTCCAGAAAATTTCCATTATTTTTGCAACTTATGTCCATTCCCTTAATTTATAATGAAAAACTCACATTGGAAATGATCTTTAAATAATAATTCTTTTGTGTATCTTCCTACTTCTGTTTTCATTTCAAACAGCAATCAAAAAGCCCAAAATTTAAAGCCAGAGCAGCTGTTCCACAAATCTTCAGGGCAGCCAACAGGCCAGTACATTCTCAGTTGGTTTGTGTAACAAATAACTACAAAGTTCTTCCTGCATAAATATAAATTTGTGGCCAACTATAAAGTTTACATGTGTAAACTAATGTTGGAAAAAGATGTCTGCTGATATCCATTTATGGTCTAAATAAGGAAGTAAAGTGAGTTAAGAATAGAGGTATTGAAGAGGTTGAGCTATTTTTTTCATCTAGGCAGATTAAAGTTTGCGTTGAGTTCATCGCCATTAATTATTATTTTTTTCAGTACATTTTTATTAATTCCTTTGAGGCAAATATAAATTGTCTTCCTTCAAATATTGTGAATTTGAACATCACCTCATTATTATTTCATTTAAACATTATTTCACGATAAGCAACATGCTAAGACAGATGATAAGAACGTTAAAGGAAGAATATGTTAAGTAGTCTAATTCATTTTTGTATATCTGAAGGATTTTGTTTGACTTGATAAATTACTGTTAGTTGTAAGTACATTTCGAATGATTTTTATCTTAACAAATAAAAGCAGTTAAAACTGTTATAATAGGAGCGGCGGGGCTGCGTCCCTGGCACCCGGCCGCCCACATGGCTAGCTTATGCCCCGAAATAATTACACAGAAACTGTATTCTTTTAAACACTGCCTGGCCCATTAGTTTTAGCCTCTTAACCCATTTCTAATAATCTATGCAGCACCACGAGGTGCGCTTACCAGGAAAGATCTTAACCTGTGTCTGGCTGAAGTGGGAGAATCATGGCAACTCACTGACTCAGCTTCTTTCTCCCAGAATCCTGTTCTGTTTACTCCGCCTACCTAATTTTCTGTCCTATGAGGGCTAAGGCAGTTTCTTTATTAGTTAACCAATGAAAGCAACAGATAAGATACAAGACCCACCTCCATCATAAAACATCTAAATATACAAAGATGTAACATACATTCCAAACTTATCTCTTCGACGAACTGATGTATATGAGGCAAATGACATTATTTTGCTTGCCTTGGTTGCTTTTTATCAACAGGGGAAAACAGAAAGGCGACAAATGGAGTTGTAAAGGTTGTGCCTGACTCAATAAAAAGAAATAATGATTCACTCAGTCCTAAAATTAAGTGCTATATTGTTTTATGATTTCAGCTGTGCAATAATATGTTACCACTCTGAAATTTATGGTGCCTATGTGGAAAACATTTTAAGGTTCAAGACCATGAATTAGTGGTTATGAAAAGACAAAATACAACAGTTCCAACTAGAGTAATTCGGTCTTCGAGCACTCCAACTACAACACACAATTCTTCCCGATACAGAGTCTAGAACACAGCATATCATTTGACTAAATCTGAAGAGGAGAGCAATGGGAAAGTGATACATGAGAAGGTCATGCCTTCCTATATGCCCACATCAAGAGTCTCTGACCAGGTCTCTACCCTCTATTGCTTCAAGAGTCACAAGAAGCCCTTTAGCAGTCTAAGATTTGGATAATAATGCCTTACATTTCAAAATTTTATCTATTAATTAATCCCACTCAAATCCTGTTTCTTAAAGAGTTTTCTGCACCGTAAAATATTTTTACCTCTTTTTAGAGGATCCATTGTCTTAGTGAGCTTACCCCAAGGACAGATTATACTATCTCTGGAGACCTTTTACACAACAGACACAAAAGTCTCTGCATTGCAATGCCCAATATGGCTTGTTCCTTGAAAGCTAACTTGCTTATGTGTCAAGGGAACGAAGAAAGAGGAGACACACAGACACAGAAAAAGAAAAGCTGATTATCACGTGGGCTGTGTGGACTCTGATAGAGCAGTGCCACCTGAACACTAACCAGCAATTTTACTGTTTTATTAGGTAAGGTAAGAGGTTAGCTGTTCTCATTAGGGGTTCTCTGTAGACAGCACTCTCAGACTGTAAAAATCCTACAGGAGGAAGCTGAAGTTAAAACTGTCACATACTGGTCAAGTGTTCATAAGCACTCATACTTGCACACGCTGGCAGCATTCACAGTTGGACCAAAGGAAGGCTTTGTCATTCCTCTTAGCCTCTCTGGGGGGCACACAGTCAGTCACTCAGTATTTTGTCGCCTCCTTGGACATTCTCTTAGGACTTTCTTCTTTTACCATGCTATATCTTCATAATGTGAGATAAATTCTGTGTTACCAGCACACAATTGTGCAAACTAATATAAACACCTACTCAATTGTGTAAAAATTGGAATTAAACCTCTTGTTTTGAGTGTATATTCAATTATTATGGTTGTGCTTAGATCTTCAGATATTTTAATTTTAAATATATTTTTTAGAGACGAATCATATTTGTTGACTGTCTTACCAACTTCCAATGCATTGTAAGGTAGCAAATCTATTACAGCTAGCTGGCGACTTAAAAATAATAAATCATTGTAAAGCGGGATAGGAAGGACTTGAATGAATTTGGGGAATAAAAGATATTCAGTTAATGTATAACAAGCTGTTTAGTTAGTTCAGGAAGCCTACCTCCCCAGCTGCAGATACATAAATTATAATATCATGTGAGATTGCAGTGTTATATGTTAGTGGCAAGTACACAGTGTTATGGGAGTCCAAAGTGGAATGTGAAGCCCATTATAGATTGTTGGTGTGTGCCTAAGTCAAGGAAGTGATCACGTAGGAAGCTCCAATATACTTTGCGGTAGGGAACTCCTGTTAGATAGGTTAGCAGAACCACAATATAAGGGACTATAACAATAATGAAGAATCAGAGAAGTGGAAGGAGCAAAAGGATCCTTGAGGATGTTTGGTACAGAGTTTGAGGTACAGTGGAACTAAAACTCAAGTTTCAAATGCAAGATCTTCTGTTCTCAAATGTTAAAATGCTGCACCTTCCATTTCCCTTCTATTATATCTTGTTACCATTTTTATTGTTTATTCTCATGTTTACCCACATTCTTTGGGAGTTTTTTTTTTTGGCCTATAGTTTGGAAAATATACTTTCATAAGTTATGAAAAACAATTTTAATAAAAACTTACCTTGGTTTGACATTTGTCAATAATTTATCTTTCTCTATGAAGTAAAGCAAGAAACTTCAGACAGAAAAGTATAAGACCTTATTTCCATTGAGATGACCACATGGGAGTGAATCAGCAAATTCCATGCTCATTTCACTGCACTGCCATCCTTGAGAAGCACAGCAACGCTCAGGAATTGCTGACTCCTTGACCAAATGAGGATCAAGAAAATACTATTTAACTTATTTCAAAGATTTTTTAAACATTCAAGCTTCAGAATACAAATTTAGTAAACATATAAATTCATAATATACATGTCATCCTATATTTCAAAAAACAAAACAATCAGCAAATCGATGTCATCTCTATAAATTTAGTTATAGAAAAATTCACAGTATTTTCTTTTTTTGTTACATATTCTTAATACACAATCAATCTATGATACTTAGAAGCATCACTTTGTTACTAGGGAAAGTGAGCTTTATTTAATAAAGGTAGAAAAATGATTATGGTCAATGTAAATTTCCAAGCAAGACTTTACAATCTGCTGTTGCTGGCAATGTGTTCATGCATATGAATGCCACTGTGCCAAATATTGCATCTATCATCCCCCAAACAGCTGCACAATAGAACATCAGATGTGCGTGGCATTCCAGAAAGTAAACAGAAACTTAGCATTTAACTCAGGGTGCCAAACCATGATGGAAAAGTGATGTGGATGAAACTCTGAAAAATGATGAATAAATTAAATTTAAACCATTATTAATTGCTCAGTGCCCTTCTTTTATGAAATTCTTGTATTAATTTAAAAGTATTTTAAAGTACATGTGTTCTAATTATGAGTTTGTTTATTTTCCACGTATGGGTATGTGGATATGCCAGCACACATATCCTAGAACGTCAGAGGACAACCTACTGTGATCAGAGACCTTTCACCAGGTAACTCCTGGGAATAGAATTCCATTCAACATGCTGAGTGACAAGTGCCTTTATTTCCTGTCATCTCACAAAATCTTCCTAGAATTTTGGTTGACAAACTCTAGAATAAAGTTAGAAAAGGTCCTTTATAAATAACTAAAACAATATTTACTATATAAAATTTGAAGTGAGTAATGTGCACAAGTAATTGTGACAAGAGCTCTTCTGAATACAAACATCTACACATGTCCTCTACAAGTGTGTCTAATACTACTGCTATTCCACCATGACATCCACTAAGCAACTTGACTTTCCTTAACTCTGTAGTGTTGTAATTGCAATTGTATTTAAATTAAAGACATATTTGATAAAGAGCATGGACCAAACTAAGGGAAAGTGTAAAAATTTGACCTCATATATCACAAAGCCCAAGCTACACCACATAATTTCTTCAAGTCATGTACTTAAAGCAGATACTAAAAAAATAGAATACACTAATATTAACTATTGTCTTATTACAAACATAATTGATATCATCTAAAAATACTTTTTTTCTGTGTTACCACAAACTGAATTTCTTTGCTAAATATTTCTAAGAATTTTCCTCCATTCCCTCTTACTAATAACATATTTAATGAAAATCAAGGTTCATTGCTGTACATTTTTGCCTAAATCTTTTTACATATAACTTCTGCACAAGTATTTTTATTCCAGTAATAATATTTATTTCACATACTTATTTTACTTTTCACTGCACTCTATAATTTATACACATTAATATATGGAATTTGCATGTCATTTTATATGTTTTCATTTTAAATATAAGCTTGTTAGTGAACCCTGTCTTCCTAATAGATATTTCCTGAAAAAGACATATTATATAAACTGTCTTACTTTTGTTGAATATTCTGTTCTATACAGGTTGTTTCTTTTGTATTTACTAACTACCAAATCCTGTATAATTTAAATTTATGCTCAATAATAAGATTCATATTTGAAATAAATTTATATTGTTACAGAAAATGAGTTAGGAGAGAGTAATATTAGGTGGTGAGGAAGGGTGGCATATAGGCAAAAGGACATGTGAATCATGAAAGAAAGCATAAGTGTAATTTACTATTTTAGTTTAAAATCCACAGGGTTTTTTTTTACTGGTGTGTGTGTATGTGTGTGTGTATGTGTGTGTGTGTGTGTGTGTATGTGTGTGTGTGTGTGTGTGTGTGTGTAAGTTCAACTTTCTGAATACTGAAGTAGCAACAACTATTTTTGCATTCAAAAGGCAATCAGATATATGTTAGTTTTTGAAGCAGTAATCATGAAAGTTGGGGTTATATTATAATTACACTGGCTATTAGTATAACAGGAATTACATATGACTAGCCAATAAACACATTTGTCATAGCGACCCACTTAGTGAAAGTTAATTATTTTAAAATGTGTTTTGTAGGTAGTTGTTTTAACCTCATTTTTCCTTCTATCTAAAAAAATCAAATCAGCCCATTTTAATCATATATAATGTCTAAACTATATAAAAGGCATTGTTATATGTGAAATAAGGTATGCTTTAGGTTTAATTAATGAATTTTCAAGAAAAAAGGATTAAGGCAGTGTTATTAATATAGTATTATGTCTATAAAACAAGTTAAGGTCTATTGAGTGTTTTTAGAAAGTCAGAAGATGCTGCACTGTTAAAAGGAAGTTCTTTTTTGAAGTTTTGTTAGAACAACTGAATAGCTGTGTAGGAACACATCAAAACCTGCTTTGATCTTAAAAGATATTTGGTTGTTCAGAAAGAGAAATGATCAAAATTGCAGAAAAGATATTTAGAAAAGGATCAATATGGCATTTAGAATGAAAACTATTTTTAGAAAGAACACAATAAAGAGCCATATAGTAAGTATAATTGGAAATTTTGATATCTCTAAAACAATAAAAAAGCATTTGTTAAGAAACAATATAACATGAAGTAGGAACAAAACCCCATGCCATTGTCCTTGGCTTCTCATCAGCCCTCATTGTCCGCCATGTTCAGAGAGTCCGGTTTTATCTCATGCTTTTTCCGTCACAGTCCAGCTGGCCTTGGTGAGCTCCCAATAGATCAGCCCCACTGTCTCCGTGGGTGGGTGCACCCCTTGTGGTCCTGACTTCTTTGCTCATGTTCTCCCTCCTTCTGCTCCTCATTGGGACATTGAGAGCTCAGTCCGGTGCTCCAGTGTGGGTCTCTGTCTCTATCTCCATCCATCGCCAGATGAAGGTTCTATGGTGATATGCAAGATATTCATCAGTATGGCTATAGGATAGGGTCATTTCAGGTTCCCTATCCTCAGCTGCCCCAGGAACTAACTGGGGACATCGCCCTGGGCACCTGGGAGCCCCTCTAGGTCCAAGTCTCTTGCCAACTCTAATTAAGAAATGTGCTTCCCTGCTCCCCTATCCAGCCTTCCTTTATCCCAATCATCCTGCTTCCCCAAGTTCCCCCCATCCTCCCCTTCTCCCTTTTCTCTCCCCATCTCCCCTTACCCCCCTCCCACCCCACCCCCAAGATCCCAATTTTTTTGCCCGGCATTCTTGTCTACTTCCCATAACCAAGAGGATAGCTATATGTTTTTCTTTGGGTTCACCCTAGCCAGTTTGGATGTTCACCTTCCTAGACCAGGATGGAGGGGGGAGGATTTGGACTTTCCACAGGGCAGGGAACCCTGACTGCTCTTCAGGCTGGAGAAGGAGGGGGAAAGGAGTGGGGGGAGGGGGAGAGGAGTGGGGGGAGGAGGGAGGAGTGGGAGAAGGGGGAGGGAAATGGGAGGCTGGGAGGAGGCGAAAAAATTTTTTTTTCAATAAAAAAAAAGAAACAGTATAACATAAAGAATATGCAAGTGGCCAGATTTCCAGCATCAAGCAAGTAACATCTCTTGTAGAGAAGTCCTTAAATCCTATCAAAAGTGCAGAATGTTTTATGATTATTAAGCTATCCCCATAAAATTTGTGCAACTTTTGCAATCACAAGTATGAAGTATATCTAACCTTGCTAGGCAACACTGTAATTCACAAGGTAACACTGTTGCTTACATGTTCCTTAATCATCTAAATACCTCCTTCCATAACAGTGACAACTAGCTATCAGGGAGGACACTTTCTGATCCATACAAATAGGTTTTTTATCTTTGTGTGTGTGTGTCTTTAGCAATTGAGGTTTTCCATTGAGTTCTTGTAGGAAAAAGAAAAGTAGTAGGACCGATTTCTTGTACTGCTCTTACAGTTTTCAAAAGACACCTGACTGGCATATTGCTGGAATCTATCACACACCAAGCATGTCCAAGAACCAACAGGCCAGGAGGTGATCCTTCTACTATTATTTTGCTAAACAGAAATAGTATCAAACATCTTTCTAAAACGTATTTCTGTACACAAAGATCTGTATCTAAAATTGGATTTTGTGTGTATGTGTGTGTGTTTGTGTGTTTGGTTGTTGTTGTCTAGTTTCTTCAGTTCTTTATATATTTTGAAGATCAGTCTCCTGTCAGATCTGGGGTTGGTGAAGATCTTTTCCAATTCTGTAGGGTACCTTGTGTCTTATTGATTGTGTCCTTTGCATTACAAATGCTTTTTAGCTTAATGAATTCCCATTTATTAATTGTTATCTTACTGCCTGTGATACTGGTGTTCTGTTCAGGAAGTTGTCTCCTGTACCAAGGTGTTCAAGGTTCTTTCGCACTTTTTCTTCTATTGTGTTCAGTGTAAGTAGATTTATGTTGATGTCTTTGATCTACTTGGTAATGTTTACAAGATTTTAAGCATTTCCAAAAACATTTTCGAAGAAATGAGTAATTTCATTAATCACATTTGGAATTCAGTTTATAAGACAGAGAACTATAGAAATTTTTGAGGCTGTGAACTTTAATTTGAAGATAAGTGCCAGTGTAAGAGTACTTGGAGAAAAGTCTCTCGTATAGTGGACCATCCTAAGATAACTGAGAGGAACAGCAATTACATTCTGTTTTTGGAAGTGATTTTCCCATTTCATGAGGTACATCTTACACTACGACTAGATGCTTGAATTTTTTAACTCGTTCTTCCTGTATTTAGGTCAGGAATAGAAAGGTGTTTCTTCAAAAAAATTATACTATTTCATATTACTAGAATAGTTAGGTTAATTTTAAAACTTGAAATTCTTATTACTAAGACTTATCTAAGCTGAAAAAAATCACAACTATGGTTTCTAAATAAAGTTCCTCTATATTTTAATTGTTGTAAGGCTATTTTCCCCTCTGGTTAAACATATGAAAGAGTCATTTTTGTTGAAGAAAGTTTCTGTTTAAGTTACTTAAATAATTAAACACTATCCCTATTATGATAGTGGATTTGGAGTTTTATATACAAATTATTATGAAATATAATTATTCATGCACTGGTGTAAGATGAAAATACATGGGTATTTGTTGGTTTTTTATAGATTAAATATCTACAATAATACAAAAATTTGTAACATATTTACTCCATTTTACTTCTATATTTTTGTGAGTGTATGAATGTAGAGATGCTATCTTTATTGCATGTAGTGGACTTTTATAGAGAAAGCGATATATATCTTATTTTTTTATTTAAAAGTTTTTTTCAGTTATTTATCTTATTCTTCTTATACCTTCATTTTCCCATCTGATCGCATTTCTCTCTACCAAAGAGATACATTTTTATGGCTTTGTTGACAATTATTCTCCTTCGTAGTTACTGTTAAATTTTGTGGTATCTTCATTATTGAAAAAAATGTTAAAGGTTCATAAATTTGTTAAATGGTAGAAGCTCCTCTAGTTCATCATAGCTGTTATTTAATTAATTCTACCTTTTCTGTAACTGGTTCAATAGTTTGGTGTATCATCTTCTATTTGCCATTACCATTGCCTTTAAATGTTTTCTGCTGTTAAATTTTTCTCCAACAAGATAACTTTTCAGACTACGTTTTAAAGGATATTCTTGTGCGGTAGTTTCAATGATAATGCCTTCCAATGGGCTCAGATAATTGAATACTTGGTATCTAGTTATATTCACTTTGTTCAGAGGCTTAGGAAGTTTGGTATTGTTGGAGTAAAAATATCTGACAACCTTGCCTTCTTCTCTGTTTACTCATTTCTTGTTTTGACTCAAGATGTAAGCATTCAGCTTGCTGTTCCAGTCTCCTTAACTACAGTCTTCTGCCTCTCTCCCTACCATGTCAAACCTTTACTCCTCTGGCACCATATGGTATGGGAGGTCCTTCTGTCTATGTGTTGCTTTTATTGGTTAATGAATAAAGAAACTGGCTTGGCTTATGGTATGGGAGGTGAGTAAGAGGGAAGCCATAGTGCCGCTGCCGGAGTCAGGCATGCCGAAACTTTGCTAGTAAGCCATTGTTATGTGGCAATACACAGATTAATAGAAATGGGTTAAATTAATATGTAAGAGTTAGACAATAAGAATCTAGAGCTAATGGGCCAAGCAGTGATTTAATTAATACAGTTTCCAGGTGGCCAGGAACAAACAAGCAACCATACACAACAACAAACTCTTTTTTACCTTGGTCATGGTGTATAGGGAAATTTCATTTATATTTAATAAAGATTTCCTGAAGGACAAAAATGTAAAACAGCCACACTGGCCAGCCTTACATACTATGCAGCAATGAAGCACATCTTTAATCCCAGTAGTCACACTAGCTGCCATAGAAACCAGGAGGTAGTGGTGTACACTCTTAATCCAAGAACTAGAGAGAATTAAATCAGGAAAAGACAACTCTCAGTCTCAGTATCATTCTGAGATTCCTGGAGGCAGGATCACCATTTTCAGACTGAGGTCGAGGTAAGAGCCAGTGGTTGATTGTTTTGCTTTTCTGGTTTTCATGTTGAACCCTAATATCTGTTTCTGAGGTTTACTAATCATTCTTTACTGGGGTTTTGTCAAGGCAATAGTAAATTAACTAAAACTGTGTTCTTGAAACTCTTTTGGCCAAAATTGCAGTGTTTCCTAAATTTTCTGTTTTCTTGTGTTAGTCCTGAAAGTTATTAGTGTGCATGTCTTCACACATCAGATTTGCTCTTTGGTCACTTGGCTTTGTCTGAAGGTTTGTAATTTCACAGAATCTGCTACCACCTCTTGGCTTTTTGGCACATTGGAGCTATTTCTTAGTAGTTTTATCTCTATCATCCTAAACATGACAATAATGGTATTTTCAGTCTACTAATGTCTCTGTCTAAACAATAAGCTGCCACATATTCATTTGTTATAATATGTCCTTTGAATTTTTTATAATTTTCTGTTATTACATAAAATTATTGATACTATTCTTTAATTTCCTTCTCTAGACATCTAAAAAGGAATTTTTGTTTTTTCTCTACTATTTGTTTCGTCATTATTTTTTTCTCTTTGAGCATAGTGAATTCTCTGCATGAAAACTGAAAGAGATGAGGTTACAGTTTAAATAAGTAGTATTCTCCTCTAGGCATGATTTATTCTTTTTCTGGCCAGACTGGTTGATTTTTTTTTTAAAGTTATTCAATTGAATTGAAAAAGTGCTGTCTTTGAAAGCAGCTAGTTTTATTGCATTGGTATTCGTTAAATATGCCACAGTATACATCACACGTGAGACCTTGGGATGTTGTCCACTAGTGTGTGCCTTCAAATATACCCACAAATACAATGCACTTTATCCTAGTATTCTGTGGGTTCCAAAAACTTCTCCAAATAAGACCATGAACAGCCATTTTCTGCTTTAATTTAACAGTCTATTAAGCTGTTCCTTTTGATTAGAAAAGCCAAGAAAAACATGTGGTTCAAAATTTTAACTACTTTTTCTTTCCGTATGGATACCTTACACCCTCAAATGCACACCCGTTTACCTAGTTCATTTTTCTGCAAAATATTTTGTTTGTGTTTAAATAGTTCTTACTGATTGAAAATATCAGTCCAGAATGAGTTTATCTATTTTTATTTGAAAAAAGTAATTTTTGTACAATATATTCTAATCATAGTTTCTTTTCTCCAAAATCTACCCCACCTCTTTACCCACCAAACTTCAAGCCTTTTCTTTCTATTTTGCTTTAGAAAATAAGCAACATCAAAAATGAAATTCTAAGAAAAAACCCACACAGAGAGAAACACTCACAAAATAAAACCAAAAAAAAAACAACAAAAGCAAAATTTTAAAGAGAAACACACACACAGAGAAATAAATACAGAAACAAACCCCAGAAAACACAAAACTGAAACTATTATATTCAGTAAAGTGCTGGGAAGATAAACAATGCCCAGGCAAAGTAATCAGGCAAAAAATAGACAAAAAATACCACTGAGTTCATTTAGTGTTAGTCATCAACTGCTGGGCATGGGACCTACCGTTATCTGTCCATAATATACAATGAGACTTTGCTGGAGAAAACTAACATTTACCTTTGCAAAGAATGTTAACTGGAGAGAGCTTCTTGGTTAGGGATGGGAGATGTGTCAGTTAAACCTCTGAGCACTGGGAACCCACTTAACTTGAACCCGTGCAGGCCTTGTGCATGCTGTCAGTCTTTATGACATCATATGTGCATTTGTCCTGCTGTCTCTAGAAGACACTGCTTCCTTGAAGACATCTATCCCCTCTGGCTCATACAATCTTTCATCCTATTCTTCTTCATAGCTCCCTGAAACCACGGGAGAGGTTTAAGTAATACATTCCATTTAACAGTGTATGTTCCAAAAATCTATCACTCTCTATATACATTTTTAGTTGTGGGTTTCTGTGTTAGACTCATATACTGAAAAAAGGAAACTTCTCTGATGAAGACTGAGTAAGACCATGATTGATGTGTGTAGTATAATGTTGTTAGCAGTGGTTTTTTATTGATTTTTATTGAGCTCTACATTTCTCTCTGTTCCCCTCCCTTCCTCTCACTTCCCCTTCAACCCTCTTCCAAAATCCCCATGCTCCCAATTTACTCAGGAGATATTGTCTTTTTCTGCTTTCCATGTAGGTTAGATCTATGTATGTCTTTCTTAGAGTTCTCATTTTGATCTAGGTTCTCTGGAATTGTGATATGTGGGCTGGTTTTCTTTGCTTTATGTTTAAAAACCACTTTTGAGTGAGTACATGTGAGTCTTTCTGAGTCTGGGTTACCTCACTCAAAATGGTGTTTTATAGCTCCATCTTTTTGCCTGCAAAATTCAAGATGTTACTATTTTCTGCTGTGTAGTACTCCATTGTGTAAATGTACCACACTTTCCTTATCCATTCAGTTGAGGGACATTTAGGTTGTTTCCAGGTTCTGACTATGACAAACAATGCTGCTATGAACATAGTTGAGCACATGTCCTTGTGGCATGGATGAGCATCCTTTGGATATATACCCAAAAGTGGTATTACTGGGTCTTGAGGAAGGTTGTTTCCTAATTTTCTGAGAAATCACAGCACTGACATCCAAATTGGTTGTACCAGCTTGCATTCCCATAAGCAATGCAGGAGTGTTTCCTTTACCCCATAACCTCTCCAATATAAGTTGTTGTCATTGTTTTTGATCTTGGACAATCTGACAGATATAAGATGGAATCTCAGAGTTGTTTTGATTTGCATTTCTCTGATGGCTAAGGATGTTGAGCATTTACTTAATTATCTTTCAGCCATTTTAGATTCCTCTGTTGAGAGTTCCGTGTTTACGTCTGTACTCCATTTTTATTGGATTATTTGGTCTTTTGAACACTAATTTCTTGAGTTCTTTGTATATTTTGGATATGAAGATATTTTTCCAAGGCTGTTGTTTTGTCTTGTTGACCATATCCTTTAATTTATAGAAGCTTTTCAGTTTCAGGAGGTCCCATTTATTAATTGTCTTTTTTTTCAGTGTCTGTGCTACTGGGATTATATTTAAAAAGTGGTCTTTTGGGTCTTGGGGTAGGTTGATCCCGATTTTCCTGAGAAACCGCCACACTGATTTCCAAAGTGGTTGCACAAGTTTGCATTCCCACCAGCAATGGATGAGGGTACCCCTTTCTCCACAACCTCTCCAGCAAAGGCTATCATTGGTGTTTTTGATTTTAGCCATTCTGACAGGTGTAAGATGATATCTTAAAGTTGTTTTGATTTGCATTTCCCTGATCACTAAGGAGGTTGAGCATGAACTTAGAGATGCCCTATCACATTACAAAAGCATTTGTTCAACTATGTTCATAGCACCATTATTTGTAATAGCCAGAACCTGGAAACAACCTAGATGTCCTTCAATGGAAGAATGGATGAAGAAAGTGTGGAATATATACACATTAGAGTACTACTTAGCAGTAAAAAACAATGACATCATGAATTTTGCGATGGAAATAGAAAACACTATCCTGAGTAAGATGACCCAGACCCAAAAAGATGAACATGGGATGTACGCACTCATAATTGGTTTCTAAACATAAATAAAGGACATTGAGTCTATAATTTGTGATCCTAAAGAAGCTAAATAAGAAGGAGAACCCAAAGAAAAACATATAGCTATCCTCCTGGATATGGGAAGTAGATAAGATTGCCAGGTAAAAAAATGGGATCTGGGGGGTAGGGTGGGATGGGGGTAAGGGGAGATGGGGAGAGAAAAGTGAGAAGGGGAGGATGGGGGGAACTTGGGGAAATGGGATGGTTGGAATAAAGGAAGGGTGGATATGGGAGCAGGGAAGCATATATCAAACCATATTAGCCTGGAATGAATCCACAGGTTCTCATCCTCTGTGAAAATAAAAGAAGAAACTCTTTTCCAAAACAAAACAAAACAAAACAAAACAACAACAAAAAAAGAAGTGGTCTCCTGTGCCAATGTATTCAAGTGTACTTCCCACTTTCTCTTCTATGAAATTCAGTGTGGCTAGCTTTATGTTGAGGTCTTTGATCCATTTGGACTTAACTTTTGTGCATGGTGATAGATCTAGATCTATTTTCATTCTTCTAAATGTTGATATTCAGTTATGCCAGCACAGTTTGTTAAATATGTTTTCTTTTTTCCATTGATATTTTTTGCTTCTTTGTCAAAAATCAGGTGTTCGAAAGTGTGTGAATTAATATACAGGTCTTTGATTCAGTTCCATTGGTTCTCCTGTCTGTTTTTATGCTGATACCATGCTGTTTTCAGTACTGTACTTCTGCAGTAGAGTTTGAAGTCAGGGATTGTGATGCCTCCAGGAGTTCTTTTATTGTACAGGATTGTTTTGGCTATTCTAGGTTATTTGCTTTTCCATATGGAGCTGAATACCGTCCTTTTGTGGTCTGTGAAGAATTTTTCTGGGATTTTAATGGGCATTGCATTGATTCTATAGATTGCTTTTGGTAAGATTGCCATTTTTTTTACTATGTTAATTCTACCTACCTAAGAGCATGAGAGATCTTTCCACTTTCTGGTGTCTTCTTCAATTTTTTTCTTCAAAGATTTAAAATTCTTGTCATATGAGTCTTCCACTTGTTTGGACAGAGTTGTTAGCAGTATTTTTTTGTTGATGCACAACAGTATTTGGTTTTCTTATAGGTCCATGACTTGTTTAGGGTAAGGTTCATGACTAAGCACTGTCATACAAGAGTCCGCACTAATGGAATGGGCCTTAAATCCAGTCATAGAGTTGCTGGTCACTCCACAACATTTGTAGTATCATTATTGCACCAAAATATCATGCAGACAGGTCAACACTTCAGATCACAGGATTTTTAGCTGATATGGTGTTTACTTGTCAACTCTGATAGCAATCACAGTGCCTTGGAGTACCATAAAAACTAACCAATAAGAATGATTACAGCAGTTTGACTTTTCCATGCTTAACAAAATATCTAAGTGTTGCCTTCAGCAATAGAGCCTTATCATCAGTTTGTAGAGAGAAACCAAGATACTTGGCAACAGCCTGAGATTATTAAGTTCCCTGGGCCCTTTTGACATAATCAACTTTCTGGAAGTTTGACCAAAAGATGCCTAGCTGGTACATTGTCTCTTCTTTTATTTGGTGACACCATTTAGATGTCTTTCATGTATGTGTGCATTTTAAGAAGCTTCTGCTGTAGGATCGAAACCCAGTGCCATTGTCCTTGGCTTCTCATCAGCTCTCATTGTTCATGTTCAGAGAGTCCAGTTTTATCCCATGCTTATTCAGTCCCAGTCCAGCTAGCCTTGGTGAGCTCCCAATAGATCAGCTCCACTGTCACAGTGGGTAGGTGCACCCCTCGTGGTCCTGACTTCCTTGCTCATGTTCTCCCTCCTTACTGCATGAACTGGCTTTGTGGGAGCCTAGCCTGTTTGGATGCTCACCTTCCTGGACCTGGATGGAGTGGGGAGGTCCTTGGACTTCCCACAGGGCAGGGATTCTGGACTGCTCTTCAGACTGGAGAGGGAAGGGGAGAGGAGTGGGGGGAGGGGGAGAGGAGTAAAGAGAGGGGGGGGGGGGGGGGGGGAGGGGGAGGGAAATGAGAGGCGGGGAAGAGGCAGAAATTTTTTCAATAAAAAATAAATAAAAACAAAAAAAAGAAAAAAAAAGAAGCTTCTGATAAGTAGGTTTTACAATAACTCCTCAAATGGTCCTTGGTGTTAGTTGTCACTCCCCATATCATAGATGTAAGTTTCTGTTCCTCCCAGTCCCATAGCTATTCTGTCCAAAATAAATACACAGAGTCTTATATTAATAATAAACTGTTTGCCCTGTTGTGCAGGCTTCATACAAGCTAGTACTTACACCTTCAATTAACCCATAATGTTTATCTATGTTTAACCACATGGCTTGGTTAAACTTTTCCTAATAAGGCATTCTCATCTTGTTTCCTCTGCATTTGGCTTGCGAGTCTCTCCCTTTCCTCTTTCCAGAATTCTCCTAGTCTGCTCATCCTACCTATACTTCCTGCCTGGCCACTGGCCAATCAGTGTTTAATTAAGCTAATGTAAATGACAAATTTTTATACTTGCTTTATCCCACAGCACCATATACCTGCCTTTAACCCTCTATTCTATTCCCCTTTCCACTTAATCCTATCAGTCTATTCTCCCCCCTGTCTAGCCACAACTATGTTCTCCTTCTTGAGTGATCCTATCTCCCCTGGAGTCCCTTAATCTATTCTTAACTTCTGTGGTTATGCTAATGATAGCATGTCTATCAAATACTAACATGTACATATATGAGAAAAATATATATAGTATTTGTTTTTTGAGGCCTAGGTTTTATCACTCATGAGTTTTTCTAGTTTTATCCCTTCATCTTAAAAATTTATAATTTAAATTTTCTTTAACAGCTGAATAATATACCATTTTGTAAATGTACCACATTTTTATTATCCATTCATCTGTTGATGGACATCAAGACTCTTCAGTGTCTCTCTATTAGGAATGATATATCAAAGAACATTGATAAGCAGGTTTCATTAGGTAGGGTGTAGAGTCCTTTGACTATATACCCAAGAGTGTTATAGATAATTATTGAGGTAGATCACTTTCTACTTTCCTGAGGAACTGTCACACTGATTTCCATTGTGGGTGTACAATTTTGCACTCTCACCAGCAATGGATGCATGATTCCGTACTGCATATCCATATTATCTTTTTATAGTTTTCCAGGTTTTCTAGATGTTTTGTGCCTGATTTTTGTATTTAGGATTTTCTTTGTTTGAAGTATCCAGTTGTACCTTTCCTTCAATGTCTGAGATTCTCTCTTCCATCTTCTTATGCTTTGCTTTGAAGCTGTCCTGTTTTATTTGCCATTCTAAAATTTTAAATCTCATTTTAACCTCAATGTGTGTTTTCATTAGTGATCCTGTTTATAGTTTCATATGGTCTTGAACTGCTTTTATTATTTCATTCCATTCTGTTTATAGTTTCATGTGGTCTTGAACTGCTTTTATTATTTTATTCCACTCTTTATTTGTGTTTTCACAGACATTGTTAAGAGATTTATTCATATTATCTTGAAGGTCCTTGAGTGTATTCATAATTTCTACTTTCACGTCTTAATAGTGTGCTTCATTTTTATTGGTGTTCCTTATTGGGTACTAATGCAAGCATATTGTCTTAGACGTTTGTTTGTTTGTTTTTTCACTGGTGTGTAGGCACCTGCAATTATGACGATTAAGATGTTTCTTTGTGTTGAGACATTGTCTTTTTTTTTATTAGGTGAGTGTTCCAGCTCTTCCTTTCAGCTGTCCTATGGTAGAGACTTCTTTTGCCAGTTGGTGTGTGACAAAATGTAATAGAGATGAGCAAGAAGAAAAATCTGAGAGGGGCCATGGAAAAGAGTTAAGGGAGCAATGTCTGTACCAAAAGGTGTGGTCCCCAGGGAGCTGGAAGGGTGGTGGTAGTGGGGGGACTCTTTTAAATATAGTATATTAGAACAAAGAATATGCCAGAGACAGTGCTGAAAGCGCTAGGAAGATCCTGGCATACACTATGAATTGGAGTCTCTAGCAAATGGAATTGGGATGGGAAAGTCTTCACCTATATGAACTTTGATACAGGACTTAAGATGGGAAAGATCAAAATGGAGGGCAGGAAAGAAAGTGAAAGTCTACTACGTGAATTCTACCAGGGATGGTGACTGCAGGTCTGAGGTAGAAGAGTTTCTAGGCATACATGACTTATTCAAAAAAGCAGGGACAGGTAGAAGGAAATGCTGAGTGAAAGCAAAGAAAAGAACAAAACTTGGTTATCATCAAGGACTAGCAGAATTCCCAGGGCATGAAGTGCCTATATTTAATGAGAGTGAAATTTCCACTTTTCTTTATGTTATTCAACAGACATTAAACTACTGATGATCAAGTACTTAAATACATACTAAATTACTTTAATAATATATTTATGAATTATTTGTATTATCCAAAAAGTGCCTACTGAATAATCATTGGCTATTTAACGAAGTCTACGATCTGAAAATATTTTGTCCACTAGGGGCAAAAGAATCTTTGTTTTTCGTCAGTTACTACTCTGTATTCTAAGTATGGTATTTGGCAACATACTCTGTTTTATAGTTTATAAAGAAAAGATTTTAAAGAGAGATCTTTAAAAGTCTTTATATATATATATGTATGTATGTATGTATACACTTCTGTGATTATTTGATGATTAAAATTTAATTTGAAACTTAAAATTCATGAGATTTTTATAATTTAAAATTTAGAATAAAATAATATTTTTTCTCATTTCCACTGCTAGATATATTCTTCATGACTTGATAAAATTTCTGTGCAATAATTTGAATATATAATTTAAATGAAATTTTGATGGGGCTACTAATGTTCAAGAAATTATTCTTTCATGTATGGATTCAAATTATAAAGCTTTAACAATTATTGCATTTATATATCAATGTTGTAATATTTAAATGAGGGAAAGAACAGAATGGGGAACTACTAGGTATAAAAAGTTTTAGTGTCACAAACCATTGAGAAATATGACCTGGTATAAAATTGGTACTGAGACAGTTAATTGTCAATATCCAACAATCAGAAAGCACCCACTGGACCACACAGAAAATTAAGGCTGATCTTAATATTTTAAAATACATGCTTATGTGTATATTATAAACCATATCTGAAAATTAAGACTTTCAATTAATAAATAATAGTAAATATTCATATAGGGTATGATGTCTATATTGTTTAAAGATAAAAACTCTATCATTCAACTCGGGTTTGATCTTTGGTTTGTTTTTTAATGACCCGTTCATTCTTTTTGTAAACATAAGAGTGGATTGTATATTCAGACAATTAAAACATATTTCCTATGTGTAATGTGTCACTAATCAAATTTGTTTTATGAGAAATGTTGTAAAATTTTTTATTATCAAAAGACTCGATTTGATAGTAAAATAGTAGAAAATATAAAATGGTAGAATTCAAGGGAAGAAATTATATATGAAAATTGAATTTTAGAAGCTGAAATTAATAGCATCTCTAGAGGAAGAAACCAAAGGTATAAGGTCTATAATATGTGTGCATCCATCAGCTTAGGGTAAACATTTTTTTGTACAGTGAAATACATAGGATACATGAAATAGTAATCCTTCTTCAATTCCCTTAATCTAGTGACACTTTTCAAGAATGAGTGAGAGATGATAGACAGCTCTTCAAAAGACTGACAAGGGATGCAAACAGCTCATTCAGTGAGAGGGGATATAAAAATAAGCAGTGACAACAAGCTCCATGAGTGTGATTTATCACAGCTTAGCACCTTAAGTGTAGGAAGAGACAAAGACAAGGTTTTCTTTAATACATTTGAAGATCTGTAAAATAACTTTTTCAAAAGAAACAGCATTAATTAATAATCATAATTAATAATAATATATATTCACTTTTTGAGATTAAAATATTATCAGATCATTACCTCCTTCTATTTCTTCCATCCATACTTTCCTATGTACCCCACTTGTTCTCTTTCAGAATTATGGCCTCTTTTTTCATTACTTTTGTTACATACAGATATGTATGTAAGATATATCCTGGGTACATAAATGCAATCTGTTCTCAAGGCTGACCATTTGCTATCGTTTAAACAATTGATCTCCTTTTCCCTGAGGGACATTGTCTTTCTCTCTCTTAATCTTTGTCTCTGTCTGTGTGTGTGTATGTTTTTGTGTGTTCTCATTCTCTCAGCATTCTTTAGTTACTTCTAGTTCATTGTAGTTCTTTTTCTGGGCTTGAGTCTCCTGGTCTTTCTTCTGTGCACACTATCCTGTCTACTGTTGTTGTATTTGTTCAGTACTTATTTTTCAAAGTCCTTTTTATTTTCCAGGAATGTCAGAATCGACACCTGAAAGGAACAATTTTCATAATCATCACTAAATTAGTGTAAAGGTTTTGATAGTCAAGACACAGCAATAAACACAGAAATCTCATGTAGGTAGGAGATGATTGGAGGAACTAGATGTGTTTCAGAATCTCAAATTGTAATAGAATACTAATACAGTGTGCTGAAGATCCAGTTATGACAGAATACGTCACTAGAGAAGAATGTGGAAAAATTTAACATATTTACAAGTATAAAAAATTATTGAAGAAAATTCATCTTGACTCTTGAAACCTGATTTCTTAGAAATCTCAGACCTCCTAGAAGGAAGTGCTTTTGTTAATCAGGTTAACATGGATATTTGTGATCTCTTGTTGAGGACCCAAGGCTTCTTGTTGGAGGCACAGTATATTAAAAATTTAAAAAAGGTACACAAAATGTGCTTCCGAGTTTAATTATATAAGTGTGTAAATCCACCTGATCTGGTTTGTAACAAAGTTTGTGGGTGATAGAAACAATATTATGGAGCTGTGACAACAATGACTCAGAAGTAAGGAGCATCACTGAACACATTTCCTTTTGGCAAGGATCATTCCTGTTGCCAAGGTAAAGGTGTTACCATCCAGTCACTTTTATGCCCACCAGGTCTACAAAGTCTCATTTTCAACTCCCCTCTGGGCAGTTGGAGAGGTCATATAGTAACAACAGTTATAGAAAACTAGGTGTAAAATACCACACTATCATAGCTGTTAAGAGGCTGGGGTTAATTTTCATCCCCAAAAAACATATTAGGGCGGAGGTATCTACTTAAGATATCAAAGCAGACCTAATCTCCAAGTCCTCCCAGAATCCCCCAGTCCCTACCTGTTATAGAGTTGGCTTGCATATCTTTCCCCTCCTTCCCCTGAATGCAACAAGCCAGGAGCCAAGTTGTCCTTCCCTATAATCCAGACACTTTGGTTACTTCTGCCTTTTGTATCTTTGTCCTACTGTCTGATGCACCTGATTCTCCTTTCTTCCATCTCCCTATCTCTCCCTGTCACTCCATAACAGTCTGGTCATGGCCATTCTGCAATCTCCTGTATGTTCCTGACTCTACGCATACTCTCATTTCTGTCTATGATAAACTTTCTGCTCCACTGTATATAGGAGTAGTCATGTCCTTTCCCTTTCTTTTTATTCATTTCTTCTTCTTCCTCTTCTTTTTCTTTTCACCTCCTCCCTCTTGTCTTTCTCCTCCTCTTTTTTTGTTTTGTTTTGTATTTCCATTCAAATGGGTTTGAGGTTCATTAGTGAAGTAAATAACTAGCTGACAGCTTATAAATACCACTGAACTTTGGATTGATTAGCTCTGGGTGCAACCTGCAGTACTAAATGAAACCACTATGGCCACTTGTGCCATCACCACCAGGACCACAACAACAACAATGAAATGTCTGCATAAAATCACTTGTCAATCAAGCAAAGTGTATGTAGCTTAGTGTATTTAAAAAGTGTAGTTTCATTTTACCTTAAAAAGGATAGGAATTGAATATGTTTCCATTTTAATCACTCCAGTTTAAATTAAAATATGAAAAAGATAATTTGTTTTTGAACTAGGCTTTTCTAATTTCCTAATTAAGGAGTCTTTACAAGGAAGAATTATTCTTGTTCTTTTTTTATTTTTTATGTTTTTTTTTTTTTGACTCTCAAGGATATTTCTACTGAATAACCCAATACAGGTTTGGGACTAGATTTCATAGAATACAGTTACTAGTTCCAGTCAAAAGCCACAGACAAGAAAAAGATATAAATCAAAGTTAATTTGTAATTGAAACGAACTATAAGCAAAAGTAATTTACTGTTAGAGAACCTTGGCATGTTTAAAAGATGAATAACCTGGTACTTCTTTGTTATTTAAATTTATTTTCTAATCACTTAATAGAAGAGAAAGCTAAGCTTAAGGAGACCAGACAGGAATAGAATCTATTTCATGTTCTCTTTAAAACTCAGAGGATAAAATGTCTTTTGAAGTTGAATTAAAGTGTATTTCAAGGATTCATAAGGAAACCAGGGAAATTTTCAAGGTATTTTCTATGTGTTAAGTGCTGATATAATGCAATAGAAAAGTTAGAAATTAAAAAATATGGTGTCTTGGACCTTAATTTCCCTCGTAAATGCTTAATATTCTCTCATAAAGTAAAATATTATACTTTATTTCTTAGTTTCATAAATTGAAAATTAAGGTTATAATTTTGTTACTAATTTATTTACATTTATATTCACATTGGAATTAACAACTTCATATCATTTTCTTTGCAAAAGTTGAATTTAACTTTTTTTAAAAGCATATATTGTGGAAAAATTTCTCTGTTAATGTTTGTTCCAACAAATAGAGGCTTGGTTGCTAATAGGAAAATACAGTGATAGTCACCTGGATAATATCTAATAAGGACTTGGTCAACTGGAAATACAAAGGTTTTGTTGTTGTTGTTTTGTTTTGGTTTGGTTTTGGTTTGCTTTGCTTGTCTCTTGAGGAAAAAATACTGGACCATCATGTGCTTCTACTTTCTGATGGGTGTAATGGTTAGTTTAATGTCAATGACAGAATCTGCCCAATTGATAGATAAGTCTCTCGACATACCTATGGGAGTATATCAGATTACCTTACATATTAAGATATTTACATATTAAGATATATTTTCTTTTATCTATTGTTTACACAAACCCTCACTGCCTCCTCTCCAATTCCTCTCTTATGACCTCACTACATATTCCTTCCAAGTTCAAGCACTTTTTTTTCTTAACACATGAGTCTACTTAATTGTACCAGTATAAGCACTGAACCTCTTCTCCTTTCATACCAGCCATCAGTTGCCAATATCTCTTTAGTGAGGTGTGGGATTTCATCATTTCCTCCCTCATCCATCAAGGGATTCTGTCTGACTTGATTTGGTAGTTGTCTTATGCAAGCTATACTAGCTTCTGTGAGTTCAGGGATACCAAGGGTCCTGCCATGTTGAGAGAGCACTGTTTGGAACCAGTCTTCTACAATTTCTGTCTCATCCAATATTGCTAGCTAGTCATCCAGGATGATGCCTGAGCCTTACCTGGGGCTGGAGTGGTAAGGATACACGATGTGTGTTGAATGTTATCCTGATTTCATACCTTATACTGTGACCAGTCATAATTCCCTATACTAATTTCCATGTAGAGAAAAAGAAGTCTGTCTGATGAGGGTTGAAAATATGCACTGATTCAAAAACAACTTGAGGAGGAAATATTTTATTTCATCTCAAAAGTCCCAATCTGTTGAAGCCCATGTGGGTCCAACACAGATTTCCTAACTGGACTGAAATGGAGTCGCGAGGTGATGTGGGAGTGATTTCTTATTAATAAAGAAACTGCCTAGGCCCATTTGATAGGCCAAACCTTAGGTAGGCGGAGAAAACAGAACAGAATTCTGGGAGAAAGAGCTGAGTCAAGGAGTTGCCATGATTCTCCCACTCCAGACAGACGCAGGTTAAGATCTTTCCTGGTAAGTGCACCTCGTGGTGCTGCATAGATTATTAGAAATGGGTTAAGAGGCTAAAACTAATGGGCCAGGCAGTGTTTAAAAGAATACAGTTTTCCGTGTAATTATTTCGGGGCATAAGCTAGTCATGCGGGCTGCCGGGTGACGGGGACGTAGCCCCGCCGCTCTTATTACTACAGCGAGGAATAATCAGACACAACTTATACGGTCCTCATGGAAGGGCAAGATCTCCTGAAGATCTCCCACGTTTATTTTCTAAACAGCATATATCATCACATCAATTGAGTGGGAAATACATTAGACTCATATCCTAGGTAACCAGGTGAATGGCCTTCTGTCACGCCCGCATCTACTTGTTTGCCAAGTATGCCAGTTGTCACATAGGCCATGAATTAGCATCTCTATAAGATATCTTCCAAACTTCCTGACCATTGTTAGGCAGAGACAGCTTGTCTGCAGAGCTATGTGAGCACCTAGACCGGGTTTATGGCTTTTGTGCTTGGCTGCTACACCATACAGAAATTTGGGCCCACACAATCATAATCCATCATTGAGGGAAATCAAGGTGGGAACCAGGAGGAAGTAGCTGAGGAACCAACTATAGAAGTTTGCCTACTAGATTGCTATCCATATCAGCTCATTGATGCTCAACTTGTTTTCTTATTCCTCCAAGCTCCTCTTGCCCAGGAGTGACACCGCCTTATGAGCTGGGACCTCTCATCAGTCATTAATTAGGAAAATAACCTGCAGAATAACCCACCCACAATTTGAGAGAGACATTTTCTAAATGAGACTCAGCCTTCCCAAATGAATCTCATTTACATCAGATAAACTAGTTTATTGACAAAAACACTAGGCAGCACACTTGAAACACAACTGAGTTTCAGACATGGTGATGTATTCCTACCACAGGAGGATAGGTGGAAACTTCAAAACTATAGTTTTGAAGACAATCTCATTTATTTCCCTCAACCCTCAATGTAATTTACAGTCTATTTGTGGCAAATGACAGCCTAATTCTTGCCTTATGCATTGTCTAATAGTCTTTGTATAGAACAAATCTGAATAGAGAATGATATAGCTGATTTCAATACATTTTCATAGGATAATAGGATTTCATAATGTTGCCCATCAGCTTCAGTGTGGATGCTTTAGTCTTGAACAGATAACAAACAGAGAAAATGTCTGGGAAGAATTGCTACAACAGAGAGATCTGAGCCCACTGAATTGTTTTACAAAACTAAAAGTAATCATCAGAAGTTTAATGTCTGAAAGAAAGTAAACAAATAATCCTTCTTTATTCTAATTATAAAGCTATAGGAGCTTAACATCAATAACACTAAACTTATTAACAAGTATTTTATCTGGGAGGGGCTCCCTTTCATTTCCCCACAAAATAACTTTAGTCCACCTCCCCCTCTTCTGCCTCTTTTTGTTCTTGTTTTTTTTTTTTGTTTGTTTGTTTTTAATTCATTTTTTAAAGTTTTGATTCCTTTAGACATAAGGGTCATGAAGCTTTATTTTCAGTCAGAGAGGTCAGTAGATAGTTTTTATAAGAATACCAAAGCCAAAAATCTGATATCTTGATAAAAAAAATAGGGTAGTTAAGCATATTGGGGCAGAGTAGCTTCCTTCTGTTCTTTGTGTGTGCTCCCTTATCATTGACATCAGAGATTCTGTGGAAGTGTATAAATTATCTCTTTTACCATATCACAAACAAAAAGTGCATAAATCTGGTCCTTTAAAAGTTTCCACACCTTTCAGCTGACCATCGTGTTTTCTATCTGATAATAACAGTTTCAAGTTGAATCACCATGGTTGACTGCACACTGTCACACCTTTGGATTAGGAAAGTGGACCTAGAAATATTTGTGAGGTATTTCTTGATTATTCACAAGGCAACCCAATTGAAATAGGTTGCAGCAAAACACTCTGTTTATCTCAGTTCATAGCAGAAGCACTGGACTGTGATTCAACAAATTGACCTTCAGAGATTATCATGACCTTCAAATTGCCAGTAAGAGCAGTGATTTTTTTTAAAGTGGAATTTGGTTAAAAAAAACTATGAAAAAGAGAAATACAAAAGATTCTTTGATAATTTTGCAAGGATATAAATTTTATCTGGTTTTAGTAGTATAGCTAAAACCAAGGAATATATAGTTCTACTCTCTACTTTTATTGCATTACCTTTCATACTATACATGTATAGGAGATCATGTGATATTTGTCCTTTTAGTGCTTGACTTCATAAGCTTTTATTAATAGTTTGAAGATGAATGTTAGTCATAAAGAATAAAGGTTATGACCAGTAAGCCCTGTAGTTTGGTCACACTTAAAAATCAACATTTTTCCTACTTCACTAAAACTGATATCATAAGGAACACACACTTGAAGTTTTTGCTGGTGAGCATGTAGGCATTTACCCAATAATTCTGGCACTGTTGTAAGATGTTTGGTTATAAAGAATTGCTGCAGAAACACAATTTACATGCTATTTTAAAAATTAAATCAATTTTCGTCAACTGTTTCAGCTTCAGTGCAATTTATTATTTTGATGCAATAAAAAGAGTTCAACCTTTAATGCTGTCATCAAACTGACAATCTGATTTTTTTTGATCACAAAATAAAGAGTTTGAATAAGACTTCTAGATTCAAGAACGTTGCACTTCAAGTAAAACTATCTACGGTGTTTAGTAACTGGACTGAACAGATAACTTTGCCCTATCTACACTGATAGAAACTTTTTTATGCAAGGCATTGTACATCTCATTTTAATGAGCTCTGAATAATATCAGTTTATTTATAATGACACAAAACTCATTAGCTGCCATCTACATGTCTATTAATCTTAACCAAAATACATAATAATTGAGAAGAGATATATTCTGCCCTATACATTAGAGATTTTAAAGAATTTACTGTTATATCCTATTGCTTAAAATCACAGTTTTGGCTCATTAATTTAAAAATAATTAGATTCTTTATTAGAATCATAGATCTGATAGAAAATTTTACTTATGACCCTAACTGTTAATGTTCTTTTCATGTTTGATCTCAATGTAATCAAACTATATCTATTATTTTCTAACTATTGAATACATGCAGAAAACTTGTCTTCTAGTGGTTTGTATCCTATATTTATTTGAATTAATCCATTTATTTACGTTTATAATATCCTAACATAAAATAAAGACATTTTAATTTTCCATGTATCATTAATATGAAATGTGTATAAGAAAAAATAAAATGTAAATTACACAAAAATACTTCTGTAATTTTACATAAAACCAGAGATAATAATATATTGGATACTGATAACATAAAGAAAAGTATACATACTTATAAACAAAACAAAACTAAGAATAACATTTCTGTTTTCAAGGAGTTGCTAAATTATTCATTACCTTTTATTTATCTGTCCTAACGTGGATCCAGTTAACTGACAAATATGTGGTTTTCAGAAATGGATAAAATGTCTCTTCTTATGAAGTCTGTCTATCCAGAGAATGTAAATGACAACAATTTTAAAGTATTTCACAATAAATCAAATAAGCATGGTTTCTTAATTATTGTCACTTCAAATCAGTCACATTTGCCACACCCTATCCCCTACTGTCTGTCATGAAATGACTGCATGGCAGCATAAATATCAGCTTGCAGTGTGTCTTTTGATAATATATCTTAGAAAAGATGTATAGAAGGAGGAAAGGAAGAAATGAAGGAATGGAGAGAAGAAGGGATGGAGGGAGGGAGTGCATGTGTATGTATAAGAAATAGATAGATAGATGATAGAGAGATGATAGATAGATAGATAGATAGATAGATAGACAGATAGACTGTATGTAGTTTGAAATTTAGTAATATGAAAAGAAAATAATATTAGTGACCTGAACCAGTTAAGAGTCAATAAATTTGGAATTTTTTCTGTCTCTATTTAAAACTTTTTTGATGAAGCCTATTTTCGGCTTTGCAAAGATGATTTTCTAAATATTCACTAATGCAAATAGCAAACACAAACATCTTTCTTACTGGAAAATAAATTTCTCTTTCTTAATTTCATTTATTTCTTTGCTGGACTTTTTATTTTTTGAAATTTACAGTGTAAAGGCACTAAGAGTTCCCTTTTGAAATTCTAAATGAGTAATTAGAAGATGACTTAGGACAACATAAAATATCAGAAAGAGACTAAATTAAGAACCTAACATATATTTGCCAATTTAAGGTAAATTGGGTGTCAGATACTCTCTAAAACACAAACGAGAAACTCCTTCTCAGCTTATTTTGTATTAGGTCTTTTTTATCGTGTACAGATATTTTGCACTTTGAATAATAAATTCTCTCAATTTCATCCTTATTATTTCTTATGACTGCAACAGTTCAAGCAGCTTCCTTTCAGCAAGGACGTTCTCACTAACTAGCTAACACCAACACCTTTCTCTAAATCAATGGCTTCTATCAATCATATTGGAAAGATACCCATTTCCTTTTTCTTTTTCTTTTTTTCATTTCTTTACTATAAGAATGGCTTGGTAGTTAAGAAAGGACTAAAATACATGTACCAGAACTAACATCGTATAATATTCTCCATAACTCTGGTTCCAGGGAAATTAACACTCTCTTATAACCTTCATGAGTACTAGAAACAGTCACACACATGACGAACATACAAATATGCAGAAGAAACTCACATACCCATAAATAAACTTTATTCATTAATTTTTTATGACTTTAAAATAAATCGTCCAGATTTGGAGATATTGTGCTATATTACCTATTTTAAACATTGTCAATGAAAATTAATAAATTTAATAGGTAAGGGAATCCCTTTAAGTATTGGGAGGAGATTAAACACATTTTATTTTAGGTATCATTTTTCTTGGGGAACTTGTAGCCCGTACTAATACTGAATTTCAAATATGCTGTTTTGTTTACAAATTGCTTGCAAATAAATTGTACATAATTGCTTTTAGGTTAATTATGCACTCCATAGTTTACAATTTTCATTTCTGATACATGATGATATATACTCATTTATTTATTTACCTCCTAAATGCACTGAATTTGTTACCTTGAGACTTAAACAACTAACTTCTATTTGAGAAAACAGGGCTCAGCTTGTTAACATGAGTGGAACATAATAAGAAACAAAAGAACAATTAGCAAAGGTCTGATTGGAAAGGTTTTTTAGGTCATTTTCTCAAGCATATGTACATATCTGTTTCATACATCTTATATTGTGTGCTGGATAATTCTTTTGTCATTCATTTGTCCTCTCCTGTTTTTATTGGACCATAATAATAGAAAGCTATTTTCACTCTAGAAGATGGCCTTGCCCATGTCTAAATAATTGGTGCCATGCAGCCAACTGAGACTTGCAATCTGGAAACTCCATGATGGTCCTGGATTGATATTAGTTGGTAAGTGAGGGCTAAAATTCACCTTGAAAAGTCTATTGAAGGTGACACATTATCTGAAGAAATTTTGCAAAGCTGAGTTATACTAGAAACAAATAGTAGTCATATTTTATCTCTCAGGACTTCATTTTTCTGTGATTTCATTTTCTCAGAGTTGCTCTGCTATGGATATTTACTCTGATGTTTCTGGAGAGAAGTCACATCTTAGGAGCCTTTTCTCCTTCTGCTGGCACTATATTTTAAATAAATAGTCAAGCTGGACATGGTGCTTGTTCCTTTTAAAGCCATCAAAGAGTCTTCAGGTTAAAATAACCTAGTGAATCAATGTCTATTCAAACTGTGCTTTTATGCCTCGGCACTTTAATATTCTTCTGTGACCATTTTATGTACTTCCTCACATTATTTAACTTCCTTTTCATTTAATATGAAAAAGAATACTCACAATTACTTACCATGGCAACCACAGCACACATAGATTCAAACTCCAAGACTGCACAGAGTTCACAGTTGCTATAATCTTGCAAATAGTTTGCAACATGACCCTGAGCGGTTGATGATTTGAAGGATATTGTCTCTTGATAAGAACAGCAAATAGCAAGGAGTAGGATTTGTTTTTAATCAGTAAGAGCAAAGTTATTATCACCATCATTAAGAACAAAAGCTACACACCGTAGAATACTTTATTCCATATTGAATATGAAATATTGATCAAATAATCATGTACAATTTCAGTTCTGCCCGTTTCATACAGAAGCAAATATATAAAACTGGATAATATACTTTAGTACACAATGGAGAAATATATTTAAATTTCATACGCGAGCATATGTGCAAAATCAGTAATAGATTGTCTTAAGAAATTTATTTGAAAATTTATTAGAAACTCAGTAATTCCGGGGAAATGTATGTATTATGTGCCATCTCCAAACATGAATAGACATCATTTCAATGCATTTTTTTCAATTCTTAAAGTTTTAAAAAATTGTTTTCCTTAATTTTTAATATAATTTTTATTTATAATTATATTATTTCTCTATTTTCTTTCTCTAAACAGTCTCATTATTATTGTTATTAAATATATATGTGTGTGCATACATGTATATGTGTGTTGTGTTTGTGTGTATCTAAATATATAAATGCTTATTGTTCAGTGTGTATAATGGTACATGCATGTATAAGTTTTCAGGGCTGACTCTATGGTATTAGATAACCTAGTGCTGTGTTCTTTCCTGGAGAAGACTATTTCTCTAGGTCTTAGCATTCCTAATTGGCCATAGTTTTTTATGTCAGCTTCACAGCTCTTGGGTTTTTCTTTCTCCTTATCAGGATGTCTATTAGTGTCAGCCTAATTCAACTTATATTAGACTACCTAGTCTTGTTGGTGAGGCTTTGTGTGTATATCTCCTGAAATTGAAAGAAGACATATCACACTGCAAACTTGCCAGTCCCGTCACTTCTAAACATCCCAAAACCTCTTCTAAAAATGACCCTTGAGCTTTAGGAGAGGGTTTTAGTTTAGATAAATCAGTTTGGACTAGGCTGTACATTTTGATTGGCTGTGATTTCTATAACTGTAGCTCTCTGTTGTGAAGAGTGGCTTCCTTGAAATGGATGAAGATTTCACTTGTTTGTGTGTCTAAGTACAATTATTGTACAGTGAAGTTAAGGATGATGCTGGCTTAATAAAGTAGCAGTTGTGTGTTCTCCTCCAAGATCCAGGACTTCACTAGCCATGGATAATGGACCATGTTTCCAGTACCATGCTTAGTTTACTTCTTGGTGAGTGATTCTTAAGTCCAATTTGGGAGCTCTTGGTTACTGCCAAAGGTATATTTGCCTATATTCTACAGGTTACAATGTGTCAAGGTATATGTGCCTATATCCTTAGTGTTAGCATGTCATGCTGTGTTCAATTTGGGGCTCATAGGTGCCATATCTGGGGAGGACTGGTGGGTACTTCCCTCCTATGGGAGTTTCAGTGCGACCTTCTTGTACCATGAAAGTTACTACTCAAAAAAGGAGGCACTCAGGTAAGTCCAAGCTCAAGGACCACTGTGACTTGTGTCTGGAGTTCATAGTATCTTTAGGAGTACATACCTTTCTCCTTTTGAGGGACAGCCAAATACAATATGGATACGCTATATCATTTTGAGAGTCTTCTGTATAGCTCTGTACAGCAACTCAAATAGCTTTCTGTCTAAATGTCTAAGATTTTGGTAAATGTTCTATGACTTTTAGAGGAAGTATTGTCAGACCATATGGGAAAATTTCATTCAAACTATGTATGTGAATTTATACATTGTTATATATATTAGAAGTGTTTTGAGTTCGATAGTTAATACTATCATTACTTAAGAATTTTATGCATCCTTCCTATTATTTACCCTCTTTTATCATTCATTTAATTTTTAGGCATTGTTCTTTATAAAGTATCTAAATAACTAACCTAAGAAAGGTATCTGTATGCCATGACCATTTATCACCTCAAAATATAACTGTGTTTCTTCTTACTTCACTAGAATACAAACAGTAACTATACATCAATATTGTATACTGAACTATTCTGTAATATAAATTATTATTGCCATTATGGAAAACAATATGAAAACTTCTCAAAGAAAACTATCATATAACTAGAATTGCCATATAGTCCTCAGAACACATAAATGATGCAAAGGAAGTCAGAACATACACAAAGATATATCTAAATGCTTTTTTGCAGTAATATTCACCAAATGAGTTAAAGAGCATTTGTGTCTAAAACATATTATGATTCCATAAAGGAGAAGAATGTGAAGTTGTGTCATTTTGGGAAAAAGAAGTAACAGGATAATTTCTTGAGCAACATAGTCCAGACACGAAAGATTGGTAAGTATGTTTGCTCTCACATGTGGGAAAAAAATAAAGAATCAAACAACAACAATGAAAACAAGGAGGTGAAAGATGAGAAAGAAATGGCTGGGAACTGGAAAGGAGGCTGGAGTGAAAATGCACGGTTGTGGGTTATTTGCAGATGAAGCTTTCAAACCTAAGCATGGGCATTAATTGAATCCCTGATATTTTTATTTCCTTGATTAGAAAGGATTTTGGAAGGAGTGAAAATGTGCTTAATATGATTATTAAATATAATTCAAGAGATGCATGTATCTACTCACTACATACAAAAATTCAGGAAGTACCTTTATCTATAAAAAAAGAAGTGAAACATCACAATGATTAACCCAAGCTTAATGTTGAAATTGTAGTCAATGCACAACCAAAGGAATAAGTTGGACATGTATATACATAATGATATAAAATATATTTGCCTTGATTTTAGGTGAGAAGAGAAAATATGTTTTATATTGAGGAAATAATGAGCCATATCCATGCAACTAAACTACTATACAAAAAAAAATAATGTAATGAGAAGGGAATTCCACACAAAAGTGAAGATTTACAGTAGCTTCTATTCCAAATAAATGTGTCCATTTCATGGTCTGATTAAGACAGAAAACAAGAAGATTTTTTTAAAATCAGTATCTGATGATCCACTACCAAAGATCCTGTTATTTTCCCTCTAACCAAGGTACCATGTTTAACAGCATCTTCAATTATAATTACTACTTGACTAATTGTTCCAGAATTTCACTTTATTTCCTAGATATTTGGTGATTTCAAACATTATAAAATGCATAATAGGAATAACAATCCTCACACTGTTTAGATTCTTAAAGATGTCATTATGTTTTCTGGTTCATCCAGAGTGAATACCAAATTTATTTCCTACTAAAGAAGGTAAACATGGAGTTTTAAAAGCTTCCAGTTAGCTTGCCCTATAATGAAAGATCTTAGTTGCAGCCCTCCATCATTCATTACACAATTAATACATATGAAGGAATATATGCTATGTATGTACGCAAGTCTAAAGCGAGTCAGAAATGAGCCAAGAAACCATTGATGGATTACCTTTTCTTCTAGGCTTTATCTTATTTAAAAGCACATGGTGATGTTCAGATATTTCTAGGAAATAGAAATTGAGATGATAGAAAGCATTCCTGACAGTGCATATGTCTTTCCTCAGATATATTGTTATCTGACTCGTTATCATTCCCTTTGGTGATGATTTAGGGGGATATATATTTGCATTTAACAGACAAGTTAACAATTCCAAAGGTTGAATATTATTCTATAGCATAGTCACTTTTTAATTCACAAAAAATATAGTTTCTTTATAGTTTCTTGGGAAATGATGCATGGTACAAAGAAATCTGGCTTATCAGACCCTCTCAGACAAAAGACTGACAATCATTGTACAATAGCAGATGCAGGAATGTTCAAAACAATGTGTTTTGTACTCATAATCTAATCAAACATACAAATGTGTGAAACCCTAAACCCAGTTTATGCAGAGCTATTTTAGGAAAAGAGATATTTTGATCCCCGTCAGGTGACTTTTTCAGTTATACTTCCTTGCTTCCAGCATTCCAAATTTTTAAAACAATGTTCTACTCGCTGCCTTTATAATTATGCCAGGTAAAGAATATTATCCTAGTGTAGACCCTGGAGGTCTGTTACATCCATTCAGGAACAAATCTTCAACTTCCAAGCATGATTGTTTTAGATCACTGTTATCATATGCTGCAGTATACACTAACCCAGTTTTATTTCTATTTATTCTTCTCACGTACAATACAGCCTGACTGCAGCTTTCCCTCTCTCAATTCCTCCCAGTTCCCTTCATACCTCCCCTCTCCCCTACATTCACTGTTCCTAGGTTGGTTTCCCTTCAGAAAAGATCATGCCTGCCAGGGATAGCAACTGAACATGGTATAACAAGACACGAGACTAGGCACAAACCTTCATATCAAGGCTGGATGAAGCAAACCAGAAGGAGAAAAATAGGTTCCAAGAGCAGGCAAAAGAGTCAGAGACACTGCCACTACTACTGGTAGGATTCCCTCAGAGACCCTAAGCTTAACAACCATAGCATATAGCAGAGGACCTAGCATAGACCCATACAGGCTCCATGATTAGCACTTCAGTCTCGTTGATCCCCTATGAGTCTTCCTTAATTGATTCTGTGTGTTGTGTTCTCATGGTGTCCTTGAGCCCTGTGACTCCTACAACCCCTCCTCTCCCTTTTCTGTGGGGTTCTCTGAACTTCAGCTAATGTTGGCAGTGGGTTCCTGCATTTGCTCCATCAGCTGCCAGAGGGAGCTTCTCTGTTGACAGATGTGGACTAAGGTACCATCTATGAAATAAGTATAGTAGAACATCTTTAGGAATCATTTCATTGACTTTTTGCCTGTCCTGCTCTGCAGTTTGCTAATATTTACCAACTGAAGGACATCTTGTTTATTTTAGTTTGAGTTACTCTAAATAAAACTGATATAAACATTTGCTTATATGTCCATGTGTTGATATTTTCCACTTGTGTGATATAAATGCCCTAAATAAAAGTGGATAGAAAGTACTAAAAACCTGGTTTCCTTTCAGAAATGTACAAGTCAAATTATTTTTGAATGTGGTTGTATTATTTATACATTTTCATCAGGGATATGAGAGATCCAATTTCTTCATCTATTCCCAACATGATATTATTTATTCTATGTGTTCATTTTTTCCCTTTTTCCTGTCTTTACTTTCCTTCTCTTTTCTTTCCCTTTCCCTTCCCTCCCACCTCTCTCCTCCCTTCTCCAACTTTCTCTTTCTTCTCTCCCTTCCTTCATCCTTACACCTGTACATCACTCTTGTTTCCATCTCTCCCTTTCATCTTTGTGCATTTTAGTTTTAAGCATTTTATATTAATCAACATTATTTTGTCTTTCCATTTTCTTGGAAATACTTTGCTGTTATTGTTTGCAGTGTAATTCTAAAATTTTCTGTCTTCAATATCTATTCTTTCTAGTTTATTACATATCTGTTAAACCTATGATTTTTAAGAATTATGTTTAATTTCCAAATGTTTAAGAATTTTCCTGTTACTTCTGTGTTTCCAAATTTAGGAGGCTTTTACTATGGTCAATGGAATGATGCATTCAATCAATTGTTTTAATATATTAAATGCTGTTTTCTTACTTAGAATATTGTATATTTTATTTTATGATACAAAATTAAAGTGAACAATAGAGAGGAATCATATTAGTAGATGATATTGAGTGATAGATTATGTTGATTATTATTAGTCCATCTTCTTTGCAAATTGTGGAAACAGATTGAAATGTCCAGCAATTGTGCACTTGTCCATTTTTGTTGTGAAACACTGTGTTTTATTTTAGTCCATTGGGAATATATCCACTCTATGTTATGAAAGAAATTGCGAAAAGGATAAGAAACAAAACAACATTTTTTTTGGCTTAGTCCAAGGAGTTTATATGAGTGATATCAATGGCTATAACACTTAAGAAATAATCAGAATATCTTGGTAAATTGTATAAATTAAGAATATTATATATGAGGACTGAAGAAATGGATTAATGGTTGAGTCTGCTTATTTTTGCTGTGGAGGACCAAGTTCACTGTTTAACTTGGGCAAGTCTTAGGTCCCTGCAATTCCAGCTACAGCAGATCCAATGCTCTCTTATGGATTCTGTGAGGACATACATACACCAACATGTGAACAAAATCACATTCAGATACACACACACACACACACAAACTCAGAAAAGAATAAGTCATTTTAAAGCGTTTTCTGACCTACCTTCATCTGTCTGTTTTGAATGGATCTTCTACTGGTCAGTTATGGGATTTGTGGAATATGGAGTTATATCAAAAATATTTGAATGAATATATCCTATGAATAATAATTGGGAAAATAATCCTCTGTTGGGTGTTGTGTATGGAGTATGGCCCAAAGGACTGAATGAGAAGAACCTTGCTCTTCTCAGAAATCTAGAGAAAAATGCTACAGTGCAAGCAGTGTTTGTCATTCATTGATACCCATCCTAAATTCTCCAAATCTGAGAAGATGTTACATTAATGAGCAAATGAAACTACACCAATATGTGTGAATTTTATCTAGGATGGAGAGACAATATCTAGACCAACGTAATGTCAAAATGAGAGCCTTTGGATGTAGTAGAGGTAGGACAGATGTGGTGACAGAAATGGGTGAACTGGTGTGAAAAAGATGTGACCGTATCTACAATCTCCAAAGATTTTAACAAGCTAAAACAATATGGGGGAATTAAACATTGGTCCCAAGGCATGCCCTGTAATAACTGCCTTCACTTCTGCAAACTACATGGAAATTGATACATTTAAAGGAATACATTGTTTGCTTTTAAATTCAGTTTTTATCAACAGAAGCAGAATCCATAAAGTAGCATTTTCCTTCTGTGTTATACTCTTCCCAGTAACTGAACTTTTCCCTAGCAAGTTAAGTTTGTTCTACACCTTCATTATTTCTATCCAAAAAAAAAAAAAAAAAACCCTCTAAAACATATGGTTTTAGCTTCTTTCAAATGTTGGGGTAGTTTCTTCAAGCTTTCTCCTACAATCATTATTTAAATTTATATCTTTTATCTCTCTCCCTTTCCATCCCCCCATGTGTGTATGCACATGTGTCACCTGTGGGTGTGTATGTATGTCTTCGCTAAGGTACATGACCAAGTACAGCAGTGCAGATGGTTCTCTCCTTACATTATATAAGTCCCATTATGTAGGTCCCACAAAATCTTAGGTCATCAGGCTTGACAGCAACTTATCCACTAAGCCCTTTTTCAAGCCATCTCAAAGTCAATTTTATTTTAATATCAAGACCAGAAAATATGAAATATTTTTGTTTACCTCTTTCTTCCTTTCTGTTAAAATTTCTTTGCTTTGTCCTACTAGGTCTGCAATATGGGATTGTCCTATTTATTCTTAATTATTAATTTTTATAGAAGCTACTTTCCTTGCTATTCAATATCTCTTATTTTTGACATTTTTGAATCCATTCCTGTATATCAGAGACCATGAATCTTAGTGTTGCTCCTACCTGCTGCATGAGGAAAATGATTTTAGTGTTCTTTGATAGAAAACACAGATAGGACATTTTGTTTCAGGTTCTTTAAAAATTTTATAATAACCTTTTAAGAATTAGCAAATATAAAAGGACGTAATAATAGCAAATGAAAATAAAATTTAAAGAGAGTAAGTGAACACTAGGGTGGAGAAGGGCTACTCTCTATGGTTTATAACAGAAAATTAGTAGACAAAAATCGCAAAAGCAGTTTACATTGTTGTGAGGTGGAAAATCCTCTGTAATTACACAAAACAGGATGCAAGCAAGGACATGGGAAAGACTGGGAATGCAATTCAGTTCTTAGACAGTAAAGGCTGTGACTGTTTTCTTCATGAGCTCAGCAAGACTTTGTCTGCCAAGCTTTTTGGTGTAAAGCAACTCCAGTAGATGAAGAGGAATTGGCAGCTCAAAGTCTATGCTTCTTGGTTCACCCAAAGGCCACCACATAGACACTATTCATAAGTAACCTCCGTGTTCTGTGTCACAGAGAAATTCAGTGAGTGAATTTCATGTAAGAATAAAAAGCCATTATCATTTTTCCTGCATGAATATGGATAAGCCTTGACAATAATATGTGTTTAAAAAACATGCACACACTACAGAGTGGAACCTAATAGAAACTTTCACAGGGTATTGCCACCACCATGCATAATTCATTGAGAAGAAATTAGAATAAAGCAGGCAGACATTGACTTCGCGAAGTTTTTGTTTTACTTTTTCTGACTTGTAATTTATTCCTGTTGTGGGAACAGCTTCTCTTCTCTCCTATTGACAGTGTTCTGCAGTGAGTTTTAAGTGTCATCTAAGCTTTCTTGTTCAATCAAAATCTGTGCTTTATGGTAATTTTACTCCATTGTTTGTTCTATGATTTGTTTTTAATCATCATCTTTAGAATTGCATTCAGAACTCAAGAACCATTATCCCTCAATGATTCTACGACATAATGAAGTGAATTCACAGCATATTTTTTTTCAATCCATGGATATTATCATCATATGTATGTTCAAAGCCTGCTAGATTGTATTCCTGTAACTAAATTAAATACAGTTTAATTAAATTAAGAAAATTAAATTACTCATTACTAGTAATAACTTAAGGCTTTAAAATGCTTTTGAATGAGAAAAGAATTTCAATATCTGGATTAACAGTTCCAGTGTGGTATGATATTAATTAGAGTCATACATATCTTATTTCTTTTCAATGAATGCATAGATGGAAGACAGAATGAGAATGATAAGGTTTGAGAACTACTTTTAAAGTTTATTAAATTACAAAGGTATTTTCCACGAAGAGCAACTGAACTAAAATACAATTACTTATTGAAGAATAAAATGTTTAATTAAATATTAATATTAACAAAATGTGAGATATCTGAAAGTATTATTTTCCTAGAGACGATAATATTTAATGGCATCCAATAAGATAACCAGAACTTTTGTTACTACTCTTAATCAACTTATTGTTAATGCATTAATTTCAATATGTAACACGGAGAGAGAAATGATAGGTAATCATGCAGAAGCAGTCTTATCATTTCATCTCTTCCACCAAGTGTTTTCTTTCTTCTGAGTATGTAATGGCAGGATGATTATTTCATCTGATTACTTGGGTAGCAAAATTTTAGAACGCATAACTTTTTTTCAAATGTTTGTTAGGAGTTCTTAGAGTTCTTTCTAGAATGAATTTTAGAGGAAAAATTAAGAATATATATAAAAATCTCAATACCTCATAGTAGTATAATATGAAATATCACATGTAAATTTATCCTACAGAGATACTAAGTAAATACTAATTGTGAGGTGGACTTTTTTCATAATTATTTTGGTATGCTATTTTGGGATTCTACTTGATTTAAAATATTTAATTATTTGCTTATAAAATATAACAGATCATATTCGTAAGCTTCAGAAAACCATCATTTAAAATTGTAATTAAACACAACTTCTACAAAGCCAACCTGATATTTTTCTCAATGAAAAAGAATTTAAAAGTGTCTGTTAAATATTTCTTTTCAAGCAGTATTGTCTACAATGAGATTGTGAAAGAGAACCCAGAGATGTGAAGCAGTCACGTCTTGCTCGCTCTGTGTCTGGCTTCCTCTGTGACAACTGCAGAATGACTCTTCCCTCTGCCCAGTATTCTTGTTGCCCTGCCTCTTCATAACAGAAGAAAGAACACACAGAGCAAGCAAGATGTGAATGCCTTGCCAAAAAAGGTACCAAGCTGCATGGTTAACACAGACAAGAATTATGGACTAATATAAGTTATAAGCGTTAAGAAGAAGCCTGATAAACTGGGCTGATAAGTTTATAATTAATGTAGACCTCTGTGTGATTTCTTTGGGACTAAATGACTGTGGAAACTGGGCAGGGCAGAAACCTCAGTCAACAGAATGGTTTGCCAACGTGGGGCTGACCAAATCCACTTAAAAGCCTGAGAGAGCTTGAGAAGTTATTCTATATAGAAAAGAATAGAGTTAAGCATGGCTTCGTGATAACAGCACTTTCTCAAGTGCGCTCTGCTTGCTAGAGGAAAGCACTCTTATTTAAGAGAGGTTTCCTGACTCAGCTTTAGCTGCAAAATCTTGCAACTCTTTTAAGAGGTCCTGGCATGAAACATTTAAAATAGTGTTGGTAAAATCTGGCTGCATACTTTTTGGTGGTGGCAGGGACCTTGAAAATCCATAGAGTTGTGGCAATAAACATGGTTTCAGCAGTATCTCTGCTATGAGGCTAGACTCTCAGAAAGCTATGGTATGGGTTGGATCCAGCTGTCAAAGCCATGGCTTTAATCCTAGCCATTTTGCTTAGGAAATTAATGACTCATGTGTTTAGAAAAAGAGAGATAAACAGTAAAGATAGATCCAAAGACAAAGAAACCTCTAAACAATTTATTGCATATTTAAAAATATATATAGGCTTTAGAGAAATAAAAAGGATAAAGCCCTTAAAAGAAAAAAGAAATAAAGAGAGTAATTGGGTATGGTAGCACACAACTTTAATCCCAAAACTTGGGAGGCAAAGGCAGGCAAATCTCTGTGAGTTCAAAGACAACCTGGTGAATTCTAGGACAACCAAAGATACACAGAGAAATACTGTACCAAAAGCCAAAAATTAAAAATAAAAATAAAAGAAATAGAGATTAAAATAAAGCCACATAAAGTTGAAAATACACAGAGAGTCTGGATAATGTATGTTATTGTGTTGCCTTTAAATTGTTTGATGATTGAGGAAGGAGCAAAAGCTGCTAAAAAACACTTGATTATAAATGCTTCTGGATATATATATATACATATAATGCTTTGATTTTAAAATTTCAGTCAAAAGATATGTTACTTTGGAGAAAAGTTATTGTTTTTGTCTCTACAGGAAATGAGGGACTATGGATTCATTCTGCAATAAGAAAAACTGAGTTTGACAAAGGAAGAATTGCTACGATATCTCTAATAGAAGGAATGGCCCAGATATCTGAGTTCTACATCCAGAACAGTTCAAAGACTGCTGCATGAAATGATCAAGCCTTAAAAGATACTCCATTCAGGACATGATCATAATTTTAAATTTTCTTTAGGTCCCCATAAGATTATCAGTACCCCCAATCAGCAGGAAGTAGTCTAGAAAACTACACTCACATTCCCAAAAATGGACTATAGATATTTGTCACTGTTTAGAATATTGATACAAGTTGTTATGGATAATGGTCAGTAGAAGAGCTAAACAAAGGAGATTTGATTAAGAGTTTTTGCTTTAATTAAAAGGGGGGAAGTGCTGTGGAATAATGGTCTGTACCCTGTCACTTGCATTTTAAATAAATGCTGATTGGCAGTAGTTAGGCAGGGGGTATAGGTGGGGTGACCAGGAAGGAAGTAGAGGTGGGGCAATGAGAATTCTGGAAAGAGGGAAGTTTTAGTTTATAGTCATCACTCAGACAGAAGATGCCAGAAACATAACAAGCAAGATGTGAATGCCTTGCCAGAAAAGGTTCCAAGCTACATGGTTAACACAAACAGGAATTATTGCTAATATAAGTTATAAAAGTTAACAAGAAGCCTGAGATACTAGGCCAACCAGTTTGTAATTAATGTATACCTCTGTATGATTTCTTTGGGACTTAATGACTGCAGGAACCAGTGGAACAGAAACCTCAGTCAACACATTCCCTCAAAGCAAAACTGGATTGTTTCATTTGTTTAGCTCTTAAAGATTTTAAAACTGATAACTTCATTGACAACTATGTTTATATCAATGTCTTAGACACACTATAGAATTTAGAGAGAATCACTACATAAAAGATATTATATGCTAGAAGAGATAAATTTAAATGTTTAGTAATGTATCATCCATGTAAATTTATTTTAAATATCATTGATTTCAATTAGTTTTATATGTTTATTTAGCTATAGAATTATAATATACTTATAAATGTTATTTAAACTCAGTTTCATACCATTTGTTTTAAACCTACTGACTTACATATTACTTTCATAAAATTTTCTTTACTGTGAAACATGAAGAAAATGTCTCAATTTTAAAGTGAAACTACTCTTAAAACTAATCATTTTGGGTTAATATGCCAGCTATTAGAACTATAAAGTCCATAATATTATTAATCAAAACCATAAAATAAACAAATGTTAAACAATTAGACAATAAATCTGTATGTTCAGTCATTTAACAAATGCTAGTAAAATATCTACAGATCCTCTGATGGATCCAGTCCTGTAACAAGAATTCATTAATTATATTGAGGTAGGACAACTCATTGACCACATCTGAAATGTAAGTGAGGTGTGTGGGTTCAGTTTGTATATGAAAGTTGCCATGTTGAAGATAGAATGCTCCACAGAAGCTACATGCCTTGTATATGATTTATTAAAGGCTACCAATATAGGGAGACCAAATTTATAAATGCATGCCCATCACTGTCCTGGGCAAAAATTAAAAAGAAATATGATAAGACCCATGAAAATATTTTGTAGGTCATGCAGCAGATTTTTCAAAATATAATATATATAACCAGGGTTCATGACATGTGCAATTAACCGTGAATACTGAACAACTTCCTTGATGTTATAATTACTTAATATGAAGTGATAGTCTGATTGCAATTTAACTTTCCATGTAACATTGTCTGCAAAGAGGGCCTGTGGATACTAGTGGGAAAGTGACAGGAAATGGAAGTATCATGCTAAGTGTTCCACTTTAAATTAATGCAGTAGCTTTCTAATTTTAATACATTAGTCTCTCAGGGCTTGTTTAATGTAACTTTTTCCTAAGTTATTAATTCATTACACAAATGATGACAAATGATAGTTCTCGATTCACAATGTAACATTGAAGGCCTAGTTTCTTGAGAGCAATGGATCCAACTTAATGGTACAATTCTCTCTAGACTATAAATGAGTCCAAATCCACACTTATTATGACCAGAAATATTTAGAATACCAAGAATACCAAACAATTTTTTCTCTTTTCATTTACTAATTATTTATATATCTGAGTAAAAAAAATGACATTGCAGATTATCTCAGTACAAAACAGGCTATAAAGGTAGGAATTTGGATTCTGCCTTGCTTGAACTTTGCAAGATTAACTAGAATACTTGTGTACTGCTGCAGGAGGACCTTCTGCTCCTTCAGCCAATAGTCGCTGAAGTATGAGCCCATTGTGCTGCAGGAGTGCCTTCCACTCCTTCAGCCAATAGATGTTGAAATACCAGCCTACTGGGGCATGGTCTATTTTTCTTTTAAAAAGAGCAGCAAGCCTCAGCCCGCTCTCTTGGTTCCGGTGCTTGGTTCCTGTTCCTGCTCCGGTGACTAGGCTCCTTTCCTGACGGTTGGTGTTTCGTGAGTTTTACTTCCCTAAAAAATATCCCTTTAAATCATAATTGGTGTGGGATTGATTTGTGCATAAGTGTACTGACTAGTTTTACATTAACTTGACACAAAATATAATCATCTGAGGGCTGGGAGCCTCAGTTTTTTCCAGATTGGGTTGCAGACATACTTGTAGGACATTTTCTTAATGGGTGATTGTAGTAGGAGGGTCCAGTCCATTGTAGGTGAGGTTGGTGGTTCTGTGTTCTTAAGAAACCAGGCTGAATGATCCATGAGAAACAAGTCAATAAACACTTCTCTTCCACAGTGTCTGCATCAATATCCTCATCCAGGTTCCTACTCTGCTTCAGTTCCTGCTTTGACTTCCCTTAAGACAGACTATAACATGAAAGTATTAGTCAAATAAACTCCTCTCCGAGCTATTTTTGGTCATGGTGTTTCATCACAGCAGTAGCAACCCTATCTTTGAGAACTTATAGTTGAAAAAACTTACTACATGTCTAAAACTGCATATGTATTATATTCTGTGAATAGTCTACAACTTCCACATAATTGGGAAGGAGGGAGAATGTGAGCAAAGAGCCCAAGACTATGATGGGATAACCACTGAGATGGTTTACCTAGGCTTCAATAACTCTTAACTATTGCATTCATCACTGTTTTTTTTGAACCAGTAAGAATATCAAAAAGATAACTTTCAGTACGTTCTATCATATTTAAAGTCTAAAGTGTCTATATAAATACTCATCATACCTGAATCCAAGAAAGAATTTTCTGGGATGTTTCTCAGAAATTGCTCATAAAATTAAAGTTTACAATAGTTTGAAGACTCAGTAATACTCTAATGTGTAGATGTGACACTCTTTCTTTATCCATTCTTCCCTTGTGAGACATCTGGGTTGTTTCCAGGTTATGGCTATTACAAATAATGCTGCTATGAACATAGTTAAATAAATGTTTTTGTAGCATGATTGAACATCTTTTGGTTATATTCCCAAAAGTGGTATCACTGGATCCTGAGGTAAGTTGATTCCCAGTTTTCTGAGAAACTGCCACACTGATTTCCAAAGTGGTTGCACAAGTTTGCATTCCCAACAGCAATGGATGAGTATTTACCTTACTCCACATCCTCTCCAGCATAAGTTATCACTAGTGTTTTTGATCATAGCCATTCGGACAGAATCCAGCAGTTGAATGAGAGAGAGAGAAAGAGAGAGAGAGAGAGAGAGAGAGAGAGAGAGAGAGAGAGAGAGCACAAGATTTACATCTGCATTTATAGTACAAGAGAGTACAGTCAAGTGGACTGGTATCTTAAAGGCTGTTGTCTGCAGGAGTTCCCACAGCAGTGTGCTCTATACTATAGGTAAATGGTAGAGATGGAGAATGACTGGCATTCTCAGTAGTAAGTTTATTTCCATTTACTTATTACTAAGAGTTTTATTTGTAGGTATTTTACTCTCTTGAATGTTTAGCAGCAATGGTGATCTTATGCTTTGCGCCTTTTATGAGATCAGGTAGATATATTTTTTTAAAAAAAAACTTTCATTTTTAAATATATACACTATAGTATTTGTCTAATCAATCAAACCATTATCAGTTTCTCAAGAATCACTGTGGATCCTTATGTATGATCATAACTTTTCCCTACCAAAATGATATTCTTGAACTTGGGAGAAAATCACTTTTACACTATTTTGTTTCAGATATTGTTATCTCTAGCATGGAACCAAAATATACACAATGTAGAGCCATCTTAGAACAAATGCAAATATTTTCTTCCAATTCATTTTGTATATGCATAACTCCCATCTAAAAATATATAGTACATGTAATTGTTTTATCAGTTGAACTTCAGTAGACATGGAAATATAGCCCATTTATCCCAGAAAATATCTATGACCTTTGAGTTTAAAACTTTCTCCATTGCCCCAATGGTCATATATATTTTCACATAATAGCATATTTTGTTAAAGTCACTGGATGGTGTAATTTATTTTTTGTCTGTTGGTGTTAGCAAAAAAAATGTTTTTTTTAAAGGGTAGTCATGTTGGCAAGACTTGATAGGTGTAGCTTTTGAACTTTGTAGAACACAAAGTTTCACGATGGATTTCTGGATTCTCTGGCTCTTACAATCTTTCTGGGCATCTTTCTCAATGACTCCTGAGCTTTAGGTTGCTGGAGTTTTTTGAAAATGTATCTGCTGATATGCTACCTCAGAGAAGAACATACCAGTTGTTTATCCAGTATCAAATGATCAGCCCTGAAAATATACATGTAAGTATGTAAGTAATAGTATAAAGACTAAGCAAGATGTATTTATGTATTTAAATGTATACACAAACACACATATGTATGTATGTATGTATATATATATATATATATATATA
>JABTXL010001118.1:4233440-4250202 GCA_025134845.1 Neodon shergylaensis
ATATATATATATATATATGGGTTGTATGTATGTGACAAAATGAACAAAACAAAGAGACGATGAACTTCAAAATGTGCAAGGATGAGTTCTCTATAAATTTTGGAGATCAGGCCTTTGTCTGTTGCAGGGTTGGTGAAGATCTTCTCCCAGTCAGTAGGTTGCCTTTTTGTCTTAGTGACAGTGTCTTTTGCTTTACAGAAGCTTCTCAGTTTTAGTAGGTCCCATTTATTCAATGCTGCCCTTAATGTCTGTGCTGCTGGGGTTATACATAGAAAGCGATCTCCTGTGCCCATTTGTTGTAGGGTGCTTCCCACTTTCTCTTCTATCAGCTTCAGTGTGTTAGGACTGATATTGAGATCTTTGATCCATTTGGACTTGAGTTTTGTGCAAGGTGATAGATATGGGTCTATTTTCATTCTTCTACAGGTTGATATCCAGTTGTGCCAGCACCATTTGTTGAAGACACTTTCTTTCCTCCATTGTATACTTTTAGCTCCTTTATCGAAAATGAGGTGATCATAGGTTTGTGGGTTAAAATTTGGGTCTTCTATGCGATTCCATTGATCGATTTCTCTGTTTTTATGCCAGTACCACACTGTTTTCATTACTGTAGCTCTGTAATAGAGTTTGAAGTCGGGGATGGTAATGCCTCCAGAAGATCCTTGAACCTAGAGTGGCTCCCAGGAGCCCAAGGCGAGGTCCCCAGTTAGTTCCTTGGGCAGCTGAGGATAGGGAACCTGAAATGACTCTATCCTATAGCAATGCTGACGAATATCTTGCATATCACCATAGAACCTTCATCTGGTGATGGACGGAGATACTCACAGAGACCCACACTGGAGCACCGGACTGAGCTCCCAAGTTCACAATGAGGAGCGGAAGGAGGGGGAACATGAGCAAGGAAGTCAGGACCACGAGGGGTGCACCCTACCACTGAGACAGTGTGGCTGATCTATTGGGAGCTCACCAAGGCCAGCTGGACTGTGACGGAAGAAGCATGGGATAAAACAGGACTCTCTGAACATGACGAACAAGGGGGGCTGATGAGAAGCCAAGGACAATGACCCTCGGTTTTGATCCTATTTCAAGTTCGGGCTTTATGGGAGCCTAGCCAGTTTGGATGCTCACCTTCCTAGACATGGACGGAGCGGGGGAGGACCTTGGACTTTCCACAGGGCAGGGAGCCCTGACTGCTCTTTGGTCTGGAGAGGGAGGGGGGAGAGGAGTAGGGGGAGGGAGAGAGGGGTGGGAGGAGGGGGAGGGAAAGGGGAGGCGGGGAAGAGGCGGAAACTTTTTTCTTTTTTTTATTTTCTCAATAAAAAAAATCGGAAAAAAAAGAAAAGAAAAAACACAGTAAAAAAAAAAGATTACATGTTAATAAACATATAATATAAAAAAAAGTGCAAGGATGGGTATATCAGATTGTTTGGATAGAGGGAATGAAGGGCAGAATTACATAATATATTATAGTCTCTAATATTTTTTCAAATGTAAAGGAAAAAATGTAAAGGAAAAAATGATTATGAGGAAAGTGTAGATGTTTATAAAATGGTTTGTGTCTTTACACACATTTTCTTAGGAGGGCCCAAATTAATATACTTCATTTTTATTATTTCTAGATATTTTTGTACTATTGTCCTGCAGTTCTAGACTAAGTAACAGAAGGCTGATCATGACAGCAGACACCTTTTAAAAATTAATTATCTTTCGCGGTCCTGAGTTCCTTGCTCGTGCTCTCTCTCCTTCTGTTCCTGATTTGGACCTTGAGATTTCAGTCCGGTGCTCCAATGAGGGTCTCTGTCTCTGACTCTGTCTCCTTTCATCGCCTGATGAAGGTTAATATTCAGGAGGATGCCTATATGAGCAAGGAACTCAGGACCGCGAGAGGTACACCCACACAATAAGACAATGGGGATGTTCTATTGGGAACTCACCAAGGCCAGCTGGCCTGGGTCTGAAAAAGCCTGGGATAAAACCGGTCTTGCTGAACATAGTGGACAAGGAGGACTACTGAGACCTCAAGAACAATGGCAATGGGTTTTTGTTCCTACTGCACCTATTGGCTTTGTGGGAGCCTAGGCAGTTTGGATGATCACCTTACTAGACCTGGATGGAGGTGGGTGGACCTTGGACTTACCACAGGGCAGGCAACCCTGACTGCTCTTTGGGCATACGAGGGACGGGGGACTTGATTGGGGGAGGGGGAGGGAAAGGGGAGGCGGAGGTGGGGAAGAGACAGAAATCTTTAATAAAAATTAAAAAAAAAATTAATTATCTTTTATGTAGTAGTTGTTCATTTACAATTTCTTTTTAAAATCTAGAGAGTTATCAATCAGCTCCCCTCCTTTGATTATTAAGCATGGTAAGACACAAAACATGGTCCTTCACTATCATAGATATCTCAATATTTCTACCAGTTTCTTAAAGAATATAAACTCTAAAAACATGGAAAAAGACATTAAAGGCTTGAAAATCAATAAAACCAATGTTGTTAAATAACAATTCCCACAACTAAATGTGAAATATTGTCTAATGAGCTTATTCATATGATTAGATATATGGACTGATTATTTTCTATTTTACGATATATTTGTTCATCCTTAGAACTAATAAACTTTTATTATTCCCACATCATTTATCTACAACACATACACTTAAGGGAAGAGTTACCTTATGCATTTAGCATTTAAAATAACTTCTGTTTTTTATGACTATATACAAATACAGAATCATTCGTAACAATGTAAGTCACTCAGGAAGCACAAAGCCTGCAAAAGTATACAGCACAAAACTTCTTAGAGCCAAAAGAAAAAGTGCAATTCTGTCCATATCCCTTACATATAAGCAATCTCCAGTTGATAACCACTGGCAAAAGTAAATATAGTTTCCTCCAAAGGTGTCTCACTGGGGAAACAAACTATTCTTAAGGGTAGGGTAGGCTATCCAGCAAGGAATAGATAGCAAATAGAAAGTAATCTCAACAGTATCTTTTCCTTATTGTGGTGTTAATGATTTTCTCTTTTTTTGCTAATTATATCATATTTTTATTTTTAATATTATATTATTTATATTTTTCTTCTCTCTTTTTTGCAGGTCTTTAACATATATGTCATGGCTTTCCATTTATAATGTTTTTAAGGGATTTCTGTTTGTGAGATGAGCGGGTCTCTGAGTTGTGTAACTTCTCTTGAGTTCTTTTCCATCTGTTTGTTTGTATTGTCCAACGCTGATGTAATCATTATTATTTTATCTTATTTATTTTATTTTGTTATATGTTGTTATTATCCATTAGATGCCATTTTGTTTTCTGATAAGAAAAAGAAAGGGGATAGATCAAGATGGGAAGGGAGATATGTAAGTAGTAGAAGAAGTAGAGAGATAGAAAATTACAATCAGCCTGATTTATTGTAGAGCCCAAAATCCTCAGTCCAGGGATGGCAACAGCCACAATGAACTGGGTACTCCACATTAATCACTAGTTATGAAAATGCCCCACAGGTTTACCTGTAGTCCAGTCTTATGAAGACCTTCATACTTTAGCTTCCCTCCTCTCAAATGACTTTAGCTTGTATCAAGTTGACCCAAAACTATGTAACACATGCTTTTGTCTTTCTCTTGGGAGAGTTTGGCAACATATAATGAAAGGCCTGCCATTCTTCCAGATGACACTCTTTCAACATGTAAAGAACTATTTCTATGACAAAAATTATTGTTACCTAAATGTTCCATGCTTTGGAAATATAACTCAAAATCAACATTTTCTGCCTTTTCCTTAATTTAGTGTTTACCAAGATTTCTTTTCAAATCAAAATAGTCTGCAACTGGAAGAAATAGTCACTAAATGTTACAAGAAAAATACTTTAAAAATCACTTTTTATCTTTGATTATATAGATGGTCTAATTACATGCATGTATTTATTATTTTTCCAACAAATGATGGCATTGAGTTTTAATATTGAAATACAATTATTTCATATTTAAAACATCTTTCAGAAAATAACAACTAAGCTACTTTTTTCACTTTATGACATTAATCAAGAACATAATGCTTCATAATTGCAAATTCTTCCCTGTGAAAATATTCACTTCTAAAACATGTGCAGCAATCAGTTTGATGGATCTTCACAATCTGTTGTCATATTCAGAATTTTTAGATGCCTAGGCTCTCAGAGGTAAAAATGAGGAAATTAAGTGATGAGCATTCACAAACCATAGTAATAAGTTAAAAAATGCAGACTCTATCAATCTTCAAGAATAATTTTGCCCAATATATTTCCCATGATGAGCAGAAGACTCAGGAGAAAATAAACTTGCAATTGACATGAATGTGACAGGCTTCCTCAGGCAGCAGATGAGAGCAGGTGTAGAGATCCAAGCCAGGCTGAGTGGGAACTCTCCATTTGATCCTACCCCTTGGAGGTCAACGAACCCCATGAGAGAAGGAGAGAAAGGACTGTAGGAGTCAGGGAAGATTGAAGACATGAGGAGAATATGGTACACCAAATCAACCAAGCAGGACTCATAAAGGCTCACAGAGATTAAAGTAGCAAACATAACACCTGCATGGATCTGTATCAAGTCCTCTGCATAAATATTATTGTTGTTAGCTTGGTGTTTTTGTCAGATTCCTAACAGTGGAAGTGGGATGTCTCTGAAACTCTTGTGGGCTTCTGGGGCTCTTCGCATTCAACTGGGTTGCCTTGTCCAGTCTTTACCTTGTTTTACCGTACCTTGTTTTTTTCATGTTTGACACTTGTCTTTTGGATGTCTGCTCCTTTCTGACAGGAAACTGAGAGGGAGTACATCTAACTGAGAGGTGAAGTAGGGAGCTTGGAGCAATGGAGGGAGGATAAACTGTGCTAGGGTTGTGTTTTATAAAGAAGAACTTATTTTCAATTTAAAAAATAACTGAAAAAATGAAGTTTAGATGTATATGAAGGAGTACTGTAAAAATAAACAAACTATATGTTAACAAAAATCAAAAATCTAATCAACAAAAACTGGATTCATCAACAGAAGTTATGATGAAGAAAGACAGAAAGAAAGAAGAAAGGTCTGTACACTAAGTTGTACTTTACAAGAACTTTGAATCCACAGTTATTTAAGGACAACGAGGTTTGGGTCACAAGAAACATTTTTCTTCTGAAGTCCTATGAAACAAATTCCCAGTTTGAAGGAAAGCACAGCTGAAGAAGAAACAAATGCTTTCTGTTCAAATAACCTTTTATACACATGTCCTTGTCTCAATGATTGGTAAAGTTTTCTAAAACCAAACATTTAGTTTCCATTGTTTAATTTTAAAATTATGTTAAAGGTGCATTTTATAGTACAAGTTTTATGCTAATAAATAGAAAACCACACTTAAATTACTTTTGAGAACATCACGATTGATGGTGCAATACTTGGTGGATGAAGTCATCACCTGGTAATACGAAATTCATACAAAGGTCTTTGGTGTACCATGAAGATAGATAGCCATGAAACTTATGAGAAAGAATGGTTTGAGTGCTGGAATAAAGGAAATGTTCAGACTTTATGTTGGTGATTTATTGTTTTAATAACACTTGATGATTTGTCACACTCTCTTGTAGGGTCTTTGTCTTTTCCTTGAGGGTAGCAGACTGCAAACATGAAATTCTGTGTTTCAAAAATGCACAGAACTCTCTCTGATAGGTATGCTTCAGAGAAATAATTTTACTCCCTATGTCCTGTATGTACATTCTTATAACCAGTGAGCAGCATTACTCTTAGTTATTAGCTATAACTTCTTAGAGAGTCTGTAAGAGACAAGTTAAATAAAGCCTTTTAAGAAGTGTAAATATCATTTCAGTGACATCTTCCTCCTCAGACTGGAGGCAGACTGTTGACAAATTTAGCATTCTCATTTAACCAGCATTCTAGTTAAGAATTTTTGCATATTTCTTCTGTAGTGTGCATAAATTATAATCTCTGTTTATATAGAAGGAATTTTATAACATAAAAGAAAGCTTATATTTCACTGTTTTGAGTGTTTTGCTTTTTGTTTTACTATTTATCCTTCTCATTTTGCCTGTAATAAAATCTTTAAGAATGAATGCAGCTGAGTAAAAATAGCAATGAGGAAAGTTTAAATGGTGTTCTACCATCCTGTGTACTCCTAGTTCTGTAATTATACCTCTCTACATTTACAGTAAGTGTAAACAGACATGCAATGAAACTGCTCTATATGATGAGAAGCTCTTATCCAAATGATTATGATCAGAAGTGCTTCATATTTCAAAAATGATTTTTCAGATTTTGGAATATTTGCATATGAATGCTAAGGTATTCTAAAATGTGACCCAAGTCTAAATGGAGAATTCATTTATGGTATACATATGCTGAAAATAATTTTAGATAACTTGATTTTCAGTACATCTTCATTTTGACATGCAAACTGATATGAAATTTTATATGCCTAGACTATTTTTGACTTCGGAACTCTTAGGACACCATAGTTCAAGGTTCAGTTTGATTAGATTCAGATTGATAGTTCAGATGCTCAATTTGATTAGAGATCAAACATATTTCATAACTATGCTGCAAGAATACCAAAATTATATGCATTTAGTAATATAGAAGTACAAATCTTAAAATTACAATATAATTATTAAATATTTCACAAAATGGTCAAAATTTGCTGACAAATTTGGATCATTAATAATTTAGTTTACTTTGGAAAGAAATTCTCATCATAATTGGTACTGTTTTAAATCTGCACAATTAACAATTTAATGATAGAGACATTAAAATGTGTACATTTTCATGATACAAGATATGAAAAATAAAATAATTATTTAAAACATACATGCTCAATTATTTCAAGTTTATAGTACGTTATTTATTTATCTTGTGTTTCATCTTTGTCATTTTCCTAAATTTTATTGTAGTGATCATGGAAATCATCAACATATTTTCAAAAACTTTCTATTTTGAAATAATTTTGAAATTAAAGAAGAGTTGCAAACAAAGTTTCAAATGTTTGGATTTCCTTCCCAGTCCTCCATAGTCAACATTTCATTGTTGATGACCTCAGGAGCCTTCAGGATACACAAAGAATTACAGACAAGTAAGGAATGCCGAGAAGAGTGGGGAAAGAATCTATCACTGGAAAGAGTAGACCAACTGGATATCCAATTCCAAGTAGCCCTGAACACACATACATATAAGTAACATTATACAGATTGGGTAATTTGTATACATTTTTTTAATTTAGGAACAAACATATATTCCTTTACCTTTCATTTTCATTTTTCTACCCCTTTGCTCCTCTTTCAAATGGTTTAAAATGCTATTTTATTATTCTGCTTCAATCTAGCCACCATTTTAATATCAATAATAGAAATCTTGGTGTGGAGAATTAAAGAATTTTCATGCTATGTGACAATTTGGAATGAATCCCATAATGCCGTCTTAAATTTTTACCTTTGTATTGTGGTTCTAACTCTTTAAAATATATATTTTCATAACTTTCTTCTTTTCTCTCTCTCTTTCTCCTCTCTCTCTTACTCTTGCTCTTTCTGTATAGCCTGTTTGTGTGCAGGATGCACATGCATGTGCAGAGAAGGTAAAGAATTGTGTTTTATCACTCTGCTTATCCTTTTGAGACAAAGTCTTCCATTGAAGCTGAAGCATGCTTGCTCTATCTCCCATGCTCTTGGATAGGTAGACTCAACATAGTAAAAATGGCAATTCTACCAAAGGCAATCTATAAATTTAACGCTTGCTCTATCCAGATGAACCTACTTGACCATCAAGTTCCAGTGATCCTTCTGTCTCCACTGCTATCCCACACCCAGAAGTACGTTACAGGTATACATATTTACATCTGGTACTTTACATAGGATCTAGGTATCTGATTCAAGGTCTACACCTAACATGATAAAGCCAATTACCCAGATCTCAAATCTTACTTTTAATGGATTTAAATATCTAATATAGTTAAAAATCAGAAGAATTATGATCCAATAGTAACCTTGTGAATTTCATTCCTCCTGGTGTTTTTACTGTTATCTTTTGGTTGTATTTTAAGACAGAGTTTTCATAAATATCCAAAACTGGCCCAGAACTTAGGATCCATCTGCTATAGCCTCCTTGATGCTGGACTTATAGATCAAGACATCATGCCTACCTCATTTCTGTTTCCTTGGGGGAGTAAAGCTCCTGGGAAATATACTGTATCTATGTCATGATCGTTTACACTTGTAAAAAGTGTTTAAAGATATGTTTTTTGTAAATATTATTTATTCTAGTTACCCAAAAAGAGAGAAAAACTTGTATGCCAATGATGATTCTACTTTTGTCTCCATCCCCATTAGTTCTGTGCATATCCCCTGCAATGACAGCGATTTCTGGTACAAAAAGCATTGATATATTACAAACATTCTCTCCTCCTTGTATTCCTTTCATCAATGGCTTCCAAATTCTTGCTGCATGCCTGCCAAGTGAAAGCTGAGTCACAAGCCAAATTCCAACCTCAAAATGTTTTGGAGAACGAATTCTTTGGGTTCCGGCTTGCTGTTGATAGTCAAGTACATTGATTTGGGGTCACTGCTATAATCCATTCCAGAAAAGACTGGGGCAGGATTGAGTACCTGTGTTAAACAAAACATATGACATAAGACCATCTTATTCTGTATTATTATATGTGATGAACCAGTAGTGATAAGAATCTATAGCTTGAGAACTCCAGTGAGAAAGTATAAAATAAACATGTAGAACTAAGCTAAGATTAAAATACTTGCGCATCTCTGAAATTATCTTCCCCTTCAGAGGTAAGATATGAATAACTACTAATAATATAAAGAGGGAGGGTCAACTTTCCTAAATATAAAAGGCCATATTAGAAGGAAAGGTAGGATAGGAAAATCTTGATGGTAGCATCAGGTAATAACCTACAAGGGCATTAAAAAACTGTTAGACAAATACCAAGTTAAACAATATTTATTTATAAAAAATTTACTACTTAATCTATTTAATATTCCTTAGGATAGTAAATTCACACATCGATGTTGAATTGTGTATAGTTGGCACACTGGGTAATTTTTGATACACTGGAGTAGTGTTATAATACATATTATCTTATATCAATTTTTATATTTATTTAATCCCTAAACAAAGTCATTTTTATAGTGAACCATATCTTTATTATTTATTTTAATTCTTTGAAATTTTCACACATAATAGATTTTGGCCATATCCATTCTGACTCTCTCCCTTTAGGTCCCATGAGTTCTTCTAACACATCCCCAACCCACATTGTTATGAACTCTTTTCTGAAAATCACCTGAGTCCAATTACATCGGCCCATATATACATCAATGCAGAAAATCAACTGCAGCATTGGCAATCTACCAAGGGTCATTTCCCACAGAAAAGTCACTCTCCTTTCTTCAGCAGTCACTACCTGTCAACTAGGAATGCGAATTCTCCAGTTCCTCCCCACACTTTGCTATTTGAATAAAATTTCAACATTTTATTTTGTTTAGGTCTTGTATAGATAACCACAGCTGGTACAAATTCATGTGTGCAATAGTCATGTCAAGTCTACGGGCCAGCATTTCACAGCATGCCCTCTCATGCTCTGGTTCTCATATTCTTTCCACCTCTCTTCCTTAGTGTTCAGTGACATTGATGCAGGGAAATGAATTATTATATGATACAACTATGTCAATTTTGGACATATACCCCAAAACACATAATACAAGGACAGCATTACTCATTGCATATACATGTTGATTCACTAAGAAAGAGAATAACCTATATGTCCATCAGCTGGTGAATTGAAAAGAAGAATGTGGTACATGTACAAAATGAAATATTATACAACCATAAAGATAGCTTAAATAATAATGTTTTCAAAGTATATGAGTGGAACTGGAAAATTCATACTAAGGGAGGTCATCCAGGATGAAAACACAAATGTCACTTGAATTTCTCATATGTCCCTATGATGTTCAAATTTTGCTTTTTACCTGTAGCATATGAGAGAGCCATAAACGCAGAAGTAGGTCAGTGTTAAAAGGAAAAGATAGGGAAGAGGTATAGTAGCGTCCTGGTGAACTGAAAGTAGAGATGGGTAATACTATGTGCAAAACACATAGTTGAGAAATAAGGAAGGGCGAAAAGAGGACAGGATCAGGTTAGCCAAAATTAAATATGCATAAAGAACCAACTTGAAAACCTAAAATCTTGCATCTCGAACAAAAGGTACAATACCATTGAATAGTAGAACTTACATGTATTGACAGAATGTTATAGGAGAAGATAATGGGAACTAAACTTTTAAGCAAGGATGAGATCAGGGATTTGGAGAAAAATAGAGGTAAGGGTGAAATTAACCAAAGTGAAAGATGCATGAAAAAGCTTTATAAAGCACAGTAGTTTATAAGCTAATTAAACAATTTGAACAGAAATATCTCCTATAGTTAGAAATCACTTCTCTCAGAAGACATTGGTTTCATTAACTGAAAACTCAGAGTCGTATGGAAGTTACCTTCCTATGAGTTATTGGTCAGAGAGGCCCCAGAGACACACAAAGCAATGTAGGTTATTATCTTTGTTTTTTATAGTCTACCATAACTAGATGGTAAAAACCTATTACTGAAGACACCACGAACTGTGGTTGAAGGACATAGAGAAATGAATCTTGAAACTATTAGGATACTCTCTCTGTCCATTGCCTAGATTTCACAGTGCTGGAATTTACCATGTTGGTATGTGGGGAAGAAAAGAGAGTGAATTAATGCAGCACTGGATACTGCAAGATATCATACTAACCTGACTGGCAAGATGTGGTGCAATAGTGGCCAGAATAAATATTAGTAATAACTAATTGCTCTCTTGGCTGAACTAAGTTCTGCTCCATAGCAGGGAATTTATGCCCATTTCTATAAAAATGATGAAAGTTGACATTGAGGAAAATCATTTACTTTAGGAAAGAATTTACTGATAATCCTTCTGTAAATCATCATATTGCAGCTACCTTCTAGTGTTCTACTTATATTTATTAGCACAGCTTCAAGTTGCTTTCAACTTTGGTCAAAGAAGCTTCTCCTCCTCAATGCACTCCTCATCATCATCCTCATCCTTATCTTCTGGCTTTTCCTCCTTGCTGTTTTTGTTTGTATGTTTTTGCTTGTTTGTTTGTTTGTTTTTGCAGTGGGTGATAGTTGATGTGAACACTTAAACTGTTTAAAGTGTTGAGCAGAAATGACTCTGAGTGCTCAGGCATTAACAAAACTCTTTAAATCATTAAACTCCAGACAGATACTGAACTAAGCCACAAAAGATAAAGTTGGTTATGGAGTGACTTTATAAAGACAAACCTCCTGTACATGTTTTTCCACTGTGTTAAGCAACAGATTGACATGATTTTGTAGGAGTGTGAGTATTAGGAAATTTTATTTGAGATGGTATATCCTTCTTATGTCTGGAACTATATATACCAAGAAAGTATTACCAAAATAATTACCTAAACAAATAACAAATTCATTAATGTTTATGTATAGGCATATTTACTACTTACTATTTCTAATATTCCTAAGAAAAGTAAATTCATAATAATCAAAACACTAAATATGCAGAATAAAGAAATAATTTTAAGAGCTGCAAAGGGAAGATGACAAGTAACATAACGGCAGATCTATCACAATTACACAGAATTTATCCACAGATACTTAAAAGACAGAAGTTCCTGGACAGATGTTTTACAAACACTAAGGGACCGTAGATGCCAGCCCAGATACTATACCCAACAAAACTTTTAACCAGTCTAGATGGATAAACAAAGATATTTCATGACAAAACCAGATTTAAATACTACCTATTCACAAATCCAGCACTGTGGAAAGTAAATATAGAAGAAAAAATGCAACCCAAGGAACTCAGTTACATTAACAAAAACACAAGCGATAGATAATCAATCTCACAACAGAAAAAAGAAGGGAAATGCATACACTACCATCATCACCACAAAAACAATTAAACAAATAAAAACCTGGAATTATCACTGGTTAATAACATCTTATGATGTCAATGGCCTCAATACACCAATAAAAAGAGACAGGTTAGAGAAATGGATATGAAAACAGGATCTATCATTTTATTGCATACAAGAAACATGCCTCAGCTTCAAAGACAGACATTACCTCAAAGTAAAGGGTTGGGAAAGATTTTCCAGTCAAATGGTCCGAAGAAGAAAGCTGGTGGAGCTATTTTAATATCTAACAAAACATGATTCAAATTAAAATTAATCAAAAGACATGGTGAAGGACATTTCTTATTCATCAAAGGAAAAATACATCAAGATGAAGTCTTAATTCTGAACATTATGTCAAAAGTACAAGGATATCCACATTTGTAAAAGAAACAAACTAAAGCTTAAATTACACATTAATCCCACACTTCAACACCTGACTCTCGCCAATGGACAGGTCTGTCAGACAGAAAATTAACAGAGAAACAAGGGAGCTTACTGATATTATGACTCAAACGGACTTAATAGACATTTACAGAAAATTTCACCCAAACATAAAAGAATATACCTTCTTCTCAGCACTTCATGGAACCCTCTTTAAACCTTAACAAATACTCAGTCATAAAGGAAATCTCAACAAAAAAATTAGAATAATCCCTTGTATCTTATCACATCACTATGAGCTAAAGTTAGAGTTAAACAACAACAAAAGCGACAGAAAGCCTACAAACTCATGGGAACTGAACAATTCTCAATTGAACAAACTTAGGAAATAAAATAAATAAAGACTTCCTAGAATTCAATGAAAATGAATCCACAATATACCCAAATACACAGGACTCAATGAAAGTAGTGCTAAGAGAAAACTTCCTAGCACTAAGTGCCTACATAAAGAATTTGGAGAACTCTCACTCAAATTACTTAACTCACACCTAAAAGCTTTATAACAAAAAGAAGCAGAATCACCCAGGAGGAATATATGGTAAGATGTAATCAAACTCAGGGCTGAAATCCATAAAATTGAAACAAAGAGAACAATGCAATGAATCAATGAAATAAAGAGTTGGTTCTTTAAGAAAATCAACAAGATAGATAAACCCTTATCCAAACTAACCAAAAGGCAAAGGGAGAATATTCACATTAACAAAATCAGAAATAAAAAAGGGACATAGCAACAGACTCTGAGAAAATTCAGAGAATAATTAGGTCCTACTCCAAAGGCCTGTACTCCACAAAATTGGAAAATCTAAAAGAATGGACAACTTTCTTGATAGGTACAACATACCAAAATTAAATCAGATAAATAATTTAAACAGATTGATAACCCCTAAAGAAATAGAAACAGGCTTTAAGTCTCCTAAACATAAAAAGCCCAGGGCCAGATTGGTCAAATTCTATGAGAATTTCAAAGAAGAGCTAATACCAATACTCCTAAAATTATTCTCCACAATAGAAACGGAAGAAATATTACCCAATTTTTTGTATGAAGTCAGAGTTACCCTGATTCCCAAACCAAACAAAGATAAAGAAAGATAATTATAGCCCAATCCCCCTCATGAACATTTATGCAAATCTACTCAGCAAAATATTGGCAAATTGAATCCAAGAATACATTAAAATAATTATCCACCATGATCAAGTAAACTTCGTCCCAGATGTGCAGGGATGGTTCAACATTCAAAAGTCTGTCAAGGTAATCCACCATATAAACAAACTGATAGAACAAAAAATACGTATCATCTTATTAGATACTGAAAAAGCCTTTGATGAAACACAACACTCCTTCATGATAAAGGTTCTGGAGAGAATAGAGATATAAGAAACATACCTAATCATAATAAAGACATTATATAGCAAGCATACAACCAATAATTCTGTTTGGATCTGCACCCCATTTTAATTGGTTTATTTTTTTCTGAATATCTAGGATATTTTTTAGTTCACTTTATATTTTGGATATTAAATCTCTATCAGATGGGTAGTAGCTAAAAATCTTTTCTCTTTCTGAAAGTTGCTCCTTTGTCATAATGTCAGGTTCTTGTGCTGTGTAGAAGCTTTTCAGTTTCATGAAGTCCCAGTCATAATTTTTTAACTAATGACCTAATAAATTAATAATTTATTCAATTGTTATCTTAATGGCTGGGATAATAGTATTCAGTTAAGAATGTCTTTTCTTGTGTCAGTAGGTGCAAAGCTATTCTCTCCCTTGTTATATTGAGATCTTTGATTCATTTGGAGTTGAGTTTTATGCAGGAATAAGTTTGGATCTATGTGTATTCTTCTCCATGAATCCCTTCATTTTAATCAGCCCCCTTTGGTTTTCCTAATGTGTTTCTGGCACCTTTATAAAAATAATTAGGCATCCATAGGTGGCTGAACTTATATCTGAGTCTTCAATTCTATTCCATTGATCAATGATTCTATTTTCGTGCTAATACCATGTTGCTATTATAACTCTTTAGCACAACTTGAAATTGTGGATGGTGATTCTGTTTTTTTTTTTTTTGGGGGGGGTGGTTCTGAGACAGGGTTTCTCTGTAACTTTAGAGTTTGTCATGGAACTAGCTCTTGTAGACCAGGCTAGCCTCAAACTCACAGAGATCCGCCTGCCTCTGCTCCTGAGTGCTGGGATTAAAGACATGCATCATCACCACCTGGATAATTCTTCCATCAATTCTATTATTCAATATTTTTAGCTTTCTTGTGATTTTTGTATTTACATATAAAGCTAAAAATTCTCCTTTGAAGATTTATGAAGTACTGCTTAGAAAATTTGAAGAAGAATCCATAGAATCTATAAATTACTTTCCTAGGAAGTAAATTTTTACTATATTCATCCAACTGATCTATAAGAATAGGACATCTTTCCATGTTCCAATACCTTCTTCAAATTCTTTCTTCAAAGACTTGAAGTTTTTATCATGTAAATATTTTACTTGTTTGGAGTAGTCACAAGCTCTATTTCCTGGTGCTATTGTGAAATGTGTTGTCTTTCTGACATCTTTCTCAGATCATTTGTCACTTACATATAGGAGGGCTACTGACTTATATGAATTGCAATTGTTTCCTGCTACTTTGCTGATAGTCTTTTTTTTTAATCATTGTTGGAATTTCCTGGTGGAAATTTTAGGATCAGTTTTCTACAATATGCCATTTGCCAATGAAAGCATTTTGTCTTCTTCGTTTCCTTTGCTCCCCTTTTACTTCCTTCAGTGGCCATATTGTTCTAGCTAAGACTTCAAATATTATGATGAAGAAATATGGAAAAGATGTAAAACCTTATCTTGTTCCTGTTAGTGGGGTTACTTTGAGTTTCCCTTTAAGTTGATCTTTACTATGGTTGTTGTAAACTGCCTTTATTATGCTGATGTTTGTCCTTTGTATGGCTTATTTTCCCAGGATTTTATCATGAGAAGATGTTGACTTTACCAAAGCTTTTACTGCATCTAATGAGATGATTGTGTACATTTTGTTTTTATTTTTTACACGGTAGATTATACTTATAAGCTTAAATAGGTAAGTTCAAAATGATTGCATCTCTTGATTGAAGTGTACTTGATCATTATGGGTGATCTTTTGGATGTCTTCTTGAGTTTCTGTCACAATTGTAATAGTGAGTATTTTTGCATCAATTATCATAAGGGATATTGGTCTATAATTCTCTTTCTTTGTTGTGTCTCTGTGTGATTTGCATATCAAGGTAACTGTAGCCTTATAATACTAATTAGACAACATTATTTCTGATTCTATTTAGTGATATAATGTGAGGAGTACTGGAAGTAACACTCCATTAAAATCTGGTATAATTCTAAAATAAACCTATCTGATTTTTTATTATAATCATAACCTTTATGATTATCTGTATTTCCTTAGTGTCTGTTGTTATATCTTCCTGGGCATTTCTAATTTTGTTAATTTGGATTTTTTTAGTTAATTAGGTAAGGGCTTTTCAGTCTTTATGATTTTCTCCAGAAACCAACTTTTGTTTCATTAATTATTTATATTGTTTTGTTATAGTTTTTTGTGTATTGATTTCAATTTTGTGTTTGATATATTCTTGATGTCTATACATTTTTCTCTTGAAAATGTAAATAAAAAAGGTTAGCAGGATTAGTTTAGATCACGGGAAAATTATGTATAAGGGGCTATAGAGCTGTTCTTTTCTATTTTGATCTCATCATGAAATATATGACTCTTCTATCCATGTAAAGTATATGATATCCCATCTCATCAAACTTCAAAGAAATAAGTTCAACTAATCATAGATTAGAAATAACCCAAAAAGTGACCCAAAAAACCATTTCTTTTCTTAGTTGATAAATTCTATGTCTTATAAGAGGTGGAAAGATGACTAATACTAAAATTACATGTCCATGTCCTTTTTTGCATGTGTAAACCACAGAGGTATTGCTTTTGGGACTTATGATAGTTAACATTATTAACCTGAACCAGATACAGAATGACACAAGAAACAATCTTCCTGACTATATCTGTCATTTGGTGAATGACTATGGGATGGCCAATTTTCATGTTTGTCACAGCCTTCCTTGGGCTATGATCAAAGACTAAAAGTAGAAGATTAAATGAGCTGAATATTGGAATTCATCTTTCAGTGCTTTATGTCTCAGATGAGATAGGACCAGTTATCTAAGGCTCTTGCTGCCAGGACTGCCCACATGATGAACTATACCCTCAACCTTAAAGTGAAATAAGTCCTTCCTTCCTTCCTTCCTTCCTTCCTTCCTTCCTTCCTTCCTTCCTTCCTTC
>JABTXL010001118.1:4250212-4299064 GCA_025134845.1 Neodon shergylaensis
TTCCTTCCTTCCTTCCTTCCTTCCTTCCTTCCTTCCTTCCTTCCTTCATTTGTCGGCACCAGATGTTTTGTCATAGCATTAGGAAAGTAATATAGAATATCCTTGGCAATTTGTGTTCTTCAATTTCAATACTATGATTCTAAACCCGTGTCTCTTCTCTAGGGCAAATATGGTTGCCCTAAAAACAAACCTGTATCTAATAACCATCCATTCCATAGTCTAAAATTAAGAAAATCTAAGATCAAAATTTAGGTTATTATTTTCATTTATTCAAGAGGAGTCTCTCTCTGTAGCCCTGGTTATCTTTGATCTATGTAGACCATGCTTGCTTGAACTCACGAAGATCTACCTGCCTAGTCTCCAGAATGTTGGGATTAAAGGTGTGTACTGCTACACCTAGCTATAAAATTTGGGTTGTTTTCAATGATAAGAGGGCTGAATTTACTGATAAGGAATCTCTCCAATCATCTGCATATTAGTACTATTAAACAGTCTCAGAATTCTACAACTGTTCTCTTATAGGTAACTGGATGGCTAATAGATGATTTTCTCTGTTATCCTTTCCAATGAAATTTTCCTGTTTATTCTCAAGATAAGGGGATGTTTTGACATTTTGTAATAACTACTATGCCACCATCATAGCTGTTATCATTGACAGGCTTTTTAAAACCACAGAGAAATACATCTTACTATATTACTTTGTTTTAACGATGCTATTAATTACTGAAGGTCTAGTTCCCTTCCATTTGCCAGTAGATTTCATGATGTCATTGTTTTTTTACAGCTGATTAGTATTCCAAATGTGTAAACGTACCACATTTTCTTTATCCATTCTTTGGGTGAGGGGTTTCTAGGTCATTTCCAGGTTCAGGCTATTACAAACAATGATACTGTAAACATAGGAGAAAGTGCCCTTCTGGTATGAATGAACACTAGAAAAAATCATTCTGATTGAGGTAACACAGACTCAGAAAGATAAACATGGTATATACTCATTCATAAGTGGATGCTAGATGTAAAACAAAGAATAACTAGAAGAGTTCACAGCTCCAGAGAAACAAGGCAACAAGGAAGACCCTAAGAGGAACACATGGACTTTTCTGGGTAAACGCGGGGAAGGGGTGGGAAAGGAGAGGGGATAAAAGATTCATCATGTGGCTATGGACAAAGTTGGTGCATGGGAAATTCTCAGGAATCTACAGGGATTACCCCAGCTAAGACTCCTAGCAATAAACTCGTCTTGCCCTGTAATCATATTGGTGACTGCCCTAACTGTCATCATAGAACCTTTATCCAGTAACAAATGGAAGTAGATGCAGAGATCCACAACCACATACCAGACCTAGCTACTAGAGTCCAGTAGAAGAGAGGAAGGAGGGATTATGTGAGCAAGAGAAGTAAATATCTTGATGGGAAAACCGACAGAGGCAGTTGACCCAAAATTGCAGGAGCTCATGGACTGAGAGCTGAGGAGCCTGCATAGAACTGCACAGGGCCCTCTGTTCATGTGGCAATAGTTTTGAAGTGTGGTCTGTTTGTGGGATCCCAGGCAGTGATACCAGGCTCTATCTCTATTGCATGTGCTAATTTTGTGAAGCTTATTCCATATGGTGTGATGTCTTACTCAGCCTTGATGTGGAGGAGGGGCTTGGTGGTCCTGCCTCAACTGAATGTACCAGACTTTGTTGACTCCCCGTGGGAGGCCTTGCCCTTTCTGAGAACTAGATGGGTGTGGGTGGGGAGAAAAGGGAGGCTATATGGTGTCTAATATGCAAAAATTAATAAAAAATATATATAAAGTAAACAAATAAATAGAATGGAACAGGTAGCATATAAAAAACTGAAGGTCATGTGCTCACTTATATCTCAAAAACAAACATTTCAGAATTACAAAATAATATTAATAAGGTTTCAAATTCAGGGTCTGTCATTATATTAATTTACATATTAATTATTCATCATCAGCAGAATTACAAACAAAGATAGAACTCTCTAGTCTCCGTAAGCCAGATGTAGTGTCTCTTCTGAGAAATAAAATTTTAAATTAATTCAAATATTTAAAGTTTTCTTTTAAATGTCTCTATGTTATGTTACATAATTCAATTAAACAAAAAGCTAAGTTTCAGGCAAGATTAAAAGAAGTGATTAGTGATTACCAACTGAGATTATATCAAATGTGGCAGATAAGTTGATATAATATCAAATTATATTTTGTATCTTGACCTAAACATTGATTATTCTTTGTATGAATGACAATTTTCACTGCCATTGTTATTTTTACTTGTTTATCATATTCTCAGTGGCCCCAAGGAATGGTTATATTTATATCTTATTATAATTTTACACATCTAATGTAAGTAAATAGTTGACTTTGATTCTGTGAATAGAAAGCAAGAAAATTTTCAGTAGCCTTAAAAAGTTCATTCAACTAGAAATAATGTAGAAAATTTCTTGAACCAACAAAAGAGTTGTTTATTATATAATTAAAATATTCAAGCTGGATTACAGCCACTATTAGCTGCTCTGTCTTATTACCCTCCCAACTTTGTCTTGGAAGTCATTCTTATTCTTTTACATTGGTGTTAGTGACTCTCAAGGGCTCTCTGATTATGTTTTACTAAATAGTCACTTTACAATAAAAACCAAACAAAAAAAGAGATGTGCTATTGAACACAACTCTATGGGAAGGAGGCTTGATTAAAGACATCTTGAAAATTCTGGAGACGTTCACACATTAATTTCCTGAGTTCAATTAAGTCCTTTAGTGATCTGGTTGACAAAATGGAGTTATACTATTCATACAGCTAACTTTACCTAAGGTGGTACCAAAACTCCAAATGAATTTTAGGTTATATGACATTGATTAGTGTTGTATGAACTAAGGTGTTTCATATTATTATGAAATGAAAATAGACATGATGTGAGAAATTGCATCTAAAATAGCCTTTGCTTTCTCAAAAAAAATTAAAGAAAATATGCTTAGAAAATTAGAAAGAAGATAAACAGTGCATATCACTGTTGAGTGTTAATTTTCTGATGTCTGATGAACATTGTGAGACATCTTTATTATTTGAGAATATTTATGAAAATCGATGATTAGCAGACAAAATGATTTTTTTTCTTTAAAAATGCTAGAGAAACTTGTTTTGCCTTTAAATAGAGGACTTTTAGGCATTACACATTGTATCTACATCATTCTCTTTATAGAGCTTAATTCAAGGGCAAAAGAATCATTTAAACTCAGACACTACTACTCAAAAATATTAAATCAATAAACTGATAGATACCTTTCAAGGTATAGTATGGCTGTGGCACCAAAGTATGAGCCTGTACAGTGTTATCCAAGATTTAGTGTATATTCAATTTTCTCCCAAATTGCAAATTAATTATTTATGATGTAAACCATATTCATCATTTTGCTTTTTTGTTGTCTTTTGTGAAAATAAATTCTACAAGCTAATTTTATTGTTCGTTGCCCTAACTTTCAACAAAATGAAAATGAGTAATAGAAATGTTTGCAGTGGTAATGATAAAATCTAGAATTTTGCATCCTGGGTTTTTCTTTGATATTAATGATAACCTGCTGATATATTTGTTAAATAACTGGAGAATGGTGTATTTTATCACATCAGTGACAACTTCAAACTTCTCCTACTGAGAAAGAGTAATATTGGAACAGTTCCCTGAGAGGAAGGTGAGTGGTGAACATCTAATATCTTAGTTTGAAATGTGACGAAGTAGTAAATCAATTACAGAAAATTCACTATTTCCATTGAATTTTATGACATTCCACTTGTTTCCGGGGGAAATCAAACACAGAGTTCAGGTTGATTTAAAAACAAACAAAAAAAGTAACCCACAGTTATACCAGAAGCTGACAATTCAATTTACACACCATTGTTTTCCTACTTTGGGCTCTTCTTTCCAATTATATTTCATCCTTTACTTTTTATGTCCACAAGGCAGAAATAGGAAATATGGAATAGGTAAAAATATTGTGGTAGGCAATTTTTCCTTGACAGAAATTGTGGACACACAATTCATTATGGAGTTGTAAAAAGTCCAATCTGTTTCTTACGACATACCAGTGATTACTTTATATGTATAACAGGATTAATTATTTTGTAGTTTATGTTTGTTTCCTAATATGTGCCTGTATGTATGAGACATACATACATACATACACACACAGAGAGATAGAGACAGAGAGACAGAGAGAGAGAGAGAGAGAGAGAGAGAGAGAGAGAGAGAGAGAGAGAGAGAGAGAGATTGGCTTTTTGTTTTGTTTTGTTTTTGTTTTTTGTTTTTTGAGACAGGGTTTCTCCGTAGCTTTAGAGGTTGTCCTGGAACTAGCTCTTGTAGACCAGGCTGGCCTTGAACTCACAGAGATTCACCTACCTCTATCTCCCAAGTGCTGGGATTAAAGGCGTGCACCACCACCGCCCGGCTTAGAGATTGGCTTTTTTATAGATGGTTGACAAACCTGTAGACTTTCATCTTTAAGTTGTGGGTTCTGGTGTCTTATGTAATTGCATTCCAGCCTTGCTATATCAAGCTTTCTTAAATATTAAATTGGTATTCCAGTCTTGTGACTCACAAATATATACTCAATAAAATAAAAACCTTCACATGACTATTGACCCTTTTCATATTCTCCTACCTTAATATTTTATATTCCTACCTTCTCCATTCTCATTTCAAATAAGTTCCTAAGAATACTTCAAGGTGTCAAACAATAGGAGTTATACCCTAACAATGTATTTTTGCTTTAACCCTATGTGTGTCGATCCATGGTGAATCAGGGTGAGGCTTTTCCTTTGTCTCACTGTTTATCTTAAAGCTGCCTGTCATTGAGTCTGAGGGACAGTCTCTGGGATACTGGTTATTAGATTGGAGATAAATTCTATATGCATAAACCTTCTGAGAGCTTCTTACAAGTCAGTCCCAGTGAATTATTACAAGGAAAAAAAATGAGGTCACAGCAATGGCTTCATCAGACCTCTGGAAAATATTGAAACTAAGGTAGTCTTGAAGAGATTATTCAAATTCAGGAAAGGGGAACCACATAAATCACTACATGAAAACTTATGGAAAGGCAAACATGTCTGCCTGCTCTAACAGCTACAATAGTGGAGGGTTGTCCTAAAGGAAGGGCTTTGACAAATTCTTGTGGCAAGTGGTCAAACAACGCTGATTACTGGAAATGTATCTGGGCAGGCCAACACTATGACACCATCCAAGGGAACTTACTTTTCATTTTTGAAGATCTAGACAGCTCTTGAACATATAATGTACATACTGATGCTTTCTTGGTTTATAATTTATATACTGACATTTACTTTGTGATTTAACACACACACACATATATATATATACTTTGTGATGCATTGAAAAAGAGATGCTTATCTGCTTATCTTCCTTAACCTCCAGAGTATTTCTGCACCATGAATGGTGCTCTGGCACCTTAATGAAAGGTATAACATATGTTTCAGAAATTGGCAATAAATAGTATTAACTTGTGGAAAGTAACTTATTAAAAAGGAGAATACATTTATAATATTATATAATTCTGGCATATACTAAATATTATTGTATCTAATTGAATACAACTTTACAAATGCTATGACTTCAATAAGGATGGGATATTTTTAAAAATTACAATTTAGCACTAACATTAAAAAATAGTTGATTAGACATACATTTTACCAAGATTTTATTAGGACAGTAAAAAGAATTATTTTATTTAATTTGAAAAACAGAGAAATACTTTTCCGTGGGATTGATGAAATTACCTTTCTTGCAAACATGTATGAAAGTAATTACATTTTTGTTGAATCGTCAAGAAGTACTACTTTTCCTGTGTCATAGATAATATGTCAATATTTAGTAAACAGATGTTTTGCAATAGTTCTTGTACATTTCTCAGCCACCCAGACCTGAATAACCACACAAAACTTGGTTGACTTAAGAATATTTCTAGTTTGCAATTACATCTTAAAATAGTCCATTTTTATACATCTGTGTATCACCACAAGGCTGTGGTTATCAAGTAAGGTTCTCTTCAGGCATCTTTTTCCTTCAGCAGATACATGGTATCTCTTTGACTCTACCTACTATCCCTCTCTACCTCTGTTTTGTTTACTTCCTGGGTTTACTTTGCTAAGCCATTGGACCAAACATTCATCAACCAATAAAAGCAACACATATACAGAAGGACAACCCACATCACAGATGAATAATTTGAAGGGGCAAATATACTATTGTTATGTAAAAATCAGTGTGCTGGTAAGGATTTTATCAGAAAGTTTAGGTAAACTTCAAATTTGAAGTTACACTTAAAATATATATAAAATGATTTTTTAACTCAGTTAAGTTAATCATTTTATTTTTACAAATGATTCAAAACCTTTGAGGTTTTTTGTTTTCATGACTGTTTTTTTTTTGAGATTATATTTTAACCACAACATTTCTGTCATCTCCTCTGAATTTCCACCACCTGCCATTTATCCCTCCTTTTCCTTAAAATTCATAACCTTCTTCCCTACTAATTGCTATACCATACTTCCATGTATATATGTTCAGTAAGTATAGAATGTCTTGAATGTTTTCAAGGTTGACTCATTGGAGCTGGACAACTAATTGGTGTGCTTTTTCCTGGGGATTACACTTCCTCTCATTTCTGAAGCTTTCTGAAGTTGCTTATACTGTTTGTAAGGCTTAAGACCTCTTGGGATTTTTCCCTGAAATAGCTAAATTTTATATTTGTTTGACATATTTTTCTTTTTTAAAAAAAGTAGTTTGTATTTAGTACGATAACCACAGGGTTGTTCTTAGTCCAATAAATCTCAGGGTCACCACTTTCACTTCTGCGAGCTCTCTATCATAACCAACTGAGAATTTAGAGTTTCCATAGGACAAAACCAAAAAAAAGTGAGTCTCACTGAAATGAAAAACGATAGGTACAAATATTAGAGACATTTTACTTTGCATTTGACAAAAAAAGTGACTCATTTGAAGAGATTTATCAAGAAAATAAAAGTTCTAAACTTTTCTCAAACTTTTTTCCCCAAATATACTTATTTTACCACTTTTCTTTTCTCTATGGAAAAGTGACTTCTTACAAAAACTCTGCAAGATCCTAAATATTAATCTATTAACTAGACATTCATGGCTGTGCCACAAATGTCTCTTTTATTTTCAGTGAATCCTCAATTACATGTCTTTATTTTTCTTTCCCTTGATATGAATAGCCTGAAGAAGAAAATCATATGTGTGAGGAACAAAACATATTGACTTCTGGGTTTCTTTGTGAGCATGTGAGCACAGAGGATAATGAAAAATAAAAATGAATGAATGGAAAATGCAATGCATTTGATTAAAACACTGATTGATCTATGTTTAAAAAATCTGGAACTCAAACTCACTCCTGAATGACACCATGGTACCGCATGTCTAATGCTTCATCAGAAAGACAGTTTTGAATGTCCCCCAAATTTACATATGTATTATTTTATATATATATATATATAAAACAATCCACTCAGATGCAAGCTTATTCGACTGAAACCATCCATAAGTCCCTGTAGATGGATGGGGTCATTGATTTCACTCATTGGAAAAATCATAAATGTGCTTAAAATTGTTAGATTTCTGACACCTTGAGGGAAAGGTTTCTGACAAAATGCTTTGATAAAAGTAACTATTTAATTCATTTTGTAGCTCAGATAGAAGTCAGCTTAATTTAACAACACTCATTCCTCTTTTCAGTCTAATGTTGCTTCAAGTTTCATCATCAGTTCAATAATCCAAGTAAAGTGTAAGCCAAAGTTTTTAAAAAGTTCCCCAAAGAAGGTCTTCTGCAAATACTGCTTGACCATTTACCTTGTATTTCAATAGTGCATGATTTTTCCACAAATTTCATTAGCACATCATTGATTGCTCATTTTTCAGCTCTCAAAACAATTTAACATAGTCTCTTTCATGCAGAGGATAACATATTCATATTATTTGATTTTTGATGAAACCAAATGACCCTTTAAATTTGCAATAGAGTTCTTTAATTTTGTATGAGTTTCTTTACTGCTGTTCATTTAATTTTGTGTTTCCATTAACCATCTGCAAGCATTTGACTCTATGACAATTATTCAGCTGTGCCGCATCATGACTGACATATTTTATAAATGCAAAAAAAAGAATAAAAAGAAAGAAAATGGAGGAGGGTTGGAGATCAGGAGAAAAAGGAGGAGAAAGCAATCGAACACAAATGTCATGGTTTAGAATCCTGTATTTGACATTCAGCTGGAACATCTGAATGGTGATTATTGGTCTGACTGTAAATCTAGCCTAATTGCATTTTGTCTTCATTTTTGATAAGCACTTCAGGATGATGATGATTACTCTTACTAAATGCATTCGTTCCATGAATGTTTCCCCACACTGATGGCCAGGGGGCTTTACAGATAAAACAACTGCAGACAAAATGGCTCAATTCTGCTTCAACTAAATCAGTATTGATTTTTTTTTTGCCTCTCTCTCCCCTTTTCTTTCTTTCTCTCTTTTTTATTCAACTAAGCTCTCAGCCCACTCAATGTACCTTTTATTTTTTTTCTTTCCTTTCTGCCTACCACACGGGGGTTTGGTCAGTATATATTAGAATGGGTTTTAATTAACTGACATAACTGAGAAGCCATTCTGGGCAATTAGCACTTATTAGCTGTGTCACTTGTCTGACAAATAAAGAACATTGCATCTTGCCCATTTTCTAAAAGGCCTGAATTGAAAAGAACCCTACTGTTCGATTTAATTTTTCTTTGTACCATGAAATCTTTTGCCATGTTGACTTAAATGTAATTTTTCCCTTTTTATGCTTATGCTTTTCTCCTTCCTATTATCGTATACCCGGTGAGCTTTCTCAATGATGGCACGGGGACAGGCTGTTAGCGTCCTTTCATAAACCTCTGTATTTCATAGTAGGGCAATTAAGCTAAACATTTAGGCTTCTCCTCCAAATTTAAATGCACAAGTGGAAGCAAATGGCTTTGCAATTGAAGGCCATTAAATGACTGCACCATTGCTTTTTCAGCTTTTCAGATCCAGTGGATACCTTGACAAAGAAATTCTAGAAAAATTGTAGTCTGGAGCTTTTCTGAGAAGGGGAAAAAACTATATAATGTAGCACTAAAGGACAAACTACAGACAGCAAAAAGATACTTCACTACCCACTCTGCTGATTTAGACATGTCCTCTGTATTTTTGAAATATTTATGAGCAAAAATTGAGTTCACTTTTGGACAGTGGAGCAAGGAAGAGGGAGGATGTCACTGAGCTTTTGGAACACTGGCCATCTCTGAGCAATGCAGATCGAACCCAGGACAGAACTACAGATGAGGACTAGTAGACAAGTAGTTTCCAACTGCTACTGAGAGAGTAAATACACCAAAAGGTAAGTTAAGATATATGAAATGCATCTTCTGCTGCATCTTTGGAGTCTGCTACAGTGCATACAATGTCCAGAAGTAGATACATTTTTGAAGAATGGATTATTGAAAAACCTTTCTCTGCAGAAGTTACTGTCTTCTCATCAGTCAATTCTATTCCTATGCTGGATTCTTTCATTGGCTCTATTTTTATCACTTCACCCATGTGATGAAACTGAGGCTGCCCAGAAGGAACAAAGACAGGACCTTGTAGACATAATTCAAGGTGAACTTTACTTTACAATAAGATTTCCTGGCCATCTGGCTTATCGAGGGTTAACACATAATCTAAACTTTTCTGATCGAAGTAACTATCAAGTCTTTCTTCCTATTTTTTGATTTTGCTTTCTTTTGTTGTTGTTTGCTTGTTTGTTTTGTAGACTAACACAGTCACAGACCACCACTGGCCTTCACTGTGTGTGTTTGCAGATAACCACGTAGCCATCCATTGGGCAGCTGTGGAGCACAATTAGTAAAATGAGGGAAGTGGAAAGAAAGCAGTAGCTGGCACCATCGTTGAGGTTTGTGCTTACATGAGTCAATAGGCTCCCTCGTTGCTTACGCCAGTTTACATTGATTTCTCTGTTGAGAAACTAGTTATGTACAGAGACTCAGTCTGTTTGAGTAAAATTATAGAACAGCATGAAAAGAAAACTGATAACGTAAGAAACTGCTCAAACTTCAGTTTAGAGAAAACACAGCCGACTGTTCTTCAGCCACTCTGATTTTGTCCATTTATAAATGTCTCTGGAACAGATGAAAATTTTGATCTATTTAAGATTTAACTTTAGATTATATATCATAAAGTGTCTCCACATTATTTTTAATTTCAAACACATGATTCAGATGAAAAGATTGTCTTTCTCACAAAAGAGTAAAATCCGTAACTCTGCTTTCATGTTTTCTTTGTAAGATCTTCAAAATGGAGGCCTACAAATGGAAAAAATATGATCTTATTTTTGAACCTCTTGCTCTTCAATTTATTAAATTGTGCATGAGAAGTGGACGTGTGAAACAATAAACATGACATTCTTCCTTAAGAGGTCAAGGAGTGGAAATTAATTTATTTGTTGCTACTAAGAAGGTAGACACAGATATTATGGAGGGCTGTTTGAACAGAGAACCAAAGAGGCTTCAGATCCACAGAAATGACTTTTCTCCTGACCATCTTCACCAGGGACTTCAAGGTATCACTGGCCTTTAGTCTCTTTGCTTGAAGTTCAATAATATCTATTTTGCACATTTTACTGGAAGACATGCAAGTCAGACAAGCATAGCATGTGAACTACATTGTTGGAACTAAGTAAAACTGTTTCACTTACTTGAATAAACCAGCAGAAGAAAAAAGAGGAGCTAATACATTTTTTTTCTAGGCACAGAGTGGCATGTATGGAGAAAAGTATTTTCTTTGAAATGTTAGGATTAAACATGTTAAAAAATAAGAAAAGAAATTTTGAAAATTTTATAAAAATATCAAAACAACATTATAATTTTTCTTAAGAAATATTTAACTTACCAAGAAATATGTGCAGTTGGGAGGTAATAATTTCTAAACCATGTTGAAACTCTGTGAGGCAATAATAATCTATTTGCCCCAAGAATATATTGGTAAATATTTTGCAGAAGCAGCCAACAGCATTCTGGCCTAAACAATTATGAAATATTGGCCAAACTACTTATAAAATAATATGTGATAAATGTTATTAACAGTAATATATTTTCCTGTTTTATAAAAATTGTAACTTATGATCTTAAAGGCATGCATATTAAGATTCATTGAAATAATCATTTCACTCCTCATTTAAACACAGTTATGCATTACTCCAATTTTTAAAAGTATTTTATCAGGGTAATTTGCAAATTTATCTGCTGGATGTGGCATAATACAATTATATTTTCTTTTTCAACTCTGAAGGTCAATTAATTTTTCACAATTATGTAGCACAATTGATAAAAACCCAAAGACAGAAATTGGAGTTCAACCTGATGTCCAGAAAAGGAAAACAACCAGCTATTGACTCTTACCTCTACGTCAGTCCAAAATGGTGGTCCTGCCTCCAAGAATCTCAGAATGAGACTGCGTGGGAAAGTTGTGTCTTCCAATCTTATATCCCTCTCTAGTGCTTGGATGAATGGCGTGTACTAGACTAATGCCCTGTTTCTATGGCCAACTAGTGTGGGTACTAGAATTAAAGGTGTGTTATCACAGCCTGGTATGTAAGACTGATCAGTGAGGCTGTTTTATTGTCCAAACTTCATGTAAGCTTTACTTATTGAAATACAAATGAAATATCACTACACAATTACACATGACTTAGTTAATAAAATATCTGTAAGTAGAATGTGTTTGAAATTAAATAGTGAGAATTTAATACATGTGTCTAAATGAAGAGAATTCTGCTTCCACAGATGGAAATTAAACAGGGTTCTTGTGTGTAAAATATATTCCTAAATATGACAATTTTAATATCATTCATCACAATTTAGATATATGTTATAAGTTGAATGAAGAAATATAATGGGATGATCATAATAATGAAAACAGATATACCCTAGGACAATTTATTGCTAGGGGGCTTCAGGTTTTTCTTAAGATTGCTATCTATACCATAACAATTTTACACAATCTGAATAGTGTACATAAAACTTTTATACTATCATCAAGATTTTTGTGAACGTAACATTAAGGCACAGATTCATAGAGACCTAATTGATCGAAGCGAAGAAGCAGCCATTGTCTCAGCAGCAGTTTCCTTCAGACACTCTAGTTCCTAGAGTGCTCATTATAGCTGTGCTCTTTCTCTTCCTTCACTTACAGATACTTTCACATGGCACACTGACACATTAGAGGAGGTGTCTGAACTTTGGGAGAGCCTCACACATCCCTCTTATCATGATCACTCCTTTTGTTTCATTACATTATTTTTTATTTTATAATCATTGGTGTTTTGTCATGGATGTCACGTCCCCTGGAATTCGAATTGCAGACAGTTGTGAGCTGCCATTTGGGTGTTGGCAATGGAACCCAGGTTCTACCTAGAAGAGGAATCAGTGCTCTTAACCACAGGACCATCTCTCTAGCCCTGACAATCACTCTTTTTATTAATTCTAAAAATTCATAACAATCCTTCATTCCATAATGAAAGTTACTTCTGTAATAAAATATTTTAATCAGTATTTCTCTTAAATATTTGTATGAAATTATTAAAATTTGAGATTACTCAAGAAAACTTATTAAATAGCATGTCTTTCTCCCTTCTATGAAAAATTTTTGAACGTTTTATTGCATGTTTCATGTGACACTGACTTGTTGTGAGTATATCCAAGCATTTCTGGATTTGAAGCTGAAAGCCAGCCAAATGAAGCTGTAGATACACTGGAAGTCTTATCTGCTATATTATTAATTGCTTTTATCATTGTAACAAGTAACAGGAATAACTTAGGGGAGGAGGGAGTTATTTCAGCAGGTTTTTCCTGTCCGACTATCTCTTGGGACTTCTAACCCCCAAATAATGACATCGAGACACTAACTACGAGAGTTGGCCTTAGCTTAAACTTCTCCCCAAGAAGCGCTTATGACTTAAATTAACCCATTTATACTAATTCATGTTCTGCCATATGACTTGCCACCTATCCTCCATTCTGTATGTCTGACTTCCTCAGTGTCTCACTGGTGTCTCCTTTTGCCTCAGAGTCTAACCTGAGTTCCCTTCTTTGCCTGCAAGTACCACCTAAACTTTCCTGCTTACGTATTGACCATTCAGTTCTTTAATTTCTATCCAGCTCTTTATTAAACCAGTCAGAATACAATGATACTCATTTTCACACAGTGTGATCAGATATACTGGAGCAAGTAACATTATTGGTGAGTTCAGGGTGTACAGTGTGTCACAGCAAAGAAGACATGATAGAGGTTTTTGTTTGTAGCTATGGCAACATGAATGAAAAGTGATGTGGCATATTACATTGGCCAGCAGTCACAAGATGTCCAGCAGGAATCTGGAAGAGTCATTGCTCATCCACCAATGACCTTCTTCAGCATGAATTGAGTGCCTTACCAATCCACAACTTCCACAAACAGCATCACCAGCTGGAGACCAAATTCAAACAAATGACCATGTAAGATATATTCTAGATTTTAAAGGTTCATAACTACAACTTTTTTTGGTGGGGTATCTGGGTATTTCCCAGGGTTCAATACCTTTACAACATTAGATAGTAGAATTTAAATAAAATTTTCATAATGCATTAAGAAACTTGTTTCAGTAATTTTAGAATCTAATAACCACAGAGACTTAGAAAGATAATTATAAGTTGGCAACTGATGTTACCCTTCAGGTCAGCAAAATATACAAAAAAGATCCCATTTAATTTTAATAGAGATATGATATATAAATTGATTGTAATTTTTACTTACCCTTAGTGGAATATTGCATAAACTATGCCTAGAACAAATAATACCATTTCCAACTTTTTACTGAAGCATTGTAGAACCAATGTATCAAAGTATCCTGGATTTTATAATCTCAGATGATTCATCGTATATTTTGTGGATATATCTTCTGTGGTATCAAAGTTTAGCACCAAAAACTAGGGATAATGTACTAACTACTGCAATATTATATGTGTGTATACATGTTCATGAAAGAATATGTTCCTTTAAAATTCACACACTTACTTATCATTTTGTGGTTTGATTTCTATTGTTTCCCTTCACTTTTATATAATGCTCTTCCCCTACCCTAGAATATAACACTTTTACTAGAAGATTAATGCCCAGAAAAAAAAAACACCATTTAAAGCTTTCACTTAGAATTATTGTCACTGATCTTTCTAATATTATTCTAACATGGAAATATATGGCTCTAAGATTACCAGTGTGTTCTATTTATTTAATTTATTTTTTGAAACAGGACCTTGATAAGTAGTCCAGATATGCTAAAACTCACTTGGTAGCCAAACTTAAGATGATCCTGCAGTGTTCAAGTATTCATGTTTCAGGAATATGTGTCATCATACTTTATCCCAGAGTCTAACTGCATTGTCTTTTCATAGATTCACAAATGGCTCAGTAACCTTTTCCATACAGCTATCCTACTAACATTTTCCTGGCTATATATTTTAACATGATACAAATAATTGTAGAATATACTCTCATAATGATATCAGGTATCTCATTTTATTAAAATATGAATCTGCTGTGGTACATAAAAGAAAATCCAGAGAACAACAAAATGTTTAAAGCATTGGAAATAAAAATTTCAAATTTTCATGAACATTGACAATTGAAGCATGTAAAGGTTCCTGGTCGAACACTTGGTGATGAATAAATGCAATGAAATTCTCTGATTTTCATATTTGTCATCCTCCTTTCAATGAGTCAGCCAATGCCTATACCTGGGTTCCATTATTTATTTTTTTACTATATTTATGTTTTTTGTAGCTATTTTAATTTATTTAATTTATTCCTGTATGGTTGGGATCCTTTCATGCTATTTTATTTTTAAAATGCTTCAGTATGAAGAGTATTTCAGGAGAGGCACAGTATCCATACTTCATTCTCTTTCACTTCTACGGTGTAAAACTAACTTTCTAGACTTCACATACAAAATAAACCTGGGAAGAATGTGAAAGATATAGAAAGGGGGACTTACAAATATGAGTTCCTGGGTCATAAGGAAACTCTTCTGGACTTCCTGTTGCTTTTTTTGTCCCTCATCAGGTGTTAGAGAAGTTGTCAGCCAGACACTGCTAACTGGCGTAAGGATAACAAAAGTTTTCCTGTGAGTTTTTTTTTTCCTTTTGACAGCAAGCATGGAGACCTCATAAAAAGAAAAAAATAAATATCTCACACAATTATTGGTCTACACTGAAGAATGCAATGGGATGGGGAAAATCAAAACAGGAGCAAATTAAGAAAATCTAACTGAATTGGTTTAAAAAATTTCACGGTAAAATAATGGCAATAGCAAATTATCTAAATAGAAATAAAGTGAGAAAAGTGTAATTCTGGAACAATAAATAACAATAACTAAGAACAGAAGAAATATATGTGAGTAAAAATAATTTTTTTTATTTTTGTGTACCTAAATTATATTACACAGTCAAGTACTGTTAACACAATTCTCACAAGAAGTAGTTAGAATAGGATAGTTGCATCAGAAACTAGAAGAGAAGAGATAAAGCAATAATGCATTGCTATACTTTATGCACAGTACCAGAGACTGCAGATTTTAAAAAAAAATGATTTTATTTTCATTCATAATTTTGGAGTTTGAAGTTCAAGCAGCCACATCTGGTGATGGCCTTCATGAGGACAGATTCCTGACATGGTAAAAGACATCACTTTATTAAAGACAGGGAACTTTCTTTTATGTGTTTCCACCAAACATCTCTCTGTTTTAGAGTGAATAAGATTCTTATACCGCTTGAGCTACATGACATAACCTTCTAAAACATTTTTACACTTTTTTTCTTTAGTTGTACTATTGTCATAGAAAATATATTACAGGATAAGTTGCTCAGTTGATCTCTTTAAATGTGAACTTCTACAGCTACTTTGGGTATCAGTTTGGTGGTTTCTCAGAAAATTGGGAATCAATCTAACTCTAGAGTCAGTAATGCCACTCCTGGGCATAGATCGAAACAATCTCAATCAATCTAAAAGGATACTTGCTCAACTATGTTCATAGCAGCCTTATTTGTAATAGCAAGAGCCTAGAAACAAACTAGAGGATCCTCAAATGCAGAATGAATAAAGAAAATGTGGTACATTTACACAATGGAGTATTACTCAGAGGTAAAACTCAATGACATCATGAAATTTGAGTTAAAAAAATGGGTAGAACATAAAAAAAATCATCCTGAGTGAGGTAACCAAAATCCAGAAAGACAAACATGGTAAGTATGCACTCACTCATAAAGCTGATATCATATGTAAAACAAAGAATAACGAGGTTACAATCCACAGTCCAAAATAAGTTAGGTAACAAGGAGGACCCTAAGAGGGATAAGCAGGGACATTGTTCTGTGCCCATTTGTCTTTTGTCTTCTTTGGACAAAATAGAGTGATGCTGCTAGGAGCCAATCTGTCTCTTTTTGTTATGAAAAGTCTTTTATTAATTAAATATTTAAATGACGTATTTCCAAGATCTCTGAGCAGTTGAGGGCTGTTTATCAGGTATAACTATAGTATACAATCTGCCTGGATAGTTGGGTCCAAACTTTACTGTGCTGGCTCTCAACTTAACAGGTAAAGCAGGGTGGGATTAAATATAAAGTATTTTTGTAAGAGACTTAAAAGTACATACCAATTTAAAACATAAGACTTATTGCTTTGTATTCTTAGATGAGATTCAATGAACAGACAATTATAACATTTAACAGTAAACATAGGTCCATTTAAGTTACATGTATGAACAGGAATTGGGTGAAGTAGATGCTATTGCTGGGCCCTACCAAAGGCATGCATGCCACTGCATAATACATACATGCAACATAGTAAACAAGAGGAATTTAGAGACAAAAACATAAGTAAACCGGAAGACCAGTCAGAATAAACCTCAGTAAAGATGGCAGGACTTATTCACCTTACCTGGCTCTCAGTTAAGATGACAGTAAAGTCACCTGATCTCACTCAAAATGGCAGGACTCACATGTTGTATGGAAAAGTCATGATTTTTGAGCTGCAGAAATTTAAAGTTTAATAATAAGAGAGACCTAGAGGCAGGATCCACCCTGTTACTGAGCCACTGCACCACAAGCTGCAATGGGCAACAAAAGGCTGGAATTGAAAACAGCTGTCTTCTGGATCCAACTAATTTTGTTGGCAGCAATAGTGCTGGCAGGGAGCATTTGAGGAAGCTACTTCCATTTGCCTGTGCACTGACAGTAGTTAGAAAGCTCCCACAAAAGTAGAGCTGGTGGAGTACTGGCAAAGTGAGGATGGGAGCTGCATTAAGGCCTGGAGCTTTAGGGTCTATAAAAGGCATCCATTCTGGGGAGAAGGGTTATGGATGGCTTGCTACCCATAGCTGAAACCATGAAAACCCAAGAAAAGGCAACACCACAAGGCCTATAACAGGATGTCTTCCCCTACAGGTGGGGTGTAAATCGGCACAAACTGCTCAAAGATCTGGGAAATACATCATTTAATATTTAATTATTAAAAGACTTTTCATAACAAAAAGAGACAGGTTTGCTCCTAGCAGCAGCACTCTATTCCCTCCAAAAAAGACAGAAGACAAATGGGCACAGAACAATGTCCATCCACAATTTGCTTCAACTGCCAAGCGCTAACCACTGGAAAAAACTGCCTTTCATCTAAATGGAAGATCTCCAGACATGGACCGAATAGTTGGAGTCGACACCCTAGCTTCTCAGGTCAAAGTAGGCTTGTCTTCCTAAGATTTCTTAGCCTACAGGATCTTCTAGAGCCTGGTAGGCCCTGCGCTGAACAGCAAAAGACAAACATGACATTTAGTGACCGTGGAGGACCCCTAATTTCTAGGTGTCAACCAAGTAAGTTCTCTGTTGTTTTTTTAATCAATAACTCAAGTAAAATTTTATCCTTCTCAGTGATCTCTGATGCAGTTTGACAGCTGAGGGGTTGTGTCAGTTTAAAAGGACAACCTCACCAAACAAATTTCAGTAAATTTCAAATACAAGACCTGCAAGTTATAAAGGTGTGAGGTCAAATACAAGTTATCAAATTTCTCTCTAATGCTGCCTTTTATAGACTTAAAAATACTTATCATTGTGCAAAAATATCTGTCCCAGTCATTATGCCATAAATATGCTATTGTTTAATACAATGTATATTTCTAAAACTTCTATTTTTAAAAACCCAAAGAATCTTGTGAGTTCTAGGGAGCCAAATTGAAGGATCCACCTTAAACAGGTCAGATACACCCCCATCAATTCCCTGGTCCTAAATATATTTTCCTAAACTTAACTTTGTCCTCTGTTCTGACAATACCTTAAACAGGTGTAAGACACACCAGACATTTCCATACCACAAACACTGGACAGTAATAAACAGACCAGATACGCCAAGCTGTGGCCAGCACCCAGATTTCTCACATTCATTCCACAGAGACAACAGCCACCAAAAAGTAAAAAGCAGTCTTAAGAATCTGCTGCCCCAATTGCTTTAACCTCTGGTGCCTAACCTACCGCCTTTTTATTATAAAAAAGAGATAGGAATGTAATGATCTGTCCTGTACCTTTAAGAGACAAGCCACACAGACTCCCCCCCCCCCCCCCCCCCCCGCCCCCTTCTGCCAAGGCAAACTGAACTTCAGCTTCCAGCCTGAGTCTCTTCCTTTTCTCCCTCTCAAAGAGGCAGCTTCTTCTTCGTACCACTTCCCCCCTTCCCCCTCCCCCCCTCTCTGCTCTTCTCACCTTCACCCCTACCCTTCCAATATCCACCAAATAAATACACAACCTAACTCTGCATAGCATGCCTATCTGTCTTTTTCTTGCCTGCTGCATGTCTCCCTTCCCAGGACCAGCCACCTTCAGAGACCTGCTGTGTGGTCTTGTGTGTCATCCCTGTCTGGGACTGGCTGCTCTTAGGAACTCTGTCCTGCTGCCTCTCTGCACTTTGGGGACCTACAGCATGGTCTCATAGCCTGCTGCCTGCTGCCTGCTGCAACTGCTAGGAATCCACAGCAATTTTACTATTACCATGACAATAGGGTTCTTGGCAGTGTGACTAGGTTTTATCTCAGGAGCATGAACTAGTTTTCTGGACCCATTCCATGTGGTAGGACACATTTCTCTGTCTTGATACAGAGGTGAGGTGCTTGGTCTTGCCTCAACGTGATAAGCTAGGGTTTGTTGACTCCTCAAGTTAAGCCTTACCCTCTTTGAGGAGTGCATGGGGGTGAGGGAGAAAGGTGGGGTGAAGGGGAAAGGACAAAAAGGAGGGCAAAGTATGGTTGGTAGGCAAAATGAATAAAATAATTAAAAATAATGATGATTAATATAGAGAAGAAAAGAAAAAATCAATTTCTATAAATATTTGCCTTTAAGGAAATATTTTGTTAACATTGTCTGCCCTGAAAATAATTCATACATGTCAAACAACTATGCTTTGAATTTATTTATTCTAAAAAAATCTTGTATATTTTTTATTGTTTTATTTCTATAATTCATATAGAATAGAGGGTAACATAAATGGCATAAAAATACGACATAAGTTACAATAATTAAATTCATCAAGAATGAAATATTTATCTGGCTACAGCTAACAAATTTTTAACCAACATAGTTTCCACTATCTAGCTTTCTAAACTATTTCTGCTCTATATTAATTTAATGTGTATAATTTTACATTGAAAATTTAAAAAGTATTTTTGTAATTTTAATTTTATGTATGTGTGTGTGTGTCAGTGTGTGTGTGTCTGTGTGTTGGCTCATGCGAGTAGAGCTGCTCATGGAGACCAGAGACATAGAATACCTAGGAGATGGAGTTTCAGAAAATGGATATAGTTTCTGGGTTTGTTATAACTAACCTTGGGTTCTTGTCAAGAGCAGTAGATGCCCTTAACCACTGAATCATTTCTCTTGACTCTGAATTTTTATATAGTTTAAAACTGTGTTTACTTAACTTCTACACCTCCTTTTTTTCCCATTTCACTCTTCTTCTGCTTTATTAATTGCTTCTCAAATTCATACCCACTTCTTTAATTATTGTTCTATAAACAAATCACACACACACACACTATTGAATCCATTTAGTGTTGTTGACATGTACATAAGTTTAGGCCTGATAATTTGCATATGCAGCCTCTTAGAGAACAGGAAACAAGTGATTCCTCCTCTCTAACAAACCATTGATTGCTTTTAACTTTTACTCTTGGGATGGAACCTTATGAAATTTTCCTCATTTATATTGGTATGTCAAGTGGCACAGTCATTATGCAAATCTTGTTTAGATAACCATATTGTTGAAATTTCATAGGAGCATTTTCCCTCTCATCCTAAAATACACTATTTAGCAGCTTTTACCCTGGTCTTTCAGTTCTCTCAATTTTCCTATCACTCCCTCTGTGATTTTTCCTGCACCTTAGATGTAGGAATTATGCTGTAGATGCAACAAAACATGCTGAGTAACCTCCTATTGGTTATTCTCAGTGTTTAATGCATATTTGAATTTCTGTAATAGTCTCTGTCTGATAGAAGGAAGTTTCTCTGATAAAATGGGAAGCTATACTTATCGTTGGGCTTACTTACAGTAATGTAGATGATTAAATTGTAACTACCTCATATGGCAAGCCAAATTGCCTTATGTACATTCACTGAGGTGAACACAAATGTACTATGAGGATATCAATGCTGTCCTGATGATACCATGATATCCCTATATCTCACAGGTACCGCTAGAACCTATATAATAGACTGTGAATAGATCCATTCTTCTGAGTTTGCCTCCTAAGTCATGAGAGCTGTTCTGCTTCAAACAGTGCTACTCATATCCATTCCAGAAGAAACAATTATAATATACTGTTATGGGATTTTTGATCACACTGAATGAATATGTATCACTTTCCTTCCCTACCTGCCTAAGGTACCTTCTGATTGGTTTATTAAAGAGCTAAATTTCCAATAGCTATGCATGAGAAGATAGGTGGAACTATTGGGCATAAATAGGAACTCTGGGTGATGCCAGCAAAATAAGGGAGGAGGTCAAGTGTACTTTATTGATGAGTGGTATAAAATCACTTGGAAGAATTTAGATTAGTATAAACAGGTAAATTTAAGTTTTAAGAGCTAGTGGGAAACAAGCCTAAGTGAACACCAAGCTTTCATAATTAATAAGAAGTTTCCATGTCATTATTTGTGAGCTGGAGTTTCAAAGAAAGTCCAACTACATTTTTCTTTATGCATTTTTCCACTTCTTATATCCATTCTGGTCTCTCTTCTGTGATATGCTGTGATGATTAAAAATGATAATTTCACATATATAATTATATTATTTGGCTTGATGTTGAGCATGGGGAAATTAATTATACCACACAATACCATAAACCACAGAGGATGATATTTATTTACCACAGCACAACAGTTTTAAGCTTCTGAAATAACTGTTGCCTCACAATAAAAATAGCTTCTTTCTTGTGCAGCTGACAACAACAGTAATACATGGCCAATCAATAAAATCTTTATGATACAGTCTGACAGAAACACTGTATTTATTTAATAAAAAGAACACATCCGCCATTCTATTGTCTGTGATTTTCTTAAGCATGAATTTTTGTCTAACCTCACAGTAACAATGCAGGTTCTCTTATATCCATCTGACCCTAAATCCATAAAATGAGTTGGAAAATTGTTGATTTTACTCTTATTTTCTTTTAATTATTGCAAAAACAGATACAGCTTGTTTGGCATGCTGATAGTATAACATACAGAATAAATAGCCAAGCAGGGGTGCTGGTGATAATTTTCTCAAAGTCACTTGCATAGAGCCATTTAGAATTTTCAATTGTGCAAGAAACACAACGCTTAGTGTTATATAGGGTGTCTAGGTTCTCTTTTGGTCCAGTCCCATCGATTCTGTGCAAGTATGACTTGATCTTGATATCCAGTATCTAAGAAGGTAAATGTCTATGATTACATCTATGTCTATATCTACATCTTTGCCTAAATTTGTGTCTATATCTACATATATTCATCAAGGGCCACCATAGCACAAAAGTTCCTATTACATGTATGAATTATTCTGTCAAAATCTTATTGTTATTTACAGAGACTTTTGATAAGAACCAGTTTCTACTTCAACCTCAGCAATCCACACTCATTATTCATATCTTCCTGGCCTCCTATATTACCACATTTGGACAAATTGTCATGGGTAAATAATTCTAAAACATTTGAGGCTTTCTATTCACCTTTCTGAACATAACTTACTTTAAAGTCAGTACCCTCACAAATGGAAATCCTAATTTTTGTTTTCAATTTGTATTTCAGCACACATATTCCTAGTATATTAGTGATATGGAATTCTCCTCTGAATATGTTTTATTATCATTGGTTATTAAAGAAGCTCTTCTGGCCAATCAGGTCTAGGTGTGTACAGGCAGGACTAAAAAAATATAGATAGTTATAAAAAGAAGTAAATAGTTTTAGAAAAATAAAACAAAGTCTTTAAGGAGGCAGAAAAGTAATATAAAAGAGTACAGACAGTCAGAGACCAAAGTAGCAAAGAAAAATAAGTCATGTAAAGCTGGAAAATACAGAGAGAATGTGGATTATACATATTATAGTGTTTTCGTTGGATTTATTGACTGCAGAAAGACATTTGTTTCTAGGGACTGTTAATTTAAATCAACATAAAAGTATCTTGACTTCAAAATTTGGATCAAAGAATAAGTTGAATTGGAAAAGAGGTTCTGCTCTTTTTTCCACAGAAGATGAGAACCTATAGATTCCTTCCATGCTAATGTGACTTGATGGACCATGACCTCTGAAAGGCCACAGTGAACCCTAAAAACACTCCTCCCAACAAACAGCAGGAAGCAGCATGGAAAAAAAAACTATTCATAAATTTCTAAAATGATTGTTTAAATTTTTTTCATTTAAACGGGTATATGATATAGAGATATATATTGGTATAGATATTTGTCTATTGATACAAATTTAAGGTTGATTTTGTTATATTGTATATATGTATTTCTATTTTTGTTTGGTAATATCTTTATACAGCTTATTTAAAAATGTAATGTATAATTAAGAAATACAGTTTAATAGAGAATAATTTATAATAATCAAATTGCTAACCATATTAGTAAGGTTTTCTAGATGTATAGAGATATATTTCAGTTAGATAATCTTCAATGCTTCAAAGACCTACAAAGAATATGTGTGATCATGGATGATAATTAAGCTCTTAAACCTCTTGTCAAATGACCTAGAAACACGTGAGTCTTTATTTTTCCAAGAAAAAAATATTAATTCCAATCTTGGGAGAATCTTGTGTGGAATATAAAGTTACTCTTGTTCATAATGTTCATGGCCATGTCCAGAAGTTGTGACAGAATAATCAATAAATATTACCCAGATTCATAAAATTAAGCATGGTGCTTTCTAAGGAGCAAAATAGCTTACTAACTCAAATAACAGGTTTAAAATAAGATAGAAACAATTACACGTGTGCCTAACATTGCCTCAGGTTTGGTATAAGTAAATTATTCTTAATACTTTTACTAAATTAGAAATTAAGGTAAAAATAAAATAATTAAGAACATAGATACCAAAGTTATCAGAATAAACTGTTAATATTTATAAACTATTACTTTCTCATTACCTAAAATGCATGATGTATACCATATAATTATGATTCACACAAAGCAAAAGCAACAATTTAAGAAAATAATCATTTCATTATAAAAGAAAATTCAAGCATCTGAATACATATATCCAAATTTATCTTATCATATACACATGCCATAAAGATATTACAAAAAATTCAATTTTACATATGAGTATATATTTTAAATGTTTTAGTTGCTATATCAGCATTGAATATCTTTGAATGAAACTAAGATCAAATTGACTAAAATATGCACACATAGTTAGAAATGTAAAAGGATATAAATGATATGGATAGAAGGCCTTGAGTTCATTTTAGCAGTAGTTTTATGAGCAGTTGTAATTTCAATATTCTACATTCAAATGTTCACTAGATAGTCAATATATTTATTACTATTATTATATTTATTATAAAATTATTACAGCTAACAACATTTAGAATAGCAAAATGTTATATTTCCTGGTTCTTTAAAAATATAATATTTTGCAGAGCATCCTAATTAAATTGTTATAATCTCTAATCCTATCTGCTTACATGTGTGGAACTCATGTACAGTGCCTGATTCAATTCATCTTGCAATACTTTTATATTTCCATTTCAATAGCCAGTACTACTGAACAAAAGACCACTATACTTTATTGCAACAAAAGTCGACCCCTGAAATGCGAAACAAACACAACACACAACAATACCCACAAATCATCCCTTGAACTTGAGTATTTCCTGCCTTATTATGCTCCTTTTATTTTGATAACTTTCTTTCATGATTATGTTTTTATTTCACAAATAAAATTGAAATGGCATTTGTAGGGATGGAAAAATATACAATTACAATTGATTATTCCTGTTTACTTTGTCTTTTCACTGTCTATCTGGGTGTCCAATGAGGAGTGGAATAGTTTTTAGTTCAGAAGGATAGCTACTGTTCTTTAAAGTTAGAGTGAGCTTATAAAACACTGCTTTCTTGATCTTACTCATCTTTATTTAGGCACAATGATTTAAAAATATTTGTAGCCTAAAAGCAATTATTTACAATTCCGTTTTATGAAAAAGTAAATAAAATTATGGATAAATGTGAAAGTAAAATCTAATTTAAGTTAACTTAGGAGTTAGCAAGCTGATATTTTTCATATATAAGAATTCATGGTTATAAATTTTATTATAAAAAGTGTTCTCAGCACTAGATAACCCATTTATTTTAGGTGATAGGTTTATGCAATTTGACGGAGGGGGACAGAAAGAGTCATTAGATTTAAAACTTCAGTTCAGCCTTCAAAATCCTGCTGACAGACAGTAGGCTATTAGAGCCAGTTTTCCATAATCACAGCTCTGAGTCAGATGAAAAATTTTGAATATGAAATGACAGTAGAAAATGGCATTGATTTCACTGACTTTAAGAACCACTCTCTCATTGTCTGGGTAAAGCCTTTGGTTGGTAGTTAATGAATAAGAATGTTTACCCGTGATTTTACACAGGAAAGGGTATCATTTCATAGCAAAATAAGAATCCATGAATTGAAAGAATTATTAGTGTTCAAATAGCACATACTAGAAATGGATCACCAAGCTCGAAATCTATTTTCTGCATTTCATTTGAATAAAGGATTTTATTTTACAGTAAGTAGCAAAAAAGAATCATTCCTTGGCAAATATGAAAATCCCTCAAGATTCTTTCTATAATCTGAATATATTAAAATAAACATTCTGGCAGCTGAGTTGCTTATCTGAGAGAGAAGGAAAAGATATCAAACTAGACTATGAATTACTATCAAATTTGATCTTGTTATACCTATTTTTGATACCAACTGGCAGCCATTTTTCAAAGGACTTTTTAATGTTATGTTTTTGGAAGCAGTCTCTAGTTAGATGAGAGCACATTTATTTTTTAGTATCTTTAAAGCAGAAGAGAAAAATAGAGAGGGTCTAATCAAAGAGCAGCTGAGAAAACCCAGATTTTACTGCAGGTAGTTCTTCCTCAGGCATTAACATTAATACCTTTATTGTCATGAAATTTTTTTTAGAGAGATTTGGTGGCCTAAGTCAGTAGACTTGTTCCCTTTTTTCCCTTCTCCTCTAGCTTTTACAGTATTTAATCTTCTGCAGAGTTCCTTGAACACTTAAGGAAGATTTTGTTTTGTTTTGTTTGCAGACATTCCATTATGGACCAAGTGTTCCAAGCTTCCAAGTGGTTCACTCTCTTCACACTGTCCTGCCATGGATCTCGGAATTGCTCCTATGTACTGCAGGAGGAAACTTCTCTGATAATGAATAAGCAAGGCACTGACCCATGAGTGAGTCAGAATGTTATTGAATATATATTGTGGCTACTAGATTCCTTCAACACAGTGGTTCTCAACGTGTTAGTTGTGATCCTCTTAAAATTTGCATATCAGCTATCCTGCATATCAGCTATTTACACTAAGATTTATAAGAGTAATAAAATTAGTTATGAAGTAACAACAAATTAATTTTTGGTGTGTGTGGGGGGGTTCACCACAATGCTATATTAAATGGTTGCAGCATTAAGAAAGTTGAAAAACACCACTTTAGCAAAACAGTGGTATTTGGTCTTTCCCCAGGACTGACCTATGTCGTTGGAGGTTCTTGGCTTCATGAACAGGGTCAGTTAAGGGTTCTATCTCACAATCAAGACTGTAAACCAATCAGATATTGCTTCACTACCCCAACATGTCTTGTGCTACTATACAGTAGTACATGCTGTAGTCAGGCCATCCTTTTAGATCAAAGACTTTGTAACTGCTTTGGGGTTTGAGTTTCTCTTCTGGTTGTACTGAGTACATTGGGGTTCAGTCTTTCTCATTATTTGGAAATTTTCTTTGGATAACCTTCATGTATGTGTATATTTTATGAAGCTTCTACTCTATCAGGCTTCTGTATAACACCCCAAATGATCCTTAGTTTTAGCATTCCCTCTTTATATTCCCTTGTTTGTCTCCACAGATTTTAAGATTGCTGGATGAGACGCTAATTAGAAACGTAAATGTGCTTAGAGAAGGGCATTACAAATGTCCCATTTGTTGAGACCATGTCTCACTATGTAGCCCTAGTGGGTCTGGGACTTGCGGTCTAGAGCAGACTGACCTGGAATTTACAGAAATCACACTACTTCTGCCTCCCCAGTGCTGGGAGTCAGGGTAAGCTTTACTATGCCCAGCTAATTTCCTAAATAACATAGGAATCAAAGAACAGATTAGCAAAAGAAAATTATATGTCCACCCCCACCCCCATAAAAAAATTCTAGACCTACTCGGTAAGTACTTTCAAGCAAGGGAGCTTCTACAAATTAGTCTTCTTAGATTATTCATGTGTACAAGTCTCCAGATTCATTGAGGAAAGAAAATTGTTCTCAAGATATTAAATCATTCAAAAAGGGTTTCTTGAGAAATTAACATTTATACTAATTAATGCTTGAAATTTCATTTCACAGTTAATAGTTGCTTTGTAAAGAGAAAAAATTATTCATTGTAACTTAACTCTTAAAATCATATTCAATTCATTGAAACATGTTAAAGTACAGACTGGACATTTGTTTTGATGAACAAATATTATTAAGGTCTCGAATGAATTTTAATATTTTATAGTTTATCTCAATCTAATTGTTATTGCTAAGGAATAAAAAATTATTGCTTATCATTTTTCACCTATAATTTATTTGTTACAACATTTGTCATTTTAAGAAATCTATGGTAATTTTGTCCTTAAATTGTCTGACAAACCATGAGAATTATATGAAGCATTTAAATAACTCACAGATTCTAATTAATTAACCTTAAATGCAGAAAATTCTAATTGTTATACTAATGTGAGTGAAATGATCTTTGGCTTACAACTTAGACTTAAGGACCAATGCAGTTAATGATATGTTCTGATATGAAATTACAATTTTCTATAACAAATTACATCAATCACTTCAGCGCAAATATAATAAATATTTAAAACATATTCATAAATTTAAACACACAAATGAATGCAGGGAGCTTATGCATTTGATTAATTCCATTACTATATTTAATTACAAACCATACCTAATCACAGAGGAGATAATTAAACAATAAAAAATAATGAGAAACCTCTAGACAGTCTTTCCTTTTAAGTTAGGTATCAGTCAGAGATCTGGACTAAGAAAATGCAAAATGGTACACAGATTATTTTATGCTCCACTTTATCAATGAAATATATATATATATTTTAAATGGGAATAATATCCTAAACAATGTATTTAAGTTGAGTTTATTTTGACATGGTTGGTAGGTCTAACTCCTTTATTAAGAGTCTCCTCCTTTATCCTCCGTTAAGATATTTAAGCCCCATTTAATTACTTTTTAATGATTGGTACAAATTAACAGACTCTGAATCATTTACTTATTCTTGATGTTGATGCTATTGTGATTAATACCATGACCTAAAGCAATTTGAGGAAGAAATGGTTCATTTGTCTTACATGTTCCAATCATACTCCATCATTTAGAGGATCTCAGGCAGGAACTTAAGTAGGGTTAGGAACATGAAGGCAGGAACTCAAGGAGAGACTTTATGGGATAACTACTTATTGGTCTTGCTCTACATGTTCACATTCAACTAACATTTTTATAGCTCCCTGGAACACCAGCCTAGATGGTACTACATAGAGTCTGTTGGGATATACCTACACCAATCATTAGTCAAGAACATGTCTCCAAATATTTTACTACAAATCAATCTGTTAAAATCATTTCAGCAATTGAAATTTTTTCTTTCCAGATGAAATTATTTAATGTCAAGTTGACAAACCCTTTACCAGTACAGTGCACGAAAATGTGAACCACATTTAGACTTTGTAGGGTTTATTAATCTATTCTGCCTAAGTTATTGGTGTTAATACCAGCCTGTACTGTGTTCTGGGTTCTGGGGTCATAAAAATGATATTCACATTTAAAATCCAATTCAACATATGTTTCCCATTATATAAGTTCAAAGGAAAAAATATATATACTTAATATTTTTGAAATATGCTAAAGAAAACTCTGAAGAAAAGTAGAAGAGGGGGAAACAAAAGTAACAAAATACCAAAAGAGAATGAAGAGATATTTTCCACAAAAACTTAGGGGTTGTGAAAGAAGTTTTAAAAAAATGGTGAGATTTGAGACAGTATGAATCTGATTGAGGAAGACATTTACCATCAATATTTCCCCTTCACACAAATACAAACACTATGTGAAAATGTACAATTACAAAGAAGAGAAAGAATCATATCTTGGGTAGTAAATGAACTTCAAATACGTGTAAGTAATTCAAAGGATACATTGACAATGATTGGATTTGAAGTAATAATTTATAAGTAAGATGACTAGAATATTGTTATAATTAAACATCACATGGCTCATTTTAAGCAATATATTGCGTAAGAATCCCAATATAATTTTGAAAATATTTTACTCCAAATATAAATAGTTTGAGACATATGGGCATTCAAGTAACTTAGTCAAAGTAGTACATAATGAAAATACTTAACTTTATACCTTATAAAATGTTTAATTTTTTATTTTATAAACTGTTTAAAATCCTACTGGACTTGAAAATGAGTAAAACCATATTGTATGCTCTAATGTAAGGAAATACAAAAAGTTAATTTGATAATGGTGAAAAATAACAACTTTAAAATGAAGTAATATTAAAACAAAATATTTAAGTAGAATAAAATCAAATATTTTTAAAATATTTTAACTATGTAAGTAGATATATTCTATATACATGTATAATATATGATTATTATATAATGTATATAAGATATGTATATATATGTGTGTTTATTTTACTATGAATATATATGTATTAGTATACTCATACATATATGTACACTAACATACTCATTAGTATAGATACAGAGTTAGAGCTAGAGATATGTGAGAGCATATATACATATATTCTCACAAATGAATACATATACATACATGTATGTATTATATGAATGTATATATAAATATGGATTTGTAAAGGTGTCAGTTCATGTTATTACAGATTAAAGAAAAAGGCATTGGGCCCCTTCAAACTTGAGTTAAATGCATGAATTCTAGAGAACAAATTTTGATCTTCGGCAAGTGTGGTACTATATTTTCTTAGCTGTTATATGTCATTAACATCTAACATAAATAAAAATAAAATATTAGATTTACTAAAAATATAATTATAAATAATGTACACTACTCTACACAATCTAAAAAACAAAGAGAGTATAGAATTTCTGAATAAATTTTTAAAAATAGTTTTAAGATCCAGATGAATTATATTGATTCCTAAATGAACCAACATGCTCAAATATCTACTAATCCATAGAGATTAAAATTTAGAAGATCATGTGGTTGATCAAGAAAATATTTATAGGAACTAAAAAGAGGGGTAAATAGATAATATGATTTCCCCCACAAGCATTGAGGTCCTGATTTTAGTCCCCTAGCACCTATGTAAAAATGGCTGAATATCTTAGTGTCCTCCTGCAATTCCAGATGTGGAGATACTCATCATTGGACTTTGAGCAAGCTAGTGTTGTTAAATCAATGAATTCTATAGTTTCCAAGAGACCCTGTATCAAAATGAAATAAAAAGCACCAGAGAAACATACCTATATTCAACCATTGGCATAAACATGCACATATGCACATACACAAGAACCCACACAGACACACACATACACAGATGATGTGGTATTCTCCTCTGTATGCTATGAATACCATTGGTTAATAAAGAAACTGTTTTTAGCCTATATCAGAGCAGGGCAAAACAGAGCTAGGTGGAGAAAACTAAACTGAATTCTGGGAGAAAGAAGGTGGTGTCGAGGAGAAGCCATGTAGCCCCACTGGAGACAGATGAGAGATCTTTATCCAGTAAAACACATGCTTGTGGCAATGCACAGATTAGTGAGGATGGGTTAATTTAAGATATGAGATAGTCCGAAATACGCTTAAGCTAATGGCAAAACAGTATTCTAAGTAATATGTTTTCTTTTTTTTTTATTTTTCAAATAAGAGAGAATTTATTCTGGAATCAAATAGGAGTGATCACAGCCTCAGGACCCAGATTCAACTTGTTTTAAATTCCGTGTTCCAACATGGTAACAGTTTGGTGAAGTTTTAATAGTGACAGAACAAAGAAAGTCCTAAGAAGAGAAACTTTTCAACATTATGTATTAATAACACTGGGCAATAGAAAAGTGGGGATATCTCTGCAATGAGCCTTACATACTGTCTGACAACATCCTTTGATTGGTTAAGTTAGGGGTCTGTTAATAGTTCTAAAAGGTTGTTTGTTGTCCTCTTTTTTTCTATTTTTTAATTAGATTTAAAAAAATACCAATCCAAGTTCCTACTTTGTGCCCCCCTCCCATTCCCTCCATGCACCCTCCCACCCCACCTCCATCCAGTCCTCAGCAAGTGTAAGGGACATTGCTTTGTGCAAGGTCCAAGGCCCTCCCTACTATATCTAGGCTGAGCAAGGTATATGGTTTCTGTGTGATTATTTTGGGGCTGAGCAGTCAGGAACAAACAAGGGTTTCTTCTACTAAACACAAACACATGCACACACACACACACACACATACACATGCACACACATAAAAACACAAGAAATTATGAACAGCTTAAAAAGAAAGTCCCACATTCCCTCTGATGGCTTCTTTCATGAATTATTCTTAAAATTGGGTAATATCTTGAATGATAAACATATTTTTATTATACTACAAGTTTTAATTTCACACTGACTTATAAAGTCAACATGACACTTATTAAAAATTGGATTCAAACTTTTTGAAAATCATAATAAAATTTATATATTAATTTTTAATAAATTAAAGACTCTAAATTGATTCAGTTAGGTGGGATTGGGCTTGTTTTGTTGCAGAAATCAAAAGCAAATTCAAGGAGTATTGTTGTGAACTTACCTGCTTTGACCTGTTGACTGCCCAAGGTAGTATGGCTGTAGGATCTCTGCTTTCATTCAGAATGCTTCTACATCAGTCTCCTAACTAGATACAAGAGCTTTAGGGCATGGGAATGACTGATGACAGACTGGGCAATCTTTTGTCTATTGTGGAACTCCCAACTATGTGATAACAAAATTCAAACACCTAAAGGTCAAGGTGCTTTGAGTTTATAATTTATACCACCGAGGAGGAGGTGAATGCAATCCTGAATACATGCCCATGCAAGGTGCCTGAAAAAGTAGTGAAATCAAAACCTCTGTTAATCAAACATTCTCAAAGACCTATTCCCCACTTCACTGTGAAAAAAGATGTTTGTTGGTATTCCCAGAAGACATTGAAGAGCATCATCTATTTCCAACAGCATGGCAAAGTTGATGTTATTGAAATATTACTGACTAGGACAATACAGAGAAGACACGCTCTGTTTTTGTTAATGTTAATGACCATAACTCAATGGGATAAATATGTCATTCAAAAATACCTTCTGGGGATGATCATACTATGAAACATAGAAAATATGTTGAAATAAGAGATAACTGGTGTTTCACATACACCATAACATCAAAGTGGCTCTGAAAACATTGATGGTGGTTGTAGAAATGGTTTTACTGGCAATTGCAATTTTGGTTGTAGACATAATGCCAGTGATTGGTGTTGTAGGTGACAAACTTTATTGTGATATCTACAGCAGCAGTGGCCATGCTTGTGAGAAAGTTTGTAATAATGAAAGAAGGTTGAAAGTTGTGGAATCCAGTACTTCTGACAATCACAATATTCAGTCTTTAAATTTTGGAATTATAAATAGAAGAAACTTTGGAGGCTTCAGTTCTGGATCCTGTGCTCAGCGAGGAAAAGTTGACAATGGCAATTTCAACAGCATGGGTGGATACAGTAGTGGCAGAAGGTTGTAGTTATTTCCAGAAATCAAAATTTATCAGGAGAAGAGAGACAAATGTTTCCAGGAAGCTACAGGTGTCCTACCTATGAACTAAGCCAATTACAGAGGCAAGGACCAGTCTGCTACAAAGAATCAACATAGTAAACAGTGTTCATTGTATGAGCAAAACCCTGGAAAACTAACTGCATTAGTGAGTAATTGTATAATCAATTGTTTTAGTTTCTGTTAATCAGAATGGGTAAAACCATACAAAAAGAGGGTTAATGTGGCCTTTTCTTCATACATACTGCTGAGTGCTAATTGTAGCAGTAGGATAATGACATTGAATAAATGTGTCTTTAACTAAACATTGAGATTAAAATTAGAAATTCAGTAAGGATTGCCTAAATATGTAAATAAAATGTAATTAGATTATAAGATGAATACTTTAAAATTCAGCAAGCCTTATGACAAAAAGCTGTTAGCAAAATGAGAAAATTTTTTTCTTTTAGATACAAAATTAACAAATTAACCACTAGCATTGTACTGAATGCTGGGAAGAAAAAAATCAATACTAAGAATATTGAGTTTCTGTTATTAAGCTAGGAAAAAGAAGTGAATATAGAAAGAAGCATCTGCTTTATTTGCTGTAGAGTCACACGTTTGTAGAGAACCCAAAGTTTTCTTTTTTTGAATGAGAACTTTACTATTATTTTATTATTTTAATTTTTATTTTATTATTACAAATTTTCACCTCCTCACCTCCTCCCATTTCCCTCCCCTTTCCCCCTCCTCCTCCCTCTCTTAACCAAAGAGCAGTCAGGGTTCCCCTGATGCTCCCAAAGTTTTCTGTATTAATAAATTTCAAGTAAGCAATACAATAATATTCACTCAGTTTTTTGCATTGAATGCTAGAGCCTTAGAATTTAGTGATGTTGTAATTAATAGTGGGAGTTCTATAGCTAACAATTTCATCCCAGCTCTTACAGAACTCTACATTTGCATCTGTAAATTAATATATAATTTTATATATTTATCTCCTTGCATCTCATTTAAATCATCTCTGAAATGTCCTCAAGTTTAATTTTCTGTTTTACAAAGGCAAGATTCTGTGCTTTTTATAGGACATATATTAATATACAGCTTTTCTTTTCCCTTTATCCATTAATTTGTCATCAATTAATGCTAGGTTTTAGCTGTATGACTTCAAGAGGATGACTTCACTTCCTTTAGATATATACTGAAAACTTGGCTGGCTGGATCTCATGATAATTCACTGGAATGTGTTAGATATTCTACAATGTGCATATATTTAAACGACAATGTTGCACATTTTAAATATGTGAACTTTTAAAAAATTCACTTTGTTTAGTAGAGACCACTTACTAAAAGTGAACCCTATGAAAATTAACTGCAAAGTTAAAAAAAAAACAGCTGTTCTACCACACATCTAGGATGGTAGTACAAGAACCAAGCGTAGCGATCATGCTGGACTCTTCGCATAGTTTATGCTACATTTGAATATATGACTCACACTCCTCTAAAATGCACATGAATTATCTCATACACTGGCATCTAAATGTTTGGCTAGTCTTCAAATATCCTATTAAGAATGGGAATTTCTGAAAAACTTTACCTAAATAATATAATCCTTAAGTAATACGTCTCAATTCATTTTATTTTCTCTTTCACAGTCACTGATCATACCTAGAGTTTCCCCATGCTTAGTTTTGCATTACACGTGATTCTAGCTCCAGACATTACCTTCCAAATTTAGACCTCTGACCTATAGTCACTGATCTCATTCAGTTTTCAAATATCAAAGCCTGCTTCTTTGGGGGGACTTAAGCTTCAGAAATACAGGGATCATTTGCTGAGTTCTTCATGGGCTCTCTAAATTCTAATTGCATCACACACTCATTTGTCCATTATTTATTTATTTTTATTCGTGCATTCATTAAAGGAATTTAATTCATTAAAGAAGCTTCTTTTCTTTTGTGTTGAATATGAAGTGTCTTCAACTTCATGAACTTCAACTTTTCAATTCTACCTGCTGTGCTGTTTGGGAAGACTGGAAGTTTTCATATGGAGCACAGCTGGCAGATGTGAGCTATAGGAGCTGAGTTTGTGAGTTATAGTGCAGTGATAGTTCTGACCTGAGTACTCTGCTTCCTGACTGCTAATGCATTGACACAAAGTATCTATGTCCCATCTGTCTCAAGTGAAAACCACCCCTAATGCCAACATGATTCATTGTACCCATTAACCAGAATCCACTTTACTCTCTTACTTCTTTCAGTTACTTTACCACAGTTCAGAGAAAAGCAATTATTATATAAAATTCAAAGAACTGGGATTGCCACTATGATGTGGGAGGCCCTTCTGTGCATGTGTTGCTTTTATTGTTTAATGAATAAAGAAATAACCTTGGCCTATAGCAAGGTAGAAGGAAGGCAGAGTAAGAGAGATGCCATGTAGCCCAACCAAAGACAGATGCAAGAATTTTAACCGGTAAGCCACAGCCATGTAGCAATACATAGATTAATAGAAATAGGTTAAATTAATATGTAACTGTTAGCCAATAAGAAGCTAGAGGTAATGGGCCAAGCAGTGATTTGATTGATACAGTTTCAGAGTGATTATTTTTGGGGCTAAGTGGCCGGGAACGAACAAGCAACCTCTCTCCCTCTAACAAATTGGTGCACTAACGTGGTGGATTAAAAACCACATAAAACCTGAGAAAGCTTGGAAAGGAATCCTAGACACAAAAGAACAGATTTAAACATGGCTTCTTGGTAGCCAGCAGCTACTTTAAGAGAGGTTTTTCTGATTCAGTGTAGCAGAAAAAAAAAAAAAAAAAAAACAAACAGTGGTTTTAAAAAGCCTGCTTTTCTGGGCCATGCTACCAGAGCAAACTCTGACTTTCTGGAGGTCTGGCTACAGAGAATTTGAGTGGGGTCTATGAACAGACTGCTATTACTTGCTTAATGGCAACATAGACTGTCTGTCTGCCTAAAAATGGGGCTATGATCATGGCTTTTAGAGGCAACAAACAGCTCCACGATGCTGGACTGGACGGGGCAAGCAGGAAGTGCCATATTTCCACTAGCAATGGAACAGCTTAAGTTCTTAAGGCTATGACATAGTTATTGCTTCATTTCATACTTACACATACCAGGTGAGCAGAAGGATGGTGCTGTTTGACAAAAAAAAAAAAAAACGGAAGGTAAATTCTCTCAAAGTTCTGCACAGGCCAGAGTAGGCAATGAGACTAAAGAGATGCAGTTGTCAGAACTCAGCCCAGTTAAGGAAAAATACTCTTGTACTTTTCATGTAACAATAAAGAATGACAACTTGAGCACAAGACTCTACTTATTAAGCCACTAAAGCATAAAATTGAATCATTGAGAAAAATATTCATTTTAAATAAGACTGTTTTGAAAGCAGAGTTCTTAACCAAGAGTGCCTCAAAGGTGTTCTCTGAAACAAAAAGGCACTCACCTCTAAAATGTTCTCTTAAGTTCAACTCTGCAGTCACTTGACCATTTTAATCATACTCAACTGGTCATGCTAGGGTCATGCTTATTCTTGAACCAGGAACAGAACTTGACAACACCACATGCTCAGTTCTGGTTTTGCATTCATACAGAATGCAAGAAATAGAGAATCATCGAAGCTTGTCACAAATTTCTAGAAAGACACCAATGCCAGGCAATGTATACCTCTATTTGAGATCTTGCATTAGATTCCTGAGTGAACTGTGTATGAGGCTGTGGTAATGAAGCTTAACTTGTTGTGGAGCCTGTAAACCATTGGAAAATACAGAAATTCAAAAATTTCATACAAGGAAATTTGTTATCACAGAAGTATGAATAAGATAGATATCATATATGTTAATGGAAATAGAGTTGCAGGCATAAGGACACCCAATTCTTTTGGAAATAAGATGCTATTATCAAAAGACCCAGAGTTTGGATATTAAGCTCCAGATTTTGATATTTGCTGGGCTATGTTTTAGTTTGCTTTGATCAAGGTATCTTTTACTATTAAGTATCTGTGCAGATATTAGCATATTCAAGGGGCGTACTGGCTTTCTTCTAATCAGCTTAAGCCCTGCAGACAACATATCACACTAAAGGATGAATGCCATATAAAAGCCAGGCTTTGTTGAGATCCACTAATGGAAACTATTGTTTCCTAGTCCAAAGAATAAATTACAAGTTCTCGCTTTGATTTGAGTGGAAAAACAATATTCTAACTGTTCAAATATTACATACTATTGTCCTGTCATTTAAGAATCAGTCCAACTAAGCCTTCTATTTACCTGGCCAGTACAAGATGCTTTAGAAAGCAGACTCACCTGAAGAAATGCTGAGCAGATGGAGGAATGATTATCTTCTTACTGAGATAATATCTTTCTACTCTCCAGGAGTCCTAACCTTGATGAAATTGCTTGTAGATTTTTATTGCTATGTCTGGCATTTTCCTGAGGACTTACTCAAGAAGTATGATTTTCTCTTGTCTTCTTTGGATGGTAGATAAATATCTGAACATGCTTGTTCTGAAACTTTGTACAGTCTTGCTCTTTCTTCTAATAGTCTCTGTCCACCCTGGAGCTGATTTCTTATCTCTTTTGTGAAATCTGCCTGTTGTCGTGGACATCAACTCAAAAAACATGGCTATTTCTCTTCCTCCTCCTTATCTCTCTCCTTTTAGCAGCTGTGAAGACTTAGAGATTTCTATCTTTGTGGTTGTTTTCTCTTAAACTCTTAAAATGGATTCCTAGAACTTGTTTTTAGGTCTATTTGTAAATTTGATGTGGGATTCCCTTCTGTATGTTGTGAGTACCATTGGTTAATAAAGAAACTTACTTGGCCTGTAGGGTAAAACAGAGCTAGGTGGGGAAGCTAGGCTGAATGATGGGAGAAGGAAGCTGGAGTCAGAGAGAAGTCATGTAGCTCTTCCAGAGACAGATGTTGGGACCTTTACCCAGTAAGCCACTGCCACATAGCAAAACACAGATTACAAGAAATGGGTTAAATTAAGATATAAGTGTTAACCAATAAGAAGCTAGAGCTAATGGGACAAGGAGTGTTTTAAATAATATAGTTTCTGTGTGATTATTTTGGGTCCAAGTGGCAGAAACTAACAGCCTCCTTAGAACATAAATTCTTTTATCAATGAGAGCAAGCTCCTACAAAAGGGAACCTCAATTCTCAAGTATCTCTATGATGTCAATCTTCTCATTAAAATAGAAACATTTATTCTGTGCTATTGCATATTGGAAGTGCCTAACTTGCTTGATTTTACAGAAACTCGTTATTAGGGTTTTTTTTTTTTTTTGATTCTCAAAAGAGACTTTGATTTTTTTTTATTAAAGATTTCTGTCTCTTCCCCACCGCCGCCTCCCCTTTCCCACCCCCCCCAATCTAGTCCCCCTCCCTCATAAGCCCAAAGAGCAGTCAGGGTTCCCTGCCCTGTGGGAAGTCCAAGGACCACCCACCTCCATCCAGGTCTAGTAAGGTGAGCATCCAAACTGCCTAGGCTCCCACAAAGCCAATATGTGCAGTAGGATCAAAAACCCATTGTCATTGTTCTTGAGTTCTCAGTAGTCCTCATTGTCCGCTATGTTCAGCGAGACCGGTTTTATCCCAGGCTTTTTCAGACCCAGGCCAGCTGGCCTTGGTGAGTTCCCGATAGAACATCCCCATTGTCTCAGTGTGTGGGTGCACCCCTCGTGGTCCTGAGTTCCTTGCTCGTGCTCTCTCTCCTTTTGCTCCTGATTTGGACCTTGAGATTTCAGTCCGGTGCTCCAATGTGGGTCTCTGTCTCTGTCTCTCCTTTCATCGCCTGATGATAGCCTTTGCTGGAGAGGTTGTGGAGGAAGGGGTACCCTCATCCATTGCTGGTGGGAATGCAAACTTGTGCAACCACTCTGGAAAGCAGTGTGGAGGTTTCTCAGGAAATTCGGGATCAACCTACCCCTGGACCCAGCAATACCACTCTTGGGAATATACCCAAGAGAGGCCTTACCATACAACAAAAGTATATGCTTTACTATGTTCATAGCAGCATTGTTTGTAATAGCCAGAACCTGGAAACAACCTAGATGTCCTTCAATTGAAGAATGGATGAAGAAAGTATGGAATATATACATATTAGAGTACTACTCAGCAGTAAAAAACAAAGACTTTGAACTTTTAAATTATGTTATAAGACTATAGTAATATTTGAATTTAGACTGAATCCATTATATATATGAAATCCATTATATATATGAAATGTTCAATTGACATGGCTTGAATGTGAAATGTTCCCATCATGCTCATGTGTTTGAGTGGTTTCTTCCTAGCTAATAGAGAAACTTCACTTCTGAAATTTTGGGAACATAAGTCATAGTTGTTGATCATTGGACCAGAATTGCAGGGTTCTTTAGCTATTGTCTATATCCCTACATCACAGATCTAGTATGATCCCCCTCCATTCTGAATCTAGTTGTAGTATTACAAACCACTTCTTGATCTAGCAGTGAACCCTACGAAGGTGACAGCTTCTCTACCACAAAAGATGATTCATTCACAAATCATGTGTCAAGCTAAAACTAAAAGCTGCTTCCTTGGGTTACTTCTTTTAGTTATTTTATCACAGCAATGAGATAAAAGTAATATTTCTTCTACACCTAGAGTTAGATAATCATATTTTTCACAGAGAAATTATAAAATAAAGAGCAAAGTGATAACAATTCATAATAACCACATATATTTTGTTTTTCTGTGGTAGAGGTGTTGGGCAAAAATGTATTATATATTCCATAGATAAATGATAATAAATTATGATATACCTTATTCTGGAAAAGAAAAGAAGTTGATTTATACAACAATAGTAACAATTATATAGATTTTTGTTATCTTCTAATATGCACATATAATTTAAAAACTAAAAGTTATTATACAACAGGTAAATTGAACTATAATCTTCACAGTTTAGAGAAATACATAACTTGTGTTACAAATAAGATACATTAGGGTTTTTTTCATCTTTATCTAAAAGGGATTCTTTTCTCATATACTATATCTTGATCATAGTTTCCCATCCTCTACTTCCAGTTTTTTTCCCATGCTCCCTTCCCTCAGGATTCATTCACTTTCTTTCTCTCTCTAAGAGATAACAACCAAACATTAGAAAAATGAAATAAAATAAGATGAAGTGAAAGCTGTTATATTGAATTTGGCCATGAGAACCCAACAGGCAAGATATGAATCAGAGATCCACTCCTTTTCACAGACAGAAGGCCCATAATAATACTAAGCTAATAACTATACACAGAAGACCCAATGAAGACACATATAGGGCCTGTGATTGTTGCTTCACTCTCTGAATACTCATATGCACCTTGCTTACTTGATTTAGAGGATATTGCTATCCTGATAACCTCCATCCTTTCTGACTTTAAGATCTCACTGCCTCCTCTTCCTTAGCATCCCCTGAAGTCCAAAGGGAGGGATTTGATGGAGACCTCTCTATCTTGTGAAATGTCTTGTTATGTGTCTCTATCTTTTCCCATTTACTACTGAGAGATGTCTCTATGATGATGACTGAAAAAAACACTGGCCTATGAGTATAGCAGAACATTATTAGAAGTCATTTTATTTATTTATTTGTTTGTTTGTTTAAGACTAGTAGTGTCTGGTTTTACCCGAGTTTTCTGGGGTATCTAGTCTCTGTTTGTTGGTTACCCAAGCAGTCCTATGTCAGGGTTCCTTGTCAAATCAAACTTTGGTTAGCTTCTCCTACAAGTTCTAATCCACCATTACCTTAGCCTATTTTAGAGGTGGGACAGATTGTAGGGTGAAAGTTTTGTAGCTAGTTTGGTGTCTGAGTATATGCTACCTTCAGCCAGACAAAGTAGCAACCTATAAAACAGGAAAAGATTTTTACTAACTCTACATTTGATAGATCATGGATATCCAAGTTATGTAAAGACCTCAAAGAAATAGACATATAAAAGCCAAAAAGTCCAATTAGTAGGGGACATAGCTCTAAGGATAATTTAGGAAACTCAAATAGGTATGAATCAATTAAAGAAATGTTCATCATCATTATCAGGTAAATTCAAATAAAAAACCTTGAAATTCCATCTTACACCTGTCAAAATAACTAAGATCAATAATTCAAGTGACAACTCATGTTGGTGAGGATATTGAACAAGGGAGGCATGCCTCCATTCCCTGTGGGGGTGCAAACGTATATCCCACTATGAAAATTGATTTGGCAGTATCTCAAAAGGTTGGCATTCAATCTACTTCAATATCCAGCTATGCCATTTTTGGCCACATACCAAAAGGTTCTCCATTTTTCTATAAGAACACTTAACCAAGTTCATTGCAGTTTTATTCAGAATATCCAGATTCTGGACACAACCTGTATGTTACTCAAAAGGAGAATGGATAAAGAAATAATGTCACTCATTTACATAGTGGAGTATTACTAAGGAGCATAGCTGGGTAGTGGTAGCACACACCTTTAATACCAGCTCTCTGGAGGCAGAGGCAGGCAGATCTCTGTCAATCTGAGGCCAGCCTTGTCTACAAAGCGATTTCCAAAACAGATTCTAATAAAGCTACAGAAAACCCCTAAAATTTTTTTTAAATACATCATAAAATTTGCAGGCAAGTGGATGGAATTAGAAAAAAAACATCCTGAGTATGGTGCCTAGAACAAGAAAGATAAATAAGATATGCATTCTCTTATAAATGGTATTAACCATTAAGTATATAATAACAAAGCTATAATCCCTAGACTCACAGAGGTTTGATAATAGGAGGTGTGTCTGGGAAGCACATGAGTCTCTCTTGTTGGGGAATTTAATACATATTACAAATAGCCTGGGGTGGGTGTGGATGACAATGCATGGGTATAAAATAGGGTTTGGTGGGGTGGGATGGAGCAAGTATGGAGGAAGGCAGAGAATGTGGGGAGAGATGGCTAGAATTGGAAAAGACATTTTGCAGTTACTTAGTGCAGTGGAAGCTTCCTGGAATCTATGCATGTGTTCCTAATGAGAAGTCCTAGCAATGGGGAATACGGATTCTCAACTGGACATCTTTCTTCAGTCGGACAGAGATGCATTCAGTTTGAGCTGTAGGTTGATGGGGATTCCACTGAGAATTCCCAAACAACCCAGGTTGTTGCAAAGAAAAAAGGGTTCCACACCACAAACCCACAGCAGAACCCAACGAATTCATTAAATATGTGGAAGTCAAGCTAGTACCTACAAATATAACCATTAATAAAATGTATGGACCAGGTGTTCTTACAGGTTAAATATTTTTTTAAGAAATAATAGAATGTAATTGCTTGTGAGAATTTTAAAGTAATTTATTAAATTTATTAATAGCATTATTTTATGAATTAAGTCATTATTTTTATTTACTTGTTATTAAATTTTATTTAGCGTTGGCATATTTTCCTTCATGTATTGTTCTTTGGTGTTATACTGAAGAGAGTAAGGACAGAACTGGTTATACATTATTTTAACTTTGTTTTCTTCTAGGTGTTTTAAAAATATTGCAATGAATTTTGAGTTCATATTTTTGCATGTTTATCTTCTTTCTTTTTTTATTGAGACATAGTTTTATATATCGCAGGTTGGCCTTAGATTTATTGTGTACCTGAGAATTAACTTTTGCTCTCTATACCTCCAAATCCAGTCTTGGGAAAACAGGATAGGCACCTGACACCATGTCAAGTTTTATCTGGTGCTAGAAATAAAACCCAGGGATTTTATACATAGAAGGTGACTAGACATTCAACAAACTGAGCAACACTCATACTTCAGTAGATGTTTGCAAATAAGGGCTTTGTTTTGTATAATGGTAGCCAGTGATCTCAGAAAAAAATTCATTGAGTGAATTTCTTCTCTAGTGACTTGCTTTATTAATTTTATGAACTTGCAGACATACACAAATTTAAAGCACATTTTATGAATAACATCATTATACACATATCACACCACACACACACACACACACACACACACACACACACACACACACACAGATATTTCTCAACAATTGGGAGTTTCCATCATAGAATGTAGGGATCTATTTGCTCATTAAAGAAATTTGTAGAAAGCATTGTCAGTTAAAAATGTAGATTTAATTTCCTTTTGTGGGTAATTACTTGTTAGCATCTCAGCTCTCTGTGTGCATTGATTAACTTTTCTAATAAAAGCTACACTCACTGGTGTTAGAAGTTCCATAAGCTTTGCCATCAAATATACTTCTTACTCATGACAAATCACATATAACAAACTGTTTTACTCATGAGGATTTGCATGCAAATGGGAAGCAAGCAGGGAGATTGTAGAGTCTGTAACCCAATGTTTCTTTTTGAAGAGGCAATACACTTCTCAATTTTTATTTTCGATGTGCCATTGAGACTCTGAAATTGCAATCAGTTATATGAAATTTGGATAAGAGCAGACACTTGACTGCTCAGTTCTGCATTGTCCCTCCAGGTCAATGTGAGTGTCATCTACATCAAAATGATTCAACTCAAGGCTGGCTCATTGCCCATTCTGGGCTAGAACTTAGATTTATCTAGACAAAAATAAACGTATCTGTTTAAGCAGTGAGAAAATCTAGCTGAGCTGTCTAATTTAGTGCCATGTAATTTTAAAAAGCTAATTGAATATTTGACTGAACTTACACATTTAATTTGTGGGAAACCATGATCTTTTAAACAGAAAATGAATGCTTATTTCTGATTTTGCTATGTAATAGCTTCTAATGGAAATGATTTATTTGAATGGTACAAACTTGTTCATGAACTTAAAGAATAATTGACATACTATGACATCTATATTTAATATGAGAATAGCAGTAAAGTAGTAACAATTTGAAATTTGTTTCTTATAGAAAAACATTAATTTTATTGACATTGTACTATATGTTTTCTACTCTAAGGAAAACCATGTCTGTGCCAAACAACAATATGAGAAGGGACATGACATTTACAACAAATTCTTATGCAGTTGCCTTGTTAAGTAATTCTGCATTGTAAGGAACTTCACTAAGTTCCAGATATGCACTATCTGTTACAAAAATAGAAAAGTCATTTTTAAAGAAAAACATCATGTGAGATAACTCAACAGTAAACAGTGTCTACTATTTTTTATTATCTAAATTTGGTTCTCAAGTACTTAGTCAGAATGTTCAAAACCATCTAAAACTCCAGGTCTGTTTCTCTATGTGTGTGTATGTGTGTGTGTGTGTGTGTAAAATATTTATTTATTAATGCATATATATGCATATATCTAACATTTTTAGTTTCAGTTAGAAAAACAACTTTAATTTGATTTTCTTTTATATTTTGAATTACTTTGCAGTTTTATTTTTGATACTGTACTATAATTATAATTTTTCCTTCTCTTTCCTACATCACATGTAGCTTTCACCCTCCTATGTACTTTTCCCTTCATGCCTTCAAATTCATGACCTCTGTTTGCACTAATTGTTGTCACATACATATGTATCTTTTATGTGATTGTAATATAACATGTTCAGTCTACCTAATGCTACCTGTTTGCATGTTTTCTAGGCTAACTGGCACTGGAAAAACAACTGGTGTGTTCATTCCTGGGGACAAACACTCCTCCTGAGCCAAGATTTCGTTGCTGGCCTATAGTTCTCTGTGTAGGGTTGAAGTCCTTTATGCTTTTCCCCCATGCAACTTTGCATGTCTATTGGTTTCCTCTTTGCTCACCTGTTGTGGAAGGTCCTTCCACTCCTCCAGCCTATAGCCGCTGAGATACCAGCCCATTGGGACATGGTCTCTCTCCCTTTAAAAAAAGCAGCTACTTCCCTTTCTGCTCTCTTCGCTTCCTGCTCCGTTTCTGGCGACTAGACTCCTTGATTGCGCAGAGGGCTGTTGACTGGGATGGTTATCTGTAAGTGTTTTTCCCCTTTAAATAAATGCCACCCTATTAATCATAATTCTAAACTGGTGTGGCATTGTTCGTGACTTACGCCTTCACCTGGTACCCAATGTTTGGTTTTAGGACCTCTCCCCCCCCAATACAATGGGTTATATCATGCAAGGTTTATATGACTATGGGGATAACTTAATTTACTGGTTACTAAGTTTCAGTATTCTTTTGCATATTCTATCATTTAGGAAGAATATGGCACTCCTAAGAACCATACTACCTTTACTAGAAACTCATGCATGTCAGGAGACTCAGGATTCAAAAGAGACAATAATAAAGACAATAATAAAAAGACTTGAAATGATTGAAGAAATTATTGGAGCTGGTGAACAGAGTAATAAGGCACAAGGACAGGATACAATGCCAACACCAGCTATTAGAACTGGCTTACCCAGGGTTTTAGCGGCATACCCTATACTTAATTCTGACAAAGCGTCAACTTCTAAAGGCTCAAAGGGAGTCAGAGAAGCTAGATGGACGCCAATAGCAATGAATGATCTAAAAGAAATTAAACAGGCTATTGTTCATTTTGGCTTGCACTCTGCATATGTAAAGGAAATGATAAGGACTTGGGCTTCTAATGCTAGAGCTACCCACCATCATTTCCATCAGTTAGTGTCTGCAGTTTTAGATAATGGACCTTCCTTGATGTTTGGAATTTATTTCAGAGAAGAATCCAAACATATGGAACAGCAAGGAAGAGCAAAAGGTGTCGAGGTTTCCCAAGATCAAATTCTTGGTGCAGGAGAATATGCTGATCCACAAGTCCAAGCTCTTTATGATGATGAAGTTCTGTGTCTATGTCACTAAGCAGCTTTAAATGCTTGGAATGGGATACAAGATCCAGCAAAAAGGGTTGAATCATATACCAGAATTAGGCAGGGACAGAGAGAAGCCTTTATTGACTTTTTGCAAAGATTAATTAAGGCTCTGGACATAGGGGTAACAGACCCAGAAGCTAGACGAATACTTCTTGAATCTCTAGCTTTTGAGAATGCAAACATACAATGCAAAAAGATAATTGGGCCTTTAAAGTCTAGATCAGCACCTATGGATGAATGGATTCAGCATACGATGAATATTGAGATGTTTAGCTATAATGATGAATCTTGGGTAGGAGAAGCGATTTCCAAAACAATGAGGAGACATAAAAACTTCCAGGTGTTTTAATTGTGGTAAATTAGGACATCTGAAAAAGGATTGCAGGCACAGAATTTCTAGGAATAATATCTCCTCTGGGAATGACAAAAATAGGAGACCTCGGCCTTCAGGTATATGTAGGAGATGTGGTAAAGGCCGACATTGGTCCAACGAATGCAGGTCAACAACAGACAGACAAGACAACCCGATACTGTTGGGAAACTCCTTGAGGGGCCTCTCGCAGGCCCCCAAGCCAACAGTGGCCCAGTCATTCCCAATCACAGTGGAGAACACGCCTCACCAAGAAAATTAAAAGCTCCAATTTCTGCTGAAAAAAGTAATACTGGTCTAAATGATGAATTACTCGTGGAGGATGAGTCAAAAACCCAGTAGAACAGAGTAAATGTATATTTTGGCAGACTTCTATTAACGATCAAAGACCAAAGCTAAGAGTCTGTATAAATGGCACTTTTATTGAAGGCTTATTAGACACAGGTGTGGATGTATCATTACTCCAGAATCTTGGCATCCGAATTGGGCTCTTCAAGAAGTAGATGTTCAGTTCCTGGGAATTGGAACCCTATCTCGTGTAAAACAAAGCACAAGATGGGTTGAATGCATAGGGCCCAAAGGGCAAATAGGAAGACTAAGGTCATAGATAGCCAATATTGCAATAAATTTATGGGGCCGTGACCTGCTACAGCAATGGAATACCCAGATTAACATTCCCGTAGTTCCAGGATCTCATAATTCTGGGAAAGATATGATGAGGTATTATGGAAAAAGGTCACCAGCCATTCAGGCTGTACAAGAACATACAGCAAATACCAAACCTTTAGAAGTACCAACAGCCCTACCTTTATTTTTATTTTATTTTATTTATTATTTTATTTTATTTTTTTTTAATTTATTTATTTATTAAGGATTTCTGTCTCTTCCCCGCCACTGCCTCCCATTTCCCTCCCTCTCTCCTTGTGGGAGCCTAGGCAGTTTGGATGCTCACCTTACTAGACCTGGATGGAGGTGGGTTGTTCTTGGACTTCCCACAGTGCAGGGAACCCTGATCGCAGCCTTACCTTTAAAATGGCTAACTGAGAAACCAATATGGATCAAACAGTGGCCTCTAGCTGAAGATAAATTGCAGGCATTGGAACAGCTGGTGCAAGAGCAACTAGATGCTGACCATATTGAAGAATCAACCAGCCCTTGGAATTTTCCTGTGTTTGTTGTAAAAAAGAAATCTGGTAAATGGAGAATGGTGACAGTTTTAAGAGCTGTCAACAAGGTAATTCAACCTATGGGCCCACTACAATCTGGAATTCCTTTGCCTTCTTTCTCTGTTACCAAAAGGATGGCTTCTTATAGTTACTGATTTGAAAGATTGTTTTTTCACTATATCATTACAAGAAAAGGATAGAGAAAAATTTGCCCTCACAGTGCCTACTTATAATAATTCTCAGCCTAATAGGAGATATCAATGGACTGTCCTCCCACAGGGTATGCTCAATAGTCCTACATTGTGCCATTATTTTGTAAGGAAGCCATTGGAAATAATTCGTAAACTATTCCCCAAGTCCATAATTTATCATTACATGGATGACATCTTGTTATCTGATTCAAATAAAGATACTTTAGAAAGGATGTTTGAAGAAGTAAAGAAAGTCTTGCCTAGGTGGGGATTACAAATTGCCCCTGAAAAGATTCAAAGAGGAAATTCTATTAATTACCTAGGTTACAGAATAGGATTAGAGAAAATTAAAACGCAAAAGGCACAAATTAGGAGAGACCAGTTAAAGACTCTTAATGACTTCCAAAGATTGTTAGGAGACATTTCCAGTCTATGACCAGCTGTTGGGATAACACCTGATCTAATAGTTCATTTAAACAAAACCTTAGATGGTGATAAAGATTTGAATAGTCCAAGAAAACTGACAGCTGAAGCAGAAAAGGAACTGACAATGATTGAGGAAAAATTACATGAGGCACATGTGGATAGGGTGAACCCAAATCTTAGCTGCATCCTAGTCATATTGCCTTCCAGAATTTCTCCTACAGGGATTCTAATGCAGAGGGAAGATATTATTTTAGAGTGGATATTTATACCTAATAAACCAAGTAAAAAATTGAAAACTTATGTGGAAAAAGTCTCTGAATTAATTATAAAAGGTAAGCTGAGACTTCGTCAACTAGCAGGTATAGACCCAGCAGAAATTATAGTGCCTTTTACTACTGAAGAAATAAAAAAGTTATGGGAAGACAATGAACTGTGGTAAAGAGCTTGTGCTAATTTTTTGGGAGAAATTAATAGCAACTATCCCAAAAGTGGTAGACTTAACCTCATAAAGAGAACTTCTTGGATTCTTCCTAGAATTGTACGTGATGCTCCAATAACTGGAGCCCGTACGTTCTATACTGATGCAAATAAATCAGGGAAAGCAGGTTACAAGTCAGATGAATTGAGTAAGGTGGAACAAAGCCCTTATAATTCTGTCCAGAAGGCAGAATTATATGCCATTCTTATGGTGCTAAGGGATTTTAAAGAACCTCTTAATATAGTTACAGATTCACAATATGCAGAAAGAGTTATCTTGCATATTGAAACCCCTGAATTTATACCAGATGACACAGAGTTGACTTCATTGTTTATCCAGGTACAAGACATAATCAGGAACAGGCTTTGTCCAATGTACATAACACACATCCGGTCCCATACAGGTCTGCCTGGTCCTCTAGCCCAAGGCAACACTGAGATTGATCAATTATTGATTGGAAGCATGTTGCAGGCCTCAGAATTTCATAAGAAGCATCATGTCAATAGTAAAGGCTTAAAGAAAGAGTTTTCCATTACTTGGCAACAAGCTAAGGACATTATAAAGAGATGTCCTACTTGTTTTTCTATAATCAAACACCGTTGCCTGCAGGGAGTAACCCAAAGGGTACTAAGAGAAATGAAATCTGGCAGATGGATGTGTTCCACTTTATGGAATTTGGTAAATTAAAATATGTCCACCACACCATAGACACGTATTCAGGTTTTCAATGGGCTACTGCCCTGAGCTCAGAAAAGGCTGATTCAGT
>JABTXL010001118.1:4304064-4321936 GCA_025134845.1 Neodon shergylaensis
TATTGTATATAATTTCGTAGTAGGTTTAGAACTCTCTTACTTAAACAAAAGGGGGAGGTGTTGCGGGAGGTCCTTCCGCTCCTCCAGCCTATAGCCGCTGAGATACGAGCCCATTGGGGCATGGTCTCTCTCCCTTTAAAAAAGCGGCTACTTCCCTTCTTGCTCTCTTCGCTTCCTGCTCCATTTCTGGTGAGTAGACTCCTTCCTGATTGCACAGAGGGCTATTGTCTGGGACGGTTATCTGTAAGTTTTTTTCCCCTTTAAATAAATACCACCCTATTAATCATAATTCCAAACTGGTGTGGCATTGTTTGTGACTTACGCCTTCACTCACCTAATACTTGGGTGGTCATAATGGTGAGACACAAGTATTTTTGCTCAAGATGACAGAGGGATGGCAGTAGTGTATTGACTTTGGGTATCATTTGAGGAAGCTGACCTCTGAATCAAGAAGTGGATGTATTTCCAAAGTGAATTTATGTATACAACAAAAAACAATGCAGATTATTTCAAATGCATACTTTTCTTCTTTATCTCTGGTATCTGATAGCTGTACAGTTAATCAAACTGATGAGTTCCAGGTCAAAGGAGAGATTGTTTCAAAACAGATTGTCGAAAGTAATCTAAGAAGTCTATCAGCATTGACTTTTGATTCTACAAAGATATCCAGCCATATTCTCACACACATGTTCAAGCCTTCAAAATACACACACACATACACACACACAAACTCACACAGAGCAATGAACAAATCATTATACCTTGGCTTCTTCCACTGTGCTATACCAATTAAGAAAATAACCTATATCTTCCTTTGGAGGCATATAGGAAAAGAAGGATTATAAAACCTACTTAGAAAGCATAGAATGCATTATTGTATCATTTTTAGTTCCTTAATCAGTTAATAACTTTGCAACTTTGTATTGTATAATAGCTTTTCTTGGACTGCCAGTGCCAAATCATGATATTGAAACTTAGTTATGAATGCTTGGCCCTATCTTATGCTTGCCTACTAGCTCTTACATCTTAATTTGACCTGTCTCTCTTCATCTGCATTTTGCCTTGGAACTTTTACCTTTTATTCTTTATGTCCTACTTTCCTAATTTCTCTCTGTCTGTCTGTCCCCTGCCTGTCTGTTAGGTCCTGGTTGCTCTTTCCCTTACTTCTTTGTTCCCTCTCAAGCCTAGTTTCCTCCTCCTACTTTTTCTTTTTGCCCACCATCCCTGCCTATCCCTCTACTGCCTACCTCTTGGCCACTCATCTTTTTATTAAACTAGTCAGGTGGCCAAATCAAAACTAATTCAACACACCTTTACATAGGTAAACAAATACTCTCTTCCACAACATTTCTCCCTTTTATCTAAAAGCTTGAAAGCTTTTAACTTTAACATAAGACTATATACAATAAGAACAATTATCAAGTAATTTACAATTTCCAGTCTATTTGTATTTGACAAGCTTAGAGAAAATACTCCACTATTTATCCTATCTTAGTAAGTCCAAAGTTTTGTACCAAATTCACCTTACAAACTAAGAAAAGCTGTGACTATAGCTATCTAGTCTTCAAGTCAATCAAAGACACAGAATGATATAATATTTTCTTAGTAAATAGGAAGTGAAGTGCAAGTCACTTCCAAAACTAAAGAAATGACAGAGCCATCCAGCTGCCTGGACAGTCACCCAAAGTTCTTGGGCAATGTTGAGCCATCCAACTTTGGCCTGAAGGCCTAGAATATCTGGCATACTTTTCTTTGAGGAAGGAATTTTGAAGAACTCTTCTGTCTTGTTTTGTCAAAGTTCTGCAACAGCTTTTTTGTGTGTCCTGCATCTCTAGTTTGGATGATCTATTGTCGACAGTTATAGAAAGGATACTTTCTTGGCCAAATGTGCTGGCTGCTTAAGTGTTTGCTGTATGGAAAAGCCATGCCTCTGTATGCAATATGCACCAGATTCCTAGGAAGTCATGCTGTTTTTTTTTTAATCATTTTTCTTTTTCATCCCCCCTCCCCCGGATTTCTCAGTCCTTATGTAGAAATACATGCTCCATTTTGGCCAATAATTGCAGCAATTAATCTTGAACCTTCAGCCCCCACATAAGGACATAGAGACATTATTAGTTATGAATGCTCAGTCATTGTTTTAGGCTTGCTTCTAGCTAACTTTTTGTTAACTAAAATTAACCTGTTTCTATTTATTTATGTGTTGTGCTGAGGCTCCTTTACCCAATCTACATACCGTCTCTCCTGCCTTTATGCTTCTGGTCTCCAGCTAGCTGGCCACAGGTTCCCCTTTTTCCTCTCCCACAAGACCCATTTATCCCTCCTCTGCTGAGCTATTGGCCATTCACCTTTTTATTAGACCAATCAGGAGCCTTAGGAAGGCAAGGTAAAACAAATGCAACACATCTTTACCCTAGTTAGTCAAAGCCAGAATATACAAATTCAATAAAACTTTACATAGTTAAACAAATATTCTATTCCACAACAGGATTGTAAATAATAATAGATTAAAAATTTAAGTCTGTAGTATTTCGGAATGGCCATCATTCAAAACAGTTTTATAAAAGTAAATTTAGGTATTTTTAGGTTCAATTAAACTTCAAACTTCTTCAAATAATATCTAATATATCTGATATATATATATAATTTATATACATATATATTATATATATGTATATATATATATATATATATATATATATATATATATGGTTCTGTTAGGTAAAATCTTTGAATTTTGCTAACTAGTATTTATTTAAGTTTTATAATTATATAGAAGACAATTTATTTTCAAGTTAAAACAGTTTCCCTGAGATAATAGGAGCTCACCAACTCAAGCCTGACTGGGAAGGAACAAACCTAAGACCAAACTTGTCCCTCTGAATGTGTTTGACAGTTGCATGGCTGGGGCAGACTGAGGGACCACTGGCAGTGGCACCAGGATTTATCTCTACTGCATGTACTGGCTTTTTGGGATCCTACTCTCTTTGGTTGTATACCTTGCTCAGTCTAGATTAGTAGGAAGGGCCTTGGACCTTTCACAAAACAATGTGCCTTACTCTCTCAGAGGATTGAATGGGGGAGGGGTGGGAGGCTGTGTGGAGGGAATGGGAGAAGAGGGAGTGGGAACTTGGAATGGTATTTTTTACAAATCTAATAAATTAAATTTAAAAAAGAAACTAATCAACTGCTATACATTTTTTATCTGTAAGATCTGTAAGACATCAGATTTATTTCCTCACAAGTTCCTAATTTTCTCATTTCTACCTATCTTGTGATCAGAAACAACAAATCATACAGAAACAGAGACCCAAATTGGAACACCGGACTGAAATCCCAAGGTCCAAATCAGGAGCAGAAGGAGAGAGAGCACGAGCAAGGAACTCAGGACCACGAGGGGTACACCCACATACTGAGACATTGGGGATGATCTATTGGAAACTCAACAAGGCCAACTGGACTGGGTCTGAAAAAGCATGGGATAAAACTGGACTCGCTGAACGTAGTGGACAATGAGGACTGCTGAGAAGTCAAGATCAATGACACTGGGTTTTGACCCTACTGCACGTACGGGCTTTGTAGGAGCCTAGGCAGTTTGGATGCTCACCTTACTAGACCTGGAAGGAGGTGGGAGGTCCTTGGACTTCCCACAACGCAGGGAACCCTGATTGCTCTTTGGGCTGACGAGGGAGGGGGACTTGACTGGGGGAGGGGGAGGGAAATGGGAGGCGGTGGCAGGGAAGAGACAGAAATCTTAAATAAATAAATAAATAAATAAATAAAATGCAAAAAAGAAAGTAATATTTTTAATAATTAATTGTGAAACATTTTATAAATACACAATTTTTATAACTATAATTTATTTATTTTAAAAATTAATATTCTAATTAATTATTATTTGTGTGTAATACTTGGTAGTTATTGTTTTTTTAGTCTCTAAGTCCCTCTTATTAACTGTGTTGACATAAACTCATATTTAAGTTCAGGCTCAATGGAAATGGCTTGTTTTAATATTAAATAAGAAGTCAATACAAATTTAACCTGTAATTATTTCCTTTATAGCAATAGATCACCGCATAACTTCTACCATTCAGTGTAATCTACATTTATTTTTATAAGTTGCTACTTTTGTGTAGCTAAAACTGTTAAGTCTCCAAGTTATCTAGACTAAAAAGGTTCTAGTCTTTGGCTCTGCACAATGGTGAAATCTATTGATGTGGGATTTTCCTCTGTATGTTCTGTATGTACCATTAATAAATAGAGAACTGCTTTGGATCTTTAGTAGTGCAAAACATAGCTAGGCAGGGAAAACTAAGCTGAATGCTGGGAGTAGGAGAGTGGAGTCAGGGAGAAGCTATGGAGTTGTCGCTGGAGACAGACATGCAGAAACTTTGCGGGAAGGCCACAACCTTGTGGTGATGAACAGATTAATGGAGATGGAATAAATTAAGATGTAAGAATTAGCAAATAAGAAATTAGAGCTAATGGGCCAAGCAGTGTTTTTAATAATATAGTTTCTCTGTGATTATTTTGGGTGTCTGGGCAGCTGGGAAAAAAACAAGCAGCCTCCCTACTACAATCTATAGCTGTAGCTATGTAGGTAATGAATTATTCACTGAAGATTAGAGAGCCTGGTTGAAATATAAAATGAATGAAAGCCAGTAAGCCTCATGACATATCAGCTTAGCACATAATTTCCTTGTCTGGCACACTCATGTATTTCCAGGCCAAAGAGCCTTTCCCACTCTTTGCTTTTATAATGTGTCAGCACATAATTTAACAGTATAAAATAGCAAGTAAAGTTTTATAGAAACATGCCTGCCTTACTGCTTATGTTTCACTCATTGAGATTGTATCAGCTTTCAGATATAAATCTAAGAAAATATAATACTTTTTTGGTATTCAGGCATTGAACATGCAAGTTTAGATATTCATAATCAACCTTAAAGTGGTGTGATCCAGTAATCAGTGATTTTACTTAAGTGCTAATTCAAATCACCACGCCATTGAGGTTTCTATTCAACAAAAATTGATCAATTTGACAATCTGCGTATAAAATTGATTTTATTTGTGTTTGCTTTTCAGTTACCGTGTCTGTATATTCTGCTAGTTATATTTTATAGGTGATAAATTAAGCATATAGAACGTATAAATTCATTTAATAAAAATTACTTAATTATGTGAATTAGAGTATATACATACAATGAAATGATATCAAAAATGAGTTTTATTATGATTGAGAGGTACTCTCAGAACCTCACAAAGAAATCCTGTGGTTCAATGAAACATCACTAAAGTTTTATTCAAGGGTGCTGCTTCTATTCTATCACCTTTATGCCATGTGGCCCATGTACCTACTTAGATACTAAAGTCTGTTTCAGACAGCAGTTCATATTCCTGATATTGTAAGTTTTAGAAGACAACACAAATCATCAGCTTGCTAGCATTTGCCTTGTTTGTTGGCCTTAATTCTTAGATAGTGCATCTATTGGTTAAAATGTGATTTTCCTGTAGAGCTCTAGTGTAAATGATTCTAGAAAATAATATTTATTAAATATGAAGGCACTGATAAAGAAAATTGAAAAAAATAATATGGATGCAGAGAGTTAACAATCATAATCTCCCCAAATGCTACAATAATATCTAAAAACTGTGCTGTAATGCATTTTAGAAGAGAGGAAGCCCTATGTTCGATCAGAGACTGATTGAAATTTTCCATAAACACACACATGCATGCACATGCAAGCACACAGTAAATGAAATCAATGAAAATAGAAAAATGTTAGTTATATGTGATAAAAATTATCCATAGAAAAGACTGAGTAGATGGCTCAGTGGATTAAAGCTCTATCCATTAAGACTGATCAAGTTCAGTCTCCACGACAAACATGGTAGAAGGTAAGAGCCTATGCCTATTCCTGCAAGCTAACCTCTGACTCAGCACATACATTTTTAACATGCATGTGTGGAAACACTCACAAGTTTTCACAAGCATGGACAGGAACACACACAGAGACACACATGCACACATTTAAAATGTAATTTAAATGTTATTTAGAGTTAACTTGCTTAAACCATTTTTTTACTATACCCAACACAAAAGGGTCTTAGTAATCATTGATGCACTATACATGACCTGAAAATTTTATAATTTAAAGGTTTCAGTCAAGATTTGTTTTTGCTGTGTATGATTAAAGTATGTGTTTTATTTAACATGCGTTAGTGCATCTTATTCCCTTCCCACCATCTCAATAGTAAAATTCACTAGCATTAAGCACCCAATATCCTTGATGCCTGGAGAATGGCAGAGGAAGAAAAAGGAAGGGCAATGCTTTCGGGTCTGTTTTATTTTCACACAAAAGTGTATTTTCCTTTCTTTTTTTCTTTTTTTTTAGAAAAGCCTTCACAGGCTGATTTTTCAAACACACTTTTCAGCTCTCAATCAAATAAGCAGGAATTTAGTGGTCATTCAGAGCTCCCTTTTCTTTACAGATGCACACTTCTCCCTTCCTAGCAGAGCTGCACATATTGTCTGAAGTACACAACTAGATGTATAATGGCTTTTCTGCAACCTTGGATTGTTCTCTGGGCCCTGGCCACCTACACTGAGCTATAAGGGGACAAAATTGAAGAAGCTTTTTAGCTTTTATAGCTTATTGATTTTTATATTTTCTGATATATTAGAGCAATTTTTCAAACGTATCCTCCCTACCTTGATATCTTGAGTGTGGAGAGAAGATTTCACATTTATTAGCTTTTCTTTGTGTGTGTGTGTGTGTGTGTGTGTGTGAATGTGTGTGAGTGTGTGTATGTCCTCAGTGCTGTCTGAAAGATATAAATGGCTTGGTATAAAAAAATCAATTCTCAGAGTAAAATTCAGAGACCATGTGTAAGTATTACATAAAAAGCAGGCAACTAGGAATATACCCTTTCCAATAGAATAACAAAGATGGTTTTGAAGAGTACAGCTTCTAGACTTGAGTTGAAATCGCTGATGCCCAGTGCTTTCAAACAGAAAGAGTTCTATCATAATGGAAAGCATACAATGGTGTAAATATGTTTTTTATTACCTCAGATCAAGCATGTCAGCTTCTGAAAAAGAAACAAAGCTGTCCTGTCTACTGCAATAGGAACAGTCTCCTTTTGTACCTCAGAGATACACACAAACCTTTAGACTCTTCTGTCTTTCCGTTTTTTACTAAAAATAGAAATAGTTTTTTCACTCACATATCCTGATTATGGTTTCACCTCCCCTCTGCTACCCCACTAATTCCTTCCCACAATCCCATGCCTGCCTTACTGCTTCATTCATTGAGATTGTATCAGCTTTCAGATATAAATCGAGGTAAATATAATACTTTCTTGGTATTCAGGCATTGAACATGCAAGTTTAGATATTCATAATCAACCTTAAAGTGGTGTGATGCACTAATCAGTGATTTTACTTAAGTGCTAATTCAAATTACCATGTCATTGAGGTTTCTATTCAACAACAATTGATCAAGTTGACAATCTTCCTATAAAATTGATTTTATTTGTGTTTGCTTTTCAGTTGCCATGTGTATATATTCTGCTAGTTATATTTTATAGGGGATAAATTAAGCATATAGAACTTATAAATTCATTTAATACAAAATTACTTAATTAATGTGAATTAGAGTATATACATACATTGAAATGATATCAAAAATAAGTTTTATTATGATTGAGAGGTACTCTCAGAACCTCACAAAGAAATCCTGTGGTTCAATGAAACATCACTAAATTTTTATTTAAGGGTGCTACTTCTGTTCTATCACCTTTATGCCATGTGGCCCATGTACCTGCTAAAGTCTGTTACAGACAGCAGTTCATATTCCTGATACTGAATCTGCCTCTGTTGTATATCTCAGAAAACAGACATGCTTCTATGGGACAATAGTAAAACATAAAAACATAGTAAGATAAATCAAAACTAATATATTGGAATTGAATAAAAACGAACATAAAAAAAGAGCACAAGATACCCAATCATTCCCACACTCAGGAATCCCATAAAATACTGCACTGGAAACCATAATATACATATGTAAATACTGTGGGTAAAAAGAGAAAGGCATATGTTTGTGTTTCATACATATGAAAAACTCTGACATGGCATTGTGAAACAAAAAATATCTAAAGATTCCATTGAGTTTGACTGCTGGACATGTGGCCTGCTCTTAAAGAACTTTGTTTCCCCAGTGAGACTCCAATAGAGAAAACTAAATTTTCATTCTATGTTGTCATCTATTAGAGACTGCTTCTGGCTTAGGGATGGGGGAACATGTCCAGTTCTCAGCTATAGAGCTTCAACTGGAGCAGAGCCTTGCAGACCCTGTTAAAGCTGCCTCAGTGTCTCTGCCTTCATATTTACATCATTCATGTTGATTGAGAGGATCTTGTTTTCTTGGTGTCCTTCATTCACTCTGACTCCTACATTCTTTCCACTTCCTCTTCCTTAGGCCTTTCTAGTCTAATGTTCTTGGTGACCCAAGTACTGTCAGGTTTGGGCTCCATCTCATGGAGAGAGGCTTAAGTTTAATCAGTTTTTATTTGGTTACTCCCACATGCTTTGTGCCACCATTGTCCTAGCAGATCATGCACACAGGACTGTATTTTAGGTCAAAGGATTTGAGACAAGAGGATTTTTCATTAATTCTGAAGGAGATCATTGCTCATTAGTTGTCTGTTGTGTGAATATTTGAGTTTTATGATGTTAAAACTTGAGCATATGCTTTTATGAATACTAGGCAAATGTCTACCCCTGATCTATATCCCAGCCCAATAATCCGGACTTTCAATATTTTTTTTTTTTTAGGCCAAACCACTTTCTTGTTTTTGTGAAAAAAAAAAAAAAAACAACTTTTTCCATCATATTTGAAAGTTCATAAGCCATATATATTAGTTATTCTTTTCAAAGTAATGCGATGTTTAGGAGTATCATTAAATCCTTTAAATACTCTCTATAATTTTGATTTAATAAAGAATAATTATATTTTCCTTAACAGTAATTTTATCTTCTTGACTAAATAACCACAATAAAGACAGAAAATAATACTAAATACAGAACTGCAATATCAAACATTCCTGCTTCATATTTTTTGAGTTACTTCCATAAGAAGTTTGAGATTTGATATACTTTATTAAAAAATGAAAACTAATTCAAATAACCTTCTCATAGATTACTTATTCTATGACCTTAAAAGTTACTAACTCTATCTATTTAAAATTAATTTCTTCCATAAATAGAGAATATAACTTTTAAAATAAAAAAAAGCTGAAAAATGAAATAACATAACCAAAGAAAATTCCCATCACATCCACTTTGGGAGAGAAATTGTTAGAAAAATTATCATGGGGATTTTCTTAATTGGTCTATTCAATTGTTTATGTGTTCAGTAAATTCAAAGGGCAATGCTTTTCGAAAGTTGTGCTGACAGCTATATTAAATATGGTACAAATAGTGGGAGGTAAAATGTACTTAAGGGCTCTGAATACATGCCACAGAATGAAGAAAACGAAAAAGAGGAAAGAGAGGAAGTAGAAAAGATTCTGTAAGGAAAATATGGCAACATGGAATAAACATTTTTAACTTCAATCCCATTTTTCTAGTGCATTTGTCCACTGTGAAATGTGCTTTTATTTCTTTCATATGTACAGATTTTTTAATGGAGGATGTAAAACTTCAAGTTTCTGCAACACCAGTGCATCTGTGCTTGTGTGTGTGTGTGAGAGTGTGTAATTATTTAGTGCACAAGACAAAGTACACAGAGACTTGGACATAGTGTACAAGTTTTGGTTGAGCTACATTACTATGCAATGCATTTCTTTTGATCACAATGTGGCTTGTCATCCTCACAATGATAATATCAATAATTTGCATTATTCTACAGGTTCTGAAGTTATTGACAATTGTCTCTTTTAATGTCTACATCAGTGGTCAAGAAACAATATGATGTATGGAACAGGCCTATTTCATTTACTTCCGTAAATTAACAGAGAGGTTGGTCATTATTGCTATAAAACTCTCCGTTGATTCTCAGTGTCTTGTGTTAATGTTCCAAATAAAAACTGGAGAGTCAAGGCTCATTATGAGGGCAACAAAATTTCCATGTGACCTTAAATGCTTTTCCTGTGATATTTTTTCAATATTTAAAAAAGAGCAACAAATCATTGCTATACCTTCTGTTTTGGAAAACAGATATTATAGCAGCCTTTCTGAGAAATCTCACCACATATTTCTAGCATCTTCTCACTCTAAATTTCTCATTGAATTTCTGATGGTCACGAAATCCTGTTCACATAACTGTGATGGCATCTCTTGAATATTCTGAAAAGTAAGTTTATTTTGAATGTGAGAATGAAAGAAGAGTACATTTGAGTTGACTGAAGCTCTACTTCTAATGTATGTATTGAGGGTAATGCAGCCTTGAGTAAACATTGAACTACAAGGCTGTCCCAGTCTTTACTGGGATGGATTTGCTGCCAAATGCACATAGGTTATGTAAACCTAGGATTTTAGGAGTGATTAAGATTTCACTTTCTTGGAGCATCTGTAGTTGGCTACCATTCTTCAAAGTATGTGACTTACTCATGCTCCTCTCACAGCTCTTAGATTTCACATTCTTGTTTCCATCTTCTTCAGCTGGCACTCCCTGTAGATTATCGGGGGTCGTGAAGATTGTGGTACTCATTAGAATGTACTTAGGAAATAGTGAATTCTAGGAGACTAAGATCAATTGTTCTATCTCAGGCAAACTGTGACAAAAGGATGACATAATTTATCACCAATTCGTATTTCGTCCATTAGAAAAGTTCAAATATCTGTAGGATATGTGGCTGGATAGATCATCTAGCTTTAATTATAATAAAGCAATCTCTTGTCCTGATGAGTTGGATAAAAACATTAATGTCTAGGAAGGGACTTGTCATCTAATCCTGACATGTCCCTAACAATTGGGGACATAATACTATTACTATGTTTAGATTTTTTAGAATTCCAATGAGATGGCATAATTTAAATTATTTACCATTTTGTGAGTCTGTTATACCTCTAATCCTAAAAATTAAAAATATTAACATTAATATATGTGTGAAAACAATAAGTACTGAGGGTGACTGACCATAGTTCTTGAACATGCATTTATATTTGTCAGACTATGGCAATTAAAAAGTATGATAAATTTTGTTACACAGTTGAAGTTGTAATAGCAGTTGGAATTTTTCTGTTTATTTTCTAGACTTTGTGTTAGAAATTAAAATACCTTTCAGTGTCACAATGCTTAAAGAACTTAATGATGATCACTTTACTAAACACTATCAAAATAACACTGGAATGGTAACAAAGAAAGGGAGCAACTTCATCATGTAGTGTCCTCTATTAAAGAAAAGGTTTTTGTTGGTGTTGTTTAGTTTCATTGTTTGTTTGTTTTACCTAGAGACCCAGGAAAACAGAGCACTGTGATGCTGCATTTGTGCTTCTTATTATCCAAAAGTCTTATGATTGTGCTAATGTGCAAAAGAAGGTTTCCAACATGTCACTTAATTGCTTGTGAAATTTGGGAAGAAAAATGAATGATGGAAGCAAGTCAGGAAATACAGAAGATGAGAACACACAAATAGTGATCAGTTCTCAGTACACATGAGTACTCCACAGTCACAGGTTCGTCATATTTACCTCAGTGATATTCATGGTGTTGGAAGATGGGAGTGTGCTGACATTTAATAGTCACATACCAATGATGGTAACTATCTTACAGTATAAAGGACCACAGCCTCACTGAAGAGAATCTCAACTGACAGCACCACTAGAACTACCATCACACACACACACACACACACACACCCCTACAGCAAAGACTTTTTAATGTAGTACTACAATATTTTAGGTCTTTTTTCCAAAGAGAAATAATATGACATTCAAGAAAATAATATTATCTAACTCTGTGTTTGAAATTTCATGGTATGAAATATGAGAAATAGATGGAAAATACCATAAGATTTGTAATTTTGGAGACAAGCATTAACATTTGTGAACAAAGGAATACTGTGTTTCTTTCTAGAATATTAGACTACCATCATTTCCTACAGCAAACCAAGTTAAAAATGCATATTACTGAAAATAAAAAAGAGTACTTTAAATAACAAAACATTATATTCTTCCCATTTTAATAATCGGTGAGGTTTCCTCATCAAAATGATCATGGACAAAGACCAAATATTGCATTAGAGAACCTCAGATTCTGCCTCTTTACAAACAACAACAAAGTGCCTGTAATCTAAGAGGCTAAATGATCTTGTATAAGCAAATTTGAAGCCAACGTTAACATTAAGTTTTCAATCACATAAATCATAGTAACTTAAATCCTAAGACCCATTAGCATTCCTGGCAGATACTAGGTGGCATGCAGGACACAACAAAAGAGAAGATACTTTCATCACTGTGACCTGACCCAGCTGCTGATAGAACAACTGTCTTTTGTCAACATCTAGGCTCTATACATCTATGGGATGGAGGATGAACTTGGAGTGCACCTCATTGCACTTGCCCCATTGGTGTTTGTTTTTATTAACTTAATCCTTTATGCCAATTTTCATATAATACTAGACTAAAATATCTCTTACATAATTGCAACCTCCCAAATCATTTTTCTTTGTATAAAGAAATTCCAAGAAGTGATCATAAAAATTTCAACCAAAAGCATAATATATATCAACTGTATGATTGCCAAATAAAAAGATCACTTAAAAATTGCAAATGTTACATGGCATAAAATCATATTTCAAGCAGGAAAGAATAGAAAGCATCATTTACTTTATGGGCTGGAGCGAGAAGTGTATAACATTCCCTTATTGGGCCCCTAGGGATCCCTATTGTTTATTCTTAGTAGGCTCCAAAAATACTGTAACATATTATTGCATTAACTTATGATGATGGCAATCAAATCTGGATGTCTCTGGATACTATATAAGTCAAGTATCAACAAGTCCCATGGTTCCCCATTTCTTATTCATGGAAATAGATGGATTGATGTGGCCCACTTTAAGAACAAACAAAATTGCCACCCATCCATGGCAAAATAAAAGTTTAGATTCAGAATATGTTGAAAATTTTTCTCCTAAACAACTAGAAATACAAACTAACTTAGGAACACTTAGTAAGTTTAGAATAAAAACAACATAACTATAGGTTGCAAGGATAAAATCAGAAAGGCCAATGTTCTTTTGTAACTAAGGTTTTATACATTTTTGTCAGGTTAAGAGAATGAGGGAATTGGTGCAAGAGATAGGAATAGTAGCATTTTGTTTTTCTATGTATTCTTTCCAACTGAACTAAATATTTTCTCCTAAATCTCCACTTTAACTATTTAGCCAAGTCCCTGCACATCTTATGAAGCCACATATTTATATGTATAGAACACACACACACATATATAATCTATTCTACAGGATAAGCTGAAAATTATTTCCTCACAGTGAAGTCTCTACACCAAGAGAGCTTCATCAGTATTGACAAAAATTTAGTCTTTCAAATCAAAACAAAAGAGTCAGAATTATTGCTCTTTCTTTGGAGGAATTATTTTCTATAATGAAGTCTGTTATATAAGACTATTTTTAGACAATAAATTAAAAGCAGAATCACAAATATATATGGAGTATTATCCAGACACAAATTAATATTGGTTTGTGATATCCAAGAAGCTTTAAACCACAGAGAATTTTTAACAGGGAGATGCGCTTTTTTAGTCAGTTTAACATGTAAAACAAATATGAAGGCATCTATTAAATACCATTTCATCAGAAAATGATTTTCAAAGGTGTGCTCGATAGCTGTAAATATTGTTTATATATTTGGGTTAATAAAATAAAATTGCCTTTTTAAAAATTTGTTTCAAGAATTTTTAACTTTTGTTAGATATTGATTTATATCTATTTTTAATTTTAGAGTATTAATTTTCTCTTAAGAGTTTGTTAAGTGATGATGTATAAAAAAGCTGATATAAATAATGTTACTACCTAGTAATTCACATTAAAGAAAAAGTTTCTATGGAAGGAAGACAAATGCTTAGCTCAATAATGTTGCTATGAAAAATAAGTCAAATTATCTGCTAAATTTACAGAAAAATTCATCTCGGTGTCATTTACTGAACTAAGTTTTAACTTCCATATTCAGAAGTTTCTATTTTTATCTTTATTTATAATAGTATTTATTGCTGATATTCATTATGTTTTGCTTTGTTATAATTGTACCAGGAAAAAATAAAAGCCCTTGTGGAAAGAATCAGCAATCAGTATTTAGAGTGTATCCACACAATCCCTCTTGCACCAAAGGTGAGGTATAAGAAAAAAATAACATTATTTCCAGTAGACAGTTGAGATTTTTAGAGAACAATATGGAAAGATAAAAGTAATCCAATAGAGAAACAAATTAAAAACAGGAGATCAGAAAGATAGAATAAAACTCCACAAAAGCCACACAGCACTCTGGATTTCAAACCAAGATATTTGTTCACTTTTTAAAATGAAATGGATTGTGAATTATAGGCTCACTGTCCTATATTTATGGCTAAAAACCAATCATGAGTGAGTACATCCCATGTTTATCTTTTTGGGTCTGGGTTACTTCACTCAGGATAATGTTTTCTATTTCCATCCATTTGCATGCAAAATTCAAGAAGTCATTGTTTTTTACCGCTGAGTAGTACTCTAATGTGTATATATTCCACACTTTCTTCATCCATTCTTTCGTGGAAGGGCATCTAGGTTGTTTCCCTTGTCATTCAGTTTGTCACAGTAGAGGGATGGAAAATTGTCTTCTTGATATACATAAGTTTAGTAAATGGTTTTAATACTGAGAAGAAAGCAATAGGCAAGAGATAGATAGGAAAGGGAAATAAATATTTTTTATTTTTAAGTTTTCTATTTTTAAAATGTGAAAAATAACATTGTATTTCATTGCCATTGAGGAAGAACAGAGAACAAACCACGGGTACATTTTTAGGAGATTATGATATATATTACAGAGCACATTTTCTCAAAAAAATAAACAGATAAAATGCAATACTAGAATTTTATAAGAAAACAGGCATCTTTGACACACTGTAGTAAAAGCAGAGCTACAGTAGAAAACTAGAGAGATGTGAATGATGAATAGAGTTTTTATTAGTTACTTCCGTTGTGTCAGTGAAAGAGTGAGCGAAGTCATAAGGTTGGAAGATTAAAGGAAGGATGTCAAAACTCAGGAAAAGCTCAAAGTCATAAATAAATGAGAAATAAGTAAAAGTTTGATGGGATACCAGAACTATAATTTGAATGAATTTGGCTGGTGAGATGACTCCATTGCTAAAGCATTTCCGGCAAAGACTAATGACCAGAGGTCAATTGTTGGAACCCACATGTCAAATAGATAGAGCCAACTCCAACACGTTGTCCTCTAAGGATGACTGTGCTGTGGGATGCATAAGTGAGCATGACCACATACAAACATACACATACACACACAAGCAAATCAATTTATAAATAAGGTTGAAAAGTAAAAATGAAACATGATAATCTGCCAAAAACTTAAACGTCAGAAAAAAACTACATAATTTCATTTTAGTTTCAGTGTGGAAACTATATGACATTCTATAAAGAATACTTGAATTCTTTAAGTAAGTAAACAACATTCTTACAAAATTATAAAAAAAAAACAAGAATATAGAGTGAATCTAATAAAACCCATCTATGCATGCTCTTCTTTATTGCAGAGGTAGAAAAGTATATTTCGGAATATAGAGGAATATAATAAAGAAGTATAATCAAATATGAGATCAAGCAAATGAGTATAATGAGAGCAATGATTCAGAATTACAAAAATACATATAGAAGTGACTACAGATCTTGACTCTCGAATTTAATTTTAGGCAAGTGGGCATGTGAGACTAGTGTGAGTCCAAATGACTGTTGGACAAACTTGAATTGTTTGATAGTAATCTGAAGATGTTTGGCTTTGGATCAGATGAAAGCTGTGGAACATCAAAGCAAGTTATCATTTCTAAAAATAAAAAACCTAAATTGGATCCCTGGGAAAAAAATAGACAATATAAAGCAAAAGAGAAGACTTCTGGAAAAAATGGAACAGAAGGATGGCATATAAGGATTACATGACTATATAATTGATATAATGAGAACTTGAAAACTTTATCTGTAAATAACTAAAGTGTTTAAACTATGTTGTGGAATGAGATGCAACAGCAAAACACTGGGACCTTGAAGACTACAGGAGTGTAAAAGCGGACAGAGAACACTTTTTATTTTTCAAGGCAGTTTACCTGTGAAATAGCCCTGGCTGTCCTGGAACTTACTCTGTAGACCAGGCTGGCCTCAAACTTGCAGAGATATACCTGCCTCTGCCTCCTGAGTGCTGGAATTAAAAGCAAGTGCCTCTACTACCTGGCAAGAAAGCTCCTAATCTGGAGAGCATGTGTTTACAAAATTAAATTCAGAAGCAAACCTACTCCATTTGAATATAAATTAGAGAAAAAGATGTGGGAAAAGAAAGTTTAAGTGGTAGGAATTGTAGTAAAGGAAACAAAGTTTTCAAAAGATTTCAAAATAAGACATACACACACACAAAAGGAATATTAAAAGTTTTTTTTTCCTGTTACCATGAAATATATTTTAAAGGAATGTGAGTTCTTGAGGCCAGAATAAAGGGTGTAGGAGTTGTTAGTAAGTAAAAAGGGAAACTAACCGAACTCACATGATCACTTGAGAACATGGTGGAATGGGATCTGCACAACCTCATGAAACTGGGAGTGGTGCTAAAAGATTTATTTCATCAAATAGTTTATACCATCCCTGAACTGAAAGACATGCTTTTGCCTAGGAACAGCAGATATAAGAGTTATGTCCTGGGGGTGGGCATACTGTTGACCACTCTTGTTCATTCACGCTTCTTGGAGGAGATTGCATCTGTGTTGGTTTGAATTTAGATTTGATCATATGAACTAAAACTTTGCATCATGTGCAAGCACACGTGTGCATGTGCACACACACACACACACACACACACATACACTTTGCAAGACTTGGCATTTTTTTGCTTACCTTGGTAGAACCTTTGAGTTTATCTTAAATAATCATATCCTTTTACTTTCTTACAATGCTATGATTTTTCTAATAAGCATCTCATTCACCCTATTCTTCAAAGCACCATGAATTTGAATATAGCCATAGTTTCTCATAATATGCATGCACTATTAGGAAATAGTAATTTTTCTTGTTCAAGTTTCTGGACCTTTGGAGCTGTTTTATTAAAGCCTGATTTCTCAAATTGTCTTATTATGCATACCATTTCCCAAAGCATTCTGACAAATATATGAAGATCAGAACTTTATGGCAATTTGATTATGCAAGCAAATATACATGATTTGTTATAATATCACAAAGCAGTACTATTTTTATTTTAGTTTTGGCAACTCAAAGAATTAAATTTTAGTATATATTTACATACCTGTGCTGCCCTTCATCTTTCATAGCACATGTCTAGTGGCCTCTGTTCAATTTCATTTCTATAAAGTTACAATATTGTGGCAAAAGTACCAAAATATTTTTGTTTACTCCTTCAACTATTATGCAATTAGATATGTGTATGTTTTCTTATTTTAATATTTATTTTTGTTTTATTTATTCTATTATCTTATGTGAATGAGTGTTTTGTTTGTATATATGTACATGCACCACATGTGTACTTGGTTCTTGCAGACATCAGAACTAAGGATCAGAAGTCCTGGAATTGGATAGTAGTGAGTAGTCATGTGGGTGCTGTGGATCACATTTGGGTCTTCTGAATTCTTACCAATGGTGT
>JABTXL010001118.1:4321946-4416303 GCA_025134845.1 Neodon shergylaensis
ATTTGACATCTTCAATATTTTGATACTTTTAATAATGTAGAAAGTTTAAATAATGCCAGCATATCCCATGCATATTTGAAAGTATGATAGGAAACTCCTCACTAATTTATACAAATAATGCAAATTAATAAAAAAATACAATAAGACACAACAAACCAACTTACTACGGATTCATGAAGAATGTATAAGTCTGTTGTGAGTATTACTGCTCATTAATTCCGCTCAAAGTTCTGGCATCTGTATCTTTTTAAGTCTTTTGACTCATTACACTTTTTTTGGATAAAATGTAGCCTTCTCATGAGTATTTCCTCAGGAAAAACATAGGGATAATATAATTTTTTAGGAAATGTTGTCCATGAGAGGAGTAATTTGTGCATTTGGAGAATGTTGTCACTGTTCTGCTCAGGAGAACCATCTGATACCCTTTTGTGGCACATAGGTTAATCCATATTCTATGCCCTCTGGGTAGGAGGAGTGGAGTACTGCCCTTGGAAGCATTGCATACTGACTTGGCAGGAGTAAAATCCACTTGGCCTGAATTATGGAGTTATACCAGCCCTGAAGAGATGAAATCATTCAAGTTTCTATAAAGGAATAAGAATAGCATTGCCCCAAAGCCCTCATTTCACACACCATCACTCAAAATATCTTCAACTTTTACAACCTATTTTAAATCACATTTATCAGCACTCACAATATTAGATTCATGGTATGCTTGAATGTTGCTGCTGATTCTGTTGTTGCTATTTTGTTTTAATTACCATGATTGTTATGATAGCACAATTAACATTTTTATTATTCTTTGTATTTAGTAAGCTTAAGGAAAGCTAGAATATGAGTTACTGGCAGGTATTCTCCTGCTTATTACATTGAAATGTGCTCATTTTGCATACAGATTGAATAGCCATCTGTCCCAATTTCCTATCTCCAAATATGAGTATGTTGACATAAAATGAATTTGAAAAATATAGGTTCTTTACTAATATATATCAAGGCACATGATATATGAAAATAAGCATGCAAATTGTGGTAAAATGTGAAATCACTTTTCTTATGTGAACATACATACATATATCTACAAATATAATTTACTTTCCAGTTTCAGTCCGTGCATTCATAGTGCTATTAGCTATCTGAACTTTACCAGGCAATGGAAATACCAGCATGAAGAATGAACATATGTTTGTTTGTTTAATACAAGCACCTGCTTCATTACCCATAATCAAAATTGCTACCTCCTTGTATACAAAGCAGATGAGTAAAGCAATAATCCAGCCATGTGGCTACAGCTAGACTCCCTTTCTATTTGTTCAGTAAGAGGTCATTCCTTGATGCTCTTTTTTTGGGGTTATTGCACAGCAGCATTGGCTGTGGACCCCTAGACAATGCCTATTTAAGGAAATAATCAGTTATATGATTAAATGAGTAACAAACAAATCTCTAAAAATTATAACTCTGTTTGCCATTATTCAGTGGGTTATTGTAGTTTTAATTGTAAATTTTTAAAAAATTACATTTTAGTGTACATGATATAGGAGGTCCTTCCATCTTTGTGTTGCTTTCATTGGGGAATAAACTGCTTTGGGCCCTTGATAGGGCAGAACATAGATAGGTGGAGAAAATTAAACAGATTGCTTGGAGGAAGAAAGCAGAATTAGAGAGATGCCATGGAACCTCAAAGTCAGACATGCTGAATCTTTGCTGGTAAGCCACTGCCACGTGGCAATATAAAGATTAATATAAATGGGTTGAATCAAGATGTGAGAGTTAGCCAATAAGAGGCTAGACCTAATGGGTCAACAGTAATTTAATTAATACAGTTTCTGTGTGGTTATTATGGGGCCAAGCTAGCTGGGTGGCCGGGACAAACAAGTGGGCGATCTTCCCTACAATAAATGGTGTCCACGTGGACAACTGCATCCACATAAAGCCTGAGAGAGTTGGGAAGTAATTCTAGAAAAAAATAGACTAGAGTTAAGCACAGCTTATTGATAGCAGCATTTTCTCAGGTGGGCTCTGTTTGCTAGAGGCAAAAGCATTTCATTTAATAGAGGCTTCCTGACTCAGCTTTAGCTGTAAAACCTTGCAGCTCTTTTAAGAGGTCCTGCCATGAAACACTTAAGTGATGTTGATGAAAAACTGACTGCATGCTTTTTGGTTTTCAGTCATAGCAGGAAAAAAGCCACGCCATTTTAAAATGCTCACTCTCTGGGCTGTCCTGTCAGTGCAAACTCTGTCCTCTCTAGGATTGTGAACTGTAGGCTGATTATCCTATGGTTTATGTCTAACATCCACTTATGAGCAAAGGTGGCAAGACCATGATGGGAATGCTGATGTGGGCAACAGTTGTGTCGCAGGATCAGTTTGCTTTTGTGTTCTTAATGGAAGCCAACCAAGCAGTTACAGATGAGCAGATAAGATGAAATGTTTCTTGCTCTGGTCAACTGATACTCAGAAATGTCTATTAAAATAGTAATGCCTCTCATGATTCTCCTTACTTGCCTGTAAACTCAAGTTTGTAGGGCCTTGAAGAGGAAAGAGACTGATGAAATGTTAGGGGAAGAGACATCTCTAAATAAACACTTGGTCAGCCCCTGGTTACTTAAGAAAGCAAATCTGTCATTAAACATTTTAGGATATAAGAAGAGTTACTCAAGTATTTGAAGGCCTGAGTCTTATGGGGGATTATCACATTCAAACCACCACATTTCACTCCCTGGCCTACATAGTTTCATGTCCATACCATAATACAAAATGCATTTAGTTCAGTTTCAAAAGTCCCTACGTCTTTCAGTCTCAACATCATTTAAAAGTAAATAATAATAATAATAATAATAATAATAATGTTCTCTCCTGAGACTCAAGGGAATCTCTGAACTACAAGCTTCTATAAAAATCAAAAAGCAAATTGCATGCTTCCAAAATACAATGGCATAACTGGCACATTACCATTCAAAGATTGAGGAAGGATGATATATTGAGCCCAAAATGGACAAAGCAAGGACCAGAATGCATCAGGGAAATTTTCAAATCCTATAAATCCAGGTATGATGCCAAGAGCTTAGATGTTTCAGCACTCAGAGCTTTTCTGTCTGCAAAACCTCTCTCTGTGTCTCTCTTGGTCTCTCTCTGCCTCTCTGTCTGTCTATTTCTCTCTTCCTCCACACTCTCTATCTCCCTCTTCTTTCTCTCTTGGTATTTTTCCACTCTGAAAGCAGTTCTCCTTGGCAGATGTCTCATGGCTCCAACATCTCCAACAATCTAGGGTCTCCAACATAACTTAGGCTTCAGTTTTACAGATCTATGAAATGGCTTCTAAGAACCTCTTATCCTCTCAGAGGATTCCTGAAGAACCTCTTATCCTCTCAGAGGATTCCTTCCTGAAGGGATTACCCTGACACCCCTTGACAGGGTTTTGTCGCTCTTCTAAGTCATGGAGAAAGATTCTGCAACCCTATAATATGAATCTTTCATGGTTATAAAGCCAGAACCACATGAACAAAAGTCTCAAATCTTGCTACCTTCTGGGGCTGAATTCTTAGCCCAGGGAACCACATTTGCAGCAGCTTTTGTTAATTTCTTAAGTCCTTTCTTTTGACAAGTTAGAAACTTAACCTGGGTAGGGTCTTAGATACAATTCCCTTTATTCCAAAGGAGGCTTATTTTCTCAATGGCGCTAATTTCCTCAACAATCATAGCCAAACAGGCAGCATAAGCCTCAGTGATAACATAGCTTGTCAGTGTGCTTTTTCCTCAAAACTGAACATTTTGTATTTCTTTCTGTCACACTTGCTTTTTTTCATTATGTACCTGCATCAGACTGATTGCTAATAGCCGTGCAGCATAGTCAGTGTGAGGATATCTTGAAATCTCCTGCACTAAAGAAATTAGCCTTTCACTTCTAAATTTCATTTCAAACAAATTTTTTCAATATGATCAGAAAGCATCCACATTGTAGGCCAAAATAGCACAAAAATGATCTCTAGCCCAGTTGCTAATTTTGCTCACATCTGAACCCTCTTGATCTGGGCCTCTATATTCCTCACTCTTCTCAGCACTACTGCCTTATATTACTAAAATATTCTATTAAGCCTTGCTTACAGCATTTAATAGTTTTTCTAGTCCAAAGTCTCAAAGCTGTCTACATTCCTTCAAAAACCAACATAGTTAATTTCTTCACAGATATAGCCCAATTGCTGCCAAAATATCTGTCCTTGTTACCTTTCTAGTACTGTGATAAAACACCAATGATCAACGCCGGACCATGGTGGTGCAGGCCTTTAATCCTAGCACTCGGGAGGCAGAGGCAGATGGATCTCTGTGAGTTCAAGGCCAGCCTGTTCTACAAGAGTTAGATCCAGGACAGGCTTCAAAGCTACAGAGAAACCTGGTATTGAAAAACAAAAGTAAAAACAAACAAACAAACCTCCATGATCAAGGATACTTCTAGAAAGAAGAGCATATAGTTCTAGGGGCATAAGAGTCCATCACTGTCATGGCAGGGAGTATGAAAAAAACAGGCAGGTATGCCATTGGAACAGGTGTTGAGAACTCTGTTGTAATAAGAGCGGCGGGGCTGCGTCCCCAGCACCCCGGCCGCCTGCTAGCTTATGCCCGAAATAACAACACACAAACTGTATTCATTTAAACACTGCTTGGCCCATTTCTATCTAGCCTCTTCTCGGCTAACTCTCACATATTAATTTAGCCCATTTCTAATCATCTGTGTAGCACCCCAAGGTGCGCTTACCGGGAAGATTCTAGCCTACGTCCATCTTGGATTGGAGCTTCATCGCTCACGTCTGTCCGGGAGACTGGAGCATGGCTTCTTTGCTCCCGAGAGCAGAGCTGTCGAATCTGAGCTCACTTCTTCTTCCTCCCAGCATTCCATTCTGTTTACTCCTCCCACCTATGTTTTAACCTATGAGGGCCAAGCAGTTCCTTTATTACTTAACCAATGAAATCAACAGATTGATATATGACACTCCCACATCACTTCCCCCTTTTCTTTTTAAACAAAAAGGAAAGGCTTTAACTTTAACACAGCAAAATTACATATAACAAAACAGTTATCAAGTAAAAATTACAATAATCTTTATCATAACTAAGGAAAAGTATAACTATAACTAACTATTCTTAACTCCATCAAAGACTCCAGAAAGATACAATATTACCTAAGCAAACAAATAAGCAACTTTCAAACTCTAGAAATGACAGAGACATCTCGCTGCCTGGACAGTCACCCAAAGTTTCTCTGTACCGTTGGGGCATCCATCTTTGGCCTACAGGCCCATAGTTTCCAGCAGACATTTCCACAAAGCAGGAAATTTCAAATGCAGTCACTATCTGCTTGTCCTGAAGAATGTCTTGCAGACTCTTTCATGAATCAGGAACCCCGAAAGATCATCTCACCTTTAGGCAAGTTCAGTAGTCCTCTCTCTGCGGGTTCTCTGTGTCCAGTTTATGCAATAGTCTAGGCTAGAGCAGTTTCTTGCCCAAATGGCTATCAAACTCCATAAGGATCCTCTTCGATGCCCATCTTCCTCTTGAAGTAGATTGGTGCTGCCAGTAGCAGAGTGTCTCATTGTCATGAAAAGTCCTAAGTTATTAAAACATTAAATGTCCTATTCTGTAATCTTTGAAAGATATGAAGAATGCCTATCTAAAATATATCTATACACATCTAGAAAATCTTAACTAACATGACTACAAACTTGACTATTATTGATTATCCATTAACAACCTATATACACTACATTTTTAAGTGAACAACACAATCACAATACCTTAATCAAGATCAGAAATACATATACATATAACAAAATTGACCTTAAATCTCTATCAATAAAGCAAAATCTATACTAATGCAAATTATTCATATCTATATCATATCCCCCTTTAAATGTAAAAGAACGTTTTTAAACCATATTTGGGAACATGGGAGCAGTTTTTTCCTCCAAACTGCTTCCTGCTGAATGGGGGCGTCGTTAATTAGGTCTTTCATGGTATAACCTGTGTGCTAGTTTCATCTCAGTTGGCAGTTGAGCGAAGCAATTTTCTGAAGATGTTTACAGCAACCCTTCAGGAGGGCGTGGTCCATCATACCATATTCGGATAGAAGAAATCCACAGACTCTCACCCTCTGTGAAAACAAAATAAGAAACTCCTTTCCAAAGCATCATGTCCTTAGATCCAAATTTCAAAGCATTTTCAAAATATCTATGTTGGATTAGTTCAGCAGCATTTATAAACAAATATCTTTTAGCAGCTCTTGCTCCTTCCTCAGCATTCAAACAATTCAAAGAGAGCATAATAGCATACAATATTAAAATTCTCTGTGTATTTTCCATCTTTGCACTTTATTTTAACCTCTATTTTGTTTATTTTTACTTTTATTTTATATTCTCTGTATCTTTGTTCTGGAATAACTCTGTAGACCAGGCTGTCCTTGAACTCTCAGAGATCCACCTGTCTCTGCCTCCCAGGCATTAGGATTAAAGGTGTATGCTACCACACCTTGAACTCACAGAGATCTGTTTGTCTGTGCCTTCTAGGCACTGGGATTAAAGGCGTGTGCTACCACACCTTGAAGTCACAGAGGTCAATCTCCCTCCACCTCCCAAGTGTTGGGATTAAAGGTGTGTACTACCACACCCAACTACTTTCTTTCTTCCTTTTTTTTGTTTTTTACTTTAAGAACTTTAACTTTTAGTCTGCATATATTTTTAACACACTTTAAACCATTTAGAAATTTTCTTTGTCTTCGAATCTGTCTTTACTATATATCTCTCTTTTTCTGACCACACATGCCTTTAATTTACCAAGCAATATCAGTAAGACTAAAGCCGTGGCTTTGACGGCTAGATCCAGTCCATTCCTTAGCTTTCCAGCCTCATGGCTGAGGCACTGGCTGTAGCCATGTTTACTGCCACAACTCTATGGCATTTCAAGGTCCCTGCCAGCAAGTGAGCTTCAGCAGCCTGTGCTTGCAAACTGCACGAACCTCCTGCTTAAAAGAGTCAGAGTTTGCCCTGGCAGGACAGCCCAGAAAGCCGGCATTTTTAAACGGCGCAGCTTTTTTCCTGCTACAGCTGAAAACCGAAAAGCATGCGTTCAGCTTTTCATCAACACCGCTACCAAGAAAACATGCTTTACTCTTTCCCAAGCTTTCTCAGGCTTTCAGTGGATTCAGTTGTCCACACGTCTGGGCGCCATTCACTCAACTCACATCTTGATGCACAAACAAGAATCAGAGAAACTAAAAATGGCACATTAAAATCTCAAAGCCAGTTTCTAGTAGTCATACTTTCTCAACCAAGATTGTACCTTCTAATCTGTCCTAAATATCCACCAGCAAGGTACCAAGTATTGAAATATCTTAGAAGTTGGGAACAACTCATTCAAACCACCATCTGTTTTCATTTTTTAATTGGTTCTCCAGCTATTAGAGTAAAGCAATCATTTTTCAATAATGTAAAAAATGTGTATTCCCTTCACCCAAACTTATCTCCTATGATTTAAATGTCACGTCTCTATATTTTTCTCAAGAAATAATCTCTGATGAAAGTCACAAAGACTACTGGGATTTATTCCTGGTGAACGAACTGACTTATTGGAGCCCATTCACTATGGTGGGATTACCATGCTCAGCCTTTACACCGTGGGAAGGTGATTGGTCCTGCCTCACCTTGACATGTCAGACTTTTTTGACCCCCATGGGAGGCCTTACAATATCCGAGGAGTGGATGATGGAGGGTGAAGGGAAGTGTGGGGATAGGGAGAACTGGAGGGAGGAGAACTTTAAAATTAAATACAAATATTAAAAACAAAACAAAAACAAAGTATGAACAACAAAAATCGCGAGGAATGTTTTTTCACAAAAGAAACATTTAGATCCTATAGTTTGGATAATCCATGGTGGCATACCCAGCCTGGCAAATTCCTGCTCAACTGTGGAGCTGGAAACTATTAACAAAGAAGACAAGGTGTGTGCTTGCAAGAGCTTTCTGAAATGTCAAGCAGGGAGGCTTGCCCGAATGGGTATAATATATCAAGCAATTGTCTGAGTAAGGAAAGAAAGGAGGCTGGCAGGGTGTAGAATTTTGTGTTAGTGGCTGGTGATATGAATGAACTTCTGAAGAATTCCAAAATGAGTGAAGCAAGAAAACAAGAAAATCTAAAATATCTCAGTTAGGAAAATGGGAGAGGCAAGAGGTAATCCACCTGGGTTATGAATTTATCCTTAAACTGGTTTGCAGCTGTTAGCTACATTTCTCTCTTGTGATTACTACTTGCAAACAAGGAGAAGGAGCTTGAAGATATAAAATAAAATTAAACTTCCATGTGGCCTCTGAACCATTACAAGTTTGAGATAAGACAAACAATATACATCCTTATTTTTCAGGAGAACATTAAAAAAAATTAAGATACCCTAAATTGATATAAAAGAAATGGGAGGATTTTTTTTAGGAATTTCAATACTGTTACAGAAGGCAGGTCTAGCCACCGATGTTCAAATGCCATCCCCTTATTCTTTCCCTCTAAAGAACATACTATTGCAGGCAACTTATAGGCTCACCTTGTGCTATGATTAGGTAGGCTTGGCAGTCTCTAAAGATACCTTGTGATTTAGGATAGGTTCTGGTGAGAAGTTTCAATATCAACTTTTGAAAGAAGTACTTTTCTTTCCTGCAGTGTTGAAGGTGAAGTAGATAGCTTTCTACTGGTGGCTCAGTGAGGTGACAATTGACTGGGGTGTTGATTCCCCCAGAAATGGTAATTCTATCCCCTAGGAACATATGGTATAGAAAGAAGTCACAGGACTTTATGGTTTCCTTTTTTATCTAAAAGCTAGCTTTCCTGAGTCTCTTTTCTCGGAAGGCTCTATGAGTATCATTACATCTTAACATACATACAAAGGAATATTATTCAGCTGTATAAAAGAAAACTGATGAAATTTGTAGGTATATGGATTGATTTTGAAAAAAAATATAATGAGTGAAGTTAGTCACGCCTTGAAACAAATGTGCTGAATATTCTCCTTTGTATGTAAATTCCTATTTCAAGTCCTTTGTTTTGTGTGCTTCACTTGGAGCAGAGATTTCAGCAGAAAATGATAAAAAGTCCATTGGGAGGGAAGTATTAAAGGAAGGGAAGTTCTTGATGTTAGGTTAGAAACACTTAGAGAGGTAGAATGTGGAGTTTGAAAGCTTGAACAGGCAGGAATGAGAGTATCGGAAAATCAAGGAGTACAGGGTGGACAAATCCAAAGGTACAGAATATGAAAAGCCCTATGGAAACCTCTTTTCTCACAAATCAATTACAAATGTAGTTGTTGATATATAGAACATGTGTGACTATGGGAAGAGTTAATTGATGAAGCAGGGAGATGGTATGGAAGTGAAGAGGTAACAAGGGTGAATTAAACAAAGCTAGGGATCTACATACATGGCTGACTGTAAGCCACTATTTACCAAACTAATTTAAAAATACAACTTTAAAAATAGTTTAAACATGATGGGGATGATGACAGTCTCGGAAGATCTGGGTTATTATGGAACTTTCAATATAAGGCATGGACTGCCTCTCTATGAGTTGTAGGTCAAGGAGCTCAAGGAGAACTCCCAAACAACACAGTTTTTGCTTTAGACCTCGTTTATCTACAATAACCACATTGTAAGATATTATCTCAAGACACCTTACATGTTGACTAGTTGTCTATAGGACATAGATAAATAAATTCCAAGTCAAACAGAAAACTTACTCCCCGCTGACTCACTTTCAAAATGCTAGAAGATGTTCAAAAGACTGTTAAGTTTGACACAAAGCTGGACCATGTATACTGACCCAAGAGACAAGGTATGCCTGCTATTTCAGTTATGGCGGTTCTAGTATGATATGCCTCACAGATTCATGAGTGGATGTGAGGGATATTCTGTAGGAGGGAGTCTCACACCTGGTACTGTAATCTTAATCAAAAACCTGTTCGGGGAGGTAATAAGCTCTAGAGTACAAGCTACTTTTGCTAATTTGCTAAATGTTTATCCTGTCAAATTTTCTTCTAAATATTTTTGTTGATACTCATAAACCTAGGCTGCTTTCAACCATAGTCAAAGGAGTTTCTTTTCAAAACAAGTCTTGGGGATTCTCAAAAACTAGATATAAACATCCATATGGCCGAGCTGTACCACTTCTGGGCATTTACCCAAAAGTCTTTGTATCCCTACCCCAGAGATAGCTTCGCATTCATTCACATTTATGTTCACTGTGGCTCTGTTACTATATCTAAGACATGTAACCATCTTGGATATCTGCCAAATGTTATTAACCATCTGACAAATGGTTGATCCAAAATATCCCATATGAACAGTGTACTTTTTATTCACCAATAAAGAAAAAACAAGTTGTAGGTTTTTCAGATGAATGGGTGTGTTAGAGGAGGGCCCGTTTGTTTGTCTTGGCTGCCTGACTAGCTTAGCCCTGAAATAACCACACAGAAATTGTATTAATTAAAACACTGCTTGGCCCATTAGCTCTAGCCCCTTATTGGCTAAGTCTTATGTCTTAATTTAACTCATTTCTATTAATCTGTGTATCACCACGTGGCAGTGGCTTACTGGCAAACATGTCTACCTCTGGCGATGGACTCATGGCGTCTCCTTGACACTCTGCTTTCTTCCTTCCATCATTCAGTTCTGTTTTCTATGCCTACCTAAATTCTGCCTTGTCAAAAGTCCAAGACAGTTTCTTTATTCATTAACCAATGAAAGCAGCACATAAACAGAAGGACCTCCTATACCAAATGGGTCTGGAAAAAAATTATAATGAGTGAGGTGACTCGGTCTCCTAAAGACAAAATATGTTTTTTTCTCTTTTGTATTTTGATCCTATCCGTCAATCTTTGGTCCATATACTTAAAGTTGTACCGGTGTACCAGTGGAAGCCAGAAAATTCAAAAGGATTAGGACATACCTAAAGTGGAATGGAGTAATCGAATATAGGTAAAGAGAAGAACAATGGAGTACATTATGGAGAAAACATTTAGACAGGGAAGATTTGAAAGGCTGAGGTAACGTGAATTATCAGGGGATTATTAAAGAAAAATTGTAGTATGGAATGGCCACATGTAAATATGTTATCTTTTAATCCCAACACAAACTAAATACACACACACACACACACTATAAAGAGGAATTTAAGGGATTATCCTGCATGATAAGGTAATGAAACTCCTAGAAACAGAGGGTTCTAAACAAAATTTCCATTCCAGGTATGGGATATGTCTCCAAGAGTGTGTCTGAGAGGTCCCAGATCCCTCCACCACAACAATAAAGTTCTTATTGATTCTCTTATTTGCCAACCAGATTAGAGGGAAGGCCTGAAATTCATACACTCTTGTAAGACATCTAAAGAACAAGCAAGAATGGGGTTGAACGCTTCTTCCCTGCTCACTAGCTTTCAAAATTCTTGATGGTACAATGTAGGCTTTTATAGGAAAAAGGGTATCATTGGTCTTACCTAGCTGTAGCTAATACAAAACAACACACACACACACACAAATCAGCAACAGCAAAACAACAGCAGCAAAAACGAGTTTCCCAGCAAGATATACTCACTTGTGTTTTAGTGAAGCAAGGCAAAAGCTCTTGGGTTAGCAATCAGCCATCATCTAAAACACCTCTACTTACAGTGAACAGTGGGAACTACGGGGACTTGTGATTTCCCTCCCAGGTGATGAGAGTAAACGATGGGTAAGGGCTCAGTTCTAAGTAATATGTCAAAATCACTCCCTCCGAGACTCAGCAACATTGCACAAGGTGGGGCCAGAAATATATGAAGTACGGTAGAAAGTTACGGCATGAATTACATCCTCTAGACTTAATCATGCTGTCAATGATGAACTCACAGCAACTGCAGTTGCATGTATTCGGCATGCCTCAAGAAAATCCTCCCACCATCAGTCACAGAAGGTGGAGGTATTGAAAGGCTCTGGGACAGGAAGAATCATTCTCTCCGATTGTCTAGCTAAAGGTGAGCACAATAGGCTCTAGTGGATAATGCCAAAACCTTAATCAATCATTCAGACTACCTTGGTTCAGCACATTAAGTTACAAAACAAAAAGACTGACTCATGTCCAAGAAATTTTTAGAGGAGAGAGAGAGACCATGAAAAGGCAATAAAGAGATAGGAGTGGGGTAGGGCAAGAGTAGATGGTGTGTGTTATATACCTGGGTGGAATTGTCAAATAAATTAATCAATAGTTGTTTTAAGAAGGTTATAAGGAAGACTGTGACAGAAATACACTATATATAAGTATGAAAATGTCATAATGAAATATAAAACTAATACACAGTAAAGAAATCATCCAAATAAATATAAATTTAGTGTTTAGTTCATTGTTTACTGTGAAATATAAACCATGGTTTCATACTCTGTCCACTCATACAAGTCATTCTTTCCCCCAATTATCAGAATCAGATCCTATTAAAGGATTCTGCCACAAGAAATTGTTGTGTGACAGGAGATCGCTTTCTATGTATAACCCCAGCAGCACAGACATTAAGGGCAGCATTGAATAAATGGGACCTACTAAAACTGAGAACCTTCTGTAAAGCAAAAGACACTGTCACTAAGACAAAAAGGCAACTTACTGACTGGGAGAAGATCTTCACCAACCCTGCAACAGACAAAGGCCTGATCTCCAAAATTTATAGAGAACTCAAGAAACTAGACTTCAAAATGCTAATTAACCCAATTAAAAAATGGGGCACTGATCTGAACAGAGAATTCTCAACAGAAGAAGTTCAAATGGCCAAAAGACACTTAAGGTCATGCTCAATCTCCTTAGCGATTAGGGAGATGCAAATCAAAACAACTTTGAGATATCATCTTACACCTGTCAGAATGGCTAAAATCAAAAACACCAATGATAGCCTTTGCTGGAGAGGCTGTGGAGGAAGGGGTACCCTCATCCATTGCTGGTGGGAATGCAATCTTGTGCAACCTCTTTGGAAATCAGTGTTTCGGTTTCTCAGGAAATTCGGGATCAACCTACCCCTGGACCCAGCAATACCACTCTTGGGAATTTACCCAAGAGATGCCCTATCACATGACAAAAGCATTTGTTCAACTATGTTCATAGCAGTATTATTTGTAATAGCCAGAACCTGGAAACAACCTAGATGCCCTTCAATGGAAGAATGGATGAAGATAGTGTGGAATATATACACACTAGAGTACTACGCTGCGGTAAAAAACAATGACTTCTCGAATTTTGCATGCAAATGGATGGAAATAGAAAACACTATCCTGAGTGAGGTAACCCAGACCCAAAAAGATGAACATGGGATGTACTCACTCATAATTGGTTTCTAGCCATAAATAATGGTCACGAAGTATATAATTGGTGAACCTAAAGAAGCTAAATTAGAAGGTGAACCCAAGGAAAACATATAATTATCCTCTTGGCTATGGGAAGTAGACAAAATTGCCGGGGAGAAATTTTGGGATCGTGGGGGTGGGGTGGGATGGGAGTATCGGGGGATGGGGAGAGAAAAGTGAGAAGGGAAGGATGAGGGAAACTTGGGGAAACAGGATGATTGGGATAAAGGAAGGTTGGATAGGGGAGCACGGAAGCACAATTCTTAGTTAAGGGAGTCACCTTAGGGCTGGCAAGAGACTTGAACCTAGAGTGGCTCCCAGGAGCCCAAGGCGAGGTCCCCAGTTAGTTCCTTGGGCAGCTGAGGATAGGGAACCTGAAATGACTCTATCCTATAGCAATGCTGATGAATATCTTGCATATCACCATAGAACCTTCATCTGGTGATGGATGGAGATAGTCACAGAGTCCCACACTGGAGCACTGGACAGAGCTCCCAAGTTCCCAATGAGGAGCAGAAGGAGGGAGAACATGAGCAAGGAAGTCAGGACCACGAGGGGTGCACCCAACCACTGAGACAGTGTGGCTGATCTATTGGGAGCTCACCAAGGCCAGCTGGACTGTGACGGAAGAAGCATGGGATAAAACAGGACTCTCTGAACATGGTGAACAATGGGGGCTGATGAGAAGCCAAGGACAATGGCCCTGGGTTTTGATCCTACTTCAAGTTCGGGCTTTGTGGGAGCCTAGCCAGCTTGGATGTTCATCTTCCTAGACATGGACGGAGCCGGGAGGACCTTGGACTTTCCACAGGGCAGGGAACCCTGACTGCTCTTTGGGCTGGAGAGGGAGGGGGAGAGGAGTGGGGGGAGGGGGAGAAGGGTGGGAGGAGGGGGAGGGAAATGGGAGGCTGGGAGGAGGCGGAAAAATTTTTTTTCTTTTTCCCAATTAAAAAAAAAAAAGAAAGAAAAGAAATTGTTGTGTGAGAGTTACCTCCACTCACCACTCATGCCTCTGTCTCTGACCTACTCAGTAGTGTACACTGGAAACAGACACCACAGTGGGAGCACTGATACTGAGAATGGACTGAGTATTTCTGTTTCTTCTGACTTCCTGTTATCTAATCAAGAAACTCCAACTATCTCTCTCTTTACTGATTCGCCCCGATCAGAAACAAGCATGTTCTCATTTCTCACAGCTATCAAATCACAGAATAAAAGCTCATGAATCTGTTCGCTATTCTACTTTATCCCAGTTTCCCCTCCACTTTACAAGACTGCTTGAAAAAATTATTTTTATGCTCACCATTGCCAATTTCTCTCCTCCAATCTCTCCTGGATCCTGCTTGGCCAAGTGATATCTTGGCTCGACTATCACTATAACATTTGTAACATTTTCTTTATTGTACGTCTCTTCTCCTCAAATCCACTAATCCCTTTTATTTTATTATTTTATCTTTTGACAGTGTCTTATTATGTAACCTAAGCAGGCCTTGAATTCACAATCTCCCTAATTCAGCCTTCCAACTGCTTTCATTTCCAACATATGTTTTCCTCTGTGCCTTCATGATCTTCATTTTATTATTACCACTAGAAAAAAAAATAGAAATTTACTTCTTTGGGCTTGGACTGTGATTACTGAAGCTCCTAGCTTAAATTCAATGTAATAAACAAAATGACAAAATCCCCTTGCTTCTTGATTTTGGTTACTATTGTATCAGAACTTCAAGATGCACATTGAATAATACCAAATAAGTGAAAATATTATGTTTTCTCACAGAAAATTAATATATTTGTTTTAAAAGTATTTGACACATCGTTTGTTTAGTTACTTTTAATGAATTTTTTTTCATTTATTAGACCATTTTTTAAGGAAGGAGACTTCACTATTCCTTTTAATTTCTTATCTACATAGATCAATTTCTGGTTAATGTATGTTCTTTGCATACATTAAATTTTTAAAATAAGGCTGACTAGATGAGATGGCATATTTTCTAGAAACATATTCTTTTTTCTTTTTCCTTTTTTTGTGTTTTTTTTTTTTTCTCTGTAGCTTTGGTGCCTGTCCTGGAACTAGCTCTTATAGTCCAGGCTGGCCTTGAACTCACAGCAATCTGCCTGCCTCTGCCTCCCAAGTGCTGTGATTAAAGACGTGTGCTACCATAGCCCAGCACAACATATTCTTTTGTTTTACATCAAACTTAATTTTGTTACATGTATTTTTCTGTCAAGATAAGATAACCAATAAAAAGGAGAGTGGCCAAGTAATGTCACTTCACAATATTGTATGCATTACCTCACACACTTAGATTTCTGCATTTAAAATGCTTACAATCCACCATTAATATATTCAATTATTCAGTAATTCTTTACTGTCTGTAACTTCTTAGGAAAAGTGAAAGTCAGGGAAACATGATTATTACATTCTTCTCTTGACATGTATGCTAGATCAATGTCCAGGACAAAAAAAAATGAGTAGAATATGTTTTGCTAAACAAGATAATATATTCATTATTAATTCTTCAAATTCTATGTTAAGTGTTTCAAAAACTGAAGTTAATTTTGTGATATGCACTTATCAAAAATATATGATTTAGATAAGGTTTAAATAAGAATTTGTTTGCAATCTTTATAATTTTTCTACGGAAATGAGAGATTTTTCTTTTTTTTTTGACTTACACACATGTATTTTGTACATATGTATAAATTAAGCACAGACATAAACATACACACATTTATCCATAGATGTATCTATGAACATATAAGCCAATGTTTAAATAAATATGTAGATATATATGGAATATTATCAAAATTATGAAAATTATTTTAAGAAAATGACAATAGAAATTCAAATACAAAATTTACAATATTAACATTTTCTACCTTTTTTGTTAGTTTATGTGGATTTAGCTCCTTTCTATTATAGACAACTTTACTATTTTCATTACTTGAAAATAAAAAAAATATTATTTAAAACAAAGCTTATAAGAGCATACTATTAAGCAATGAAAGCATAACTGTTTGGTTATCAGCAGATGAAAAGGGGTTACATTGCTACTGTTTTCAAATATAAAACCTATGGACTCTATAAATTTTTGTATGTGATAAAATATATCAGTGAAGTGCAAAGGGTATACACATGGGCAATACTTATAAACGCATATGTTTACAATTACTGCTTTTCTTAATTGTTATTATGTATTTGTGACATGACTGAATCAGGGATAGCATGATTGTTTTTGCTTCATGTCCTGAAAGGAAAAATACTTTCTAGTTCCTAGGGCCCTTTGAATTTAATATTTGCTAATTCTGTGCTCTACCAAATATTAAGGATCAAATTATCTTCATGATTTTTCATGGTTTCCTCTTACCCAGGAAAACACAGTAAGCAATCAATAAGAAAATATATTCTTTGTTAAACTGACATGATTTTGATTATATGCTTCTGCTAAGTCTATATCTGCACTTAATTCCCACCTTGATTTTCTTTCATTTAATGAGTAGGCATTTGATTCATTAGAAGCAGGACATAGCTCTGCAATCTTTAGTGGTTATAGAGTTTACCTTAGGCAAGGTTGAAATGCAAATCCTGAATCACTAAATTAATGTACCTTGAGACTTTCTTCCTAACAAACTGAGTTACACCAACCCAACTGGGTTGAGACAAATAGTTTTTTAGCAATAGTATAGTAAATTCCCTATTTAAACAATATTCCATTTAGTTTGCTATTTTAATTATCCAACATTCTCACAAGCTTCTTAAAGAATATGACACAGCTTTTGTGTCATATATATTCCTTTCCCTCTTTGGAACACATTGATGACTGAATCTAGGTGGGGAGAATTTTGAGAGCTTGTAAGAAAATAAGACAAGGGTCTTGCAACCCCTGTTCTTCCATTGCATTGATTTGTTCCCGGAATGTGCTTTTGTGACCTTCCAAAGTATAGAGAACAGAAGTGGGTTTGCTTCAGAATGCCCAACACCTTACCCACTGTTATTCAGAAGGATGTTCCTAGGCATGAATAGTTCTCTGACTATATTCTGCCAAATCTCATGTAACCTTGCCCTGATGATGGTTTACAGGTGAGTGCAATGAACTTGGCCACATTACCCTGCTTAACCCTCAGACTGCCCTCAGAATACACATTGACTGATGTCCTGAAAAAAGTTGGCTATTGCATTAGACATTAGTCTGCCTCCTATTTAGACCCCACGCTTTTCAGATTCATGTTGCCCCATAGAATAGCAACCCCCTTTTGTATACAAAATAATAAACAAATATTTCAATTTTAGTAGCAACTCAGTAAATATAATTTTTAAGTTGAACAGGTCTTTGAAGAAATGTGAAAGGAAGGAGCACAATATTTCATATTTGTAGGTTACTTGTGGTATGTGTGATGGGGAGAAAGTAATAAATTATGTTTGTAAGAAATAGAAGTTACTGAAAAATATTTAGTGTAAGTGGTTATTTTAGAATGCCTAAGAGGAACAAAAAGGAAATAGGTAAGACATGTGTAGACACATTTACAGTTTGAATTAGGACATTTGAGACAACATATACACGGCAGAAAATAGATCAGAGATTTGACTATGCCATTTCCAATCTTTTTCTAGAGTTAAGAATCCTTGTATAAATTACCAGAGAGGAGCTAAGTTTGTTCAAGAAGATATGCTGAATACAAAAAACCATTCTTAGAAAAACATCTTATCTTCCTAATGAAATAAACAGCTACATCCATATACAGAGTTATTTAAAATAAAAGAGTCAGACATAAATTAATGATGTAGAAATTCACACCCATGTAAGCAACTTACGTGTACTAAAAAGCTTAGTAGCTCATCATTTGAAATATGGCTGAAGTTAAATGACTTCTCAAAAATATGAAGGACCTTCTAAGATAAGTCATTTATATTTCATAGACTGTTGGTGCCAAAACATAAATACTGAGATCATCTCGACCTGCCCAGGGCCTTTGTACTCTATGCCTATGTATGAATTCCTATCAGAGGACTGGGGATTTGCCAAGCTTCCTATAAAACCGCAATGACTTTTGAGGCCACTCAGGCCATTCCATCTACTCAAAAATGAAATTAGGCTTCTTTTTATAGGTTTGAAGCCACGAAAATTTGACCTCTATCTAGCACATCTTTATCCATCAAAATTATCAATACGGTGTGAGTAAGGGGTAGAAAGTTTAGAGTCAGTCACCAGAACATATAATTCGTAAGGTCCTTTATCAAGGTTTCACAGATAAATTGGTTTTGCAAATGCATTTAGAGAGAAATAATTAACTTTGAGGGTCAAAATGGAAGAGAATATATATGTAGGAAATATAAGATTTTCTTTCCTTATCTGGACTCCCCCTCCTTTTCATTTCTGCTCACATATTATATATAAGAAGAGGGTCTTTTGTATATTGAGTAAAGAGATATATTGTTTTACTAATTAAAGTTATGTTGTGAGGATTTGCAAAATCAGCTAGGTATGTACAAATGTTTCCCAGAAGATTCTTTTCTCTGTATGTTCTAAAGCCATGCAAAACTCTTTTGTCATGTGACTTAGACCTAATGATAAAATAAAATCTCAATTATAAATCCAGAGAGGCTTAGAAAAAAAAACAAGGTTAAGAGATGGCTCAGTGGTTAAGAGCATTGACTTTTCTTTGCAGGGAAGTAGATTGTTACCACATTCTACCATCAGAAAGAAACCCTGAACTTTCTTGGGAATATCTAGATGCCAACATGAATACAGTGTCTTCTCACCATTAAAAGCATGTGCCCATACTGGACACATACTGGAAAAGTTCAGATATTAACTAGATTGTCTCTCACTTCTTTTCAACAAATCACTGGAGAACAGAAAATAATAATATTACTCACTTACTTTGTACTTTCATCATATATTTGTTTCTTTTTTAACTATATCATTGTGTTTAGAAGATATATTTACATTTAAATTTGAAAATAAAATTAGTTTAATTCTTTTGGCTACATTAAGCACCTAGAGGAAATATGTATATAAAAGTATACTTGGAGATCTCAGAGTATACCATTACTAAATTAATAGATATTAGATATTAAACCCGGGAAACTTATTGTGGAAACTATGGAAGGCCCAGATTTTTATCAATAAGGCAATAAAGGAAACGACTACACACTAAGCAAACACTTACATTAATAACCATAAATTTCTACTCATTATTTCTCTGAAGATTTTGGAAGGTGTTTTGAAAGTACTACAGGACAGCATGAGTTCATGAAGGAAGATAAAGGAACATACGCTGAAAACTAAAGGACCAATCGTTTTAAATAAATAAGTAATTATGATCAGAATTTGCTGAGCCTACGGTGCACAAGTAATAAAGTAAGATGGTGTGATGGAAATCACTGTGGTAAATGGTTACAATGGGAGAACAGTACAGCCAAGGCAAGCTACAAAAGGAAGTGATGAACAGTTCATATAACTACAGTTCAACTTCAAAACTGCGGACACCTTCACACCTTTGATAGAATATAATTGAACATTTTACAGGAAAACTCTATGTTTTTACTGCATTTGGTATATAAGAAAGAATTAACTATTTTTGGGCACAGGTAATAAGACATTCAACTAATAGAGAGACAGACAGACAGATAGACAGATAGAGATATATGGTGACGGGGATGGTCTTTCAATTTTATGTTAAGGGAGATGTAATGGATGTAAGATCAAGGGTAAAAAGAACATTTTAGATGTTTTTACCACCAAGAATTTGGTTTTAACAAATAGTTGGTAGTTGAAGATGCCGATTAAGTCAGGGACTCATGGTTGGGCAAGGTGCCAAGATTAATTGACATTTAAAAGCCAAGTCATAAGGTAAATATCTATATCACTCCCTCGCAAGCTTAGGGAGAATCACACAAGATGGGTTAGGGAGAATTAGAGAGCCAGATGGTGCAGAGTAGAGCTGTGAAGGACTTTCTTCTGGGCATGATATGGCCAATGTACTCTTGACTTCAAAACATCTGTGGGTGCCTGGATAAGGGTGATAATGCCTGCGGAACCATCTACATTCAGTCATGGATAGGGGTAGATTCACCAGCATGTGATGCTCCCCAGGGAGATAATGACAGTTTATGTTTGCCAGGGCAAATGGAATCATTGCTTCCAAATGCAGTCACTGATGAGCAACTATTGCCCCAAGGGTAGCTTTACATACCAGACATGAACACTTGGATGGATCTAGTCAGTGTGGCTTACAAAACAGAAATAAAGCAAAAAGATATGAAAATGGGAAGGCAATAAATTTAGAGGAAGGCAGTTGGTGGGGGGTGAAAGGCCAGAGGAAAGAAGGGGCATGAGTGTGATCAGAATACATTATATACATGTATGAAATTGATCAAAATAAATTTGAATAAACATTTCAAAGACGATTTGTTAATCAACCTTAATGTTTCATGGTGAATGTGACTGACACTTTAAAGCAGGTATTATCCATCATCTTTTTACACAGGATCCTGCAGTGAATAACTTAAATCTTGTGAGTCATGAATGTTTTTATGGATGTGATGAAATACTACAATTGCAATGTGAGATCATTAAGATTATTAATCAGCAAATAAGAATTCTGTGTTCTAGGAAAAGTTTATTGATACAAACTGACTTTGTCTTTGAAATAACTATACTTTTCTGATGTAGGCCTTAAATTACTGGAGAAAAGAAAACATGGAAGAGAGAATGAAAAAATAGGAAGAATAAAAGTAGAGGTGAGGAGGAGAAGAAATGAAAGGAAGTGGGGGGGGAGGGGAGACTATGTTCCCAGGCCCATAGAGTATTATTTACCTTATTCAAGGGACAGATGGCTGTTTATCTGGGGCAGTGACCAGGAAGTAAGTTTTTAAAAACTAAATAGACAACTTCAATTATTATTATATTCAAAATAACTAAGACACACTTTAGAAAAGGTCAGACAAATAAGGACAGGATGAAAAAGAATTAAAGCTTTTACAAAAAGGATACAAAGAAAAAAGTAATTCATGAAGGAATGTAATAATAATGGTGATGATGATAATAATGATGATGATGACGATAATGGTGATGATGATGATATATTTTTCTTGGCCCAGTAGATAAATCACCAGGCAGAAGAGTTTGTACAGAAGCCTGAAGACCAGTGTCTAGATATGTGGAATCCAAATAAAACTCAAACACTTTGGCACACACCTGCAAATATAGAGCTCCTACAGCATGATGGGAGGTGAGGGCAGGAAAAGTCCTGGGATCTCATAGGCCAATGAACCTGGACTCTGCCGATTTTGCCTTAAAAGGTATGAGGTGAAGATCCACACTCAAGATTAACCTCTGATCTCTGACTACACACTTACAGAAGCATGTGTGTGTTCTTTTATATAAGAGAATGCATACACACACACATTTAGGTACACATCATTATTCATACTTTTCAGATATAAAGAATCTGTTTATGTAGTACTAGTTGACCATGAAGTCAAAACAATCTTCCTGCCTCACCCTACCAAATTTGGACTGCAAGATTAAACCTCTATATCTTTAACAACAATGATTTCATATTTGCTAATGATTTTGTAATAATTTCATGCTTGCACTGCTTGCAATTATTTATAGTGTTCACGAATAAATGTTTAGGTAAGTATTACATACTAGTGTCAGAGAATAAACTTTCTGGAGTTGGTTACCTTCCTCTACCAACTGAGATATGGGGATCAGACTCAGCTCATCAGATTGGTGAGGCAAGAGTCTTTTTCTCTTGCGCCATCTCAGATAATTTCCTTTTATAAAAGAAATCACACAAAAAAAGGAAAGATAGGATATCTTGCTCATGGTACAGAACACCTAATGACAGACAGAAAGATCTAACTTAGCACAGACCCCTTTTTCAAGGCACATTAAGTACTATATTAAAACCTTATTCATTATTTGTAGTAAGTTTAATCAAAATAATATTTTTTAATCAAAATTGATTTCACTGACAGAGAAAGAGAAAGCAAAGTAAACATTGTACAACTCCAGGGAAGGTGTGAGAAACTATGACTGTGTGATAAGTAATCCTGACCAGATGATTGATAGGTGAGCAGAGAATTGAAGTTCACTTATTTGTATCAAGTTTATAGCAATCTTGAATACTTGCAATTATAAGAGGGGTGAATTCTTACCAACAAGTTTCAAAACTAAGGGAACCTAATGGAAAGAAATTTAGAGAATACAACATGTTATTTAACAACACAAATCTTTGAAAAATGGGATAAATCAGACCTAGAACAAAACTAAAAATCATGGGTTTGATAGAATAATATTTTATTCATATTTCTAGGAATAACTGTGGCTGTAGATGCATGTAGGTATATGCTGCTATGGTTTATTAGTATAAAAAGTATTATATTTCCATGTATGTTTTCTGCTTTCTACAAATCATGTGTGCAAAGGAAATCACATTCTAGCAGATAGTGCATGTGTGTGCCAGGGAGTGAAAGCTGAGTGCAGAGTATAATGTCAAGAGGATGAAATAATTTCCACAAATATTAAGCTGGGGGCAGAGTTTAGAAAATGGTAAAATTGCTCAGCATCCCTCTGTGTATTTGAGGTTGGTGATTGGATTTGGTAGATGTTGGGATTGCTGAAGAGAGTTTGGAATAATGAGAGTAGCCTTACCACACTGAGATAATGATGTCATTTTTGTCATAAATAGCATGGTAAGCCATTTGGGAGCTACAGTTTTATGGAATAATCTGGAATCCTTCTGACACAATCTCCTCACTGTTTCCAAAAATGCTGAGCTTGAACGTTCACTAGTCATAACCAAGCATTTTAACAGTACATGTTTTCATATTACATTTTGGATACTAAGTCTCTATAGTTTTATGAGATCAATGTTAAAATAATTTAATTCCAGTATTTGGAGACAGCAAACTAGGATAGATTTTTAACATTTAAATTCACCAGAAGCATTTAAAATAGTATCTTTTTCAAAATAAAAATGACAATTCTCTTAACAAAATGTAGATTCTTTATATGCAATGAAAGGAATAGGATGAAAATGCCTAAGTTTTTTTTCATTGTACTTTGTATATGAGTTCATTATAAAATAGTATATGCAATTAATTAATTAAAACTAATTTAAAAGGACATTTCAGATATATAATAGTGTATGTACAAAATTGAGTGAAAATTAGGAGGTAATAATTTATTCAATAATTTAATGAGTCTAGAGATGGCTTGTATATTTTGAAATATCTGTGAATTATTTTCTTTTGACAAATTTAAAACAAATTTATAATAAATATGGGGGCAGAGTTGAGAAAATGGTAAAGTTGCTTAGCATCCCTCTGAACCTCCCAATTCGCATACCTTTTGCAAACAGATAAACATATTTGGGAATATTATTATCAAAAATTATTGCTTGATTCTTAAGTGTTTTTCTCATTATCATGCTGTGGTTTTAATCTCTTTTGTTGAGGATTAGTATGATATCAAATCAGGAAAGAATATATTACTTTTCCTTCTTTCTTGATTCATGCGAGAAGTGAGGAATAAACATGTAAAGTTTGGAGAACACAATTTAATGAAATGGGAAAAAATTTTTTACATAAGATAATGTGTTTTGGTCAACTCCAGCCTTACTCTCTTTCTTTCAGTCCCTCTCATGATCTCACCATATACTTTCTTTTAGGAAAATATTTTGTTTTAATTCATACCTATTGGTATTTTGCCTTCCTTTATGTTTAGGCATCATGCACATGCCTGGTACTGGCATCATCCAGGAGGGGACACAGATCCCCTGGAACTTGGATGACTACAGTTGTTGGCTCCATGTAGGTGCCAGGAATCAAATTCAGGTCTTGGAAGGCAGCTATTGTTCTTAATTGTTGAGTCATCTCTATGCACCTCTTGCACTCTTTTGCAGATGTTTTAAGTTCATTTAGATGTGCTATTCTAGGAATGGACAGAGAGTCGTTCACAGGAATTTAAGGGACCTGCCTAAGGGACATATCTTGGCTAAACTTAACCTCACTCCCTCAGAAGTCTCCAGTTGTTAACAGGGTCACAGCGAGGAACAAGGTTTGATGAGTCCATCCCCAACCCATGTTAGAGTTTGGGTGGGTAATCTTATGAATGGTAACATGATTACAGCAAAATCTGTGAATTCATGTATGACACTGTCAAAAATTATAAACTACTTTTTATAAAGAGAAGAGTAGAAGATAAGAAAGGAAAATGTATAAAACAGGAAAGAAATGTGTAGATATAATACAATAACAATCATTATTCTAGGACCAGCTATAGTGAGTTACTTTCAAATGTTTTTTTTTTTTACTACAAGTTGGCCAAGGTAATGTTTTGTTTTGTTTTTCTCCCTTTCTTCCTCTTCACAAAGGGGTAAAAATGTCTTTCTACCTTTGCCAGTCGGGCTCCTTCAGCTGTGCAATTAAAAGGGAATAATTGAATAAGACTCTTGGGATAAACAAAACAATAAAAACTCTTCTTAGAAAGAAGTTAGAAGATTTTGGTGTGTTAGCATTTGTAAGTGTACAGGAAGAACATAGCATATTAAGGAAATAAAGCTATTTGGTTACTGGTAGAGCATTTGTTCATATGACTACTGGATCAGAGATGTCTCTGTGCTATTGGCCAAGCTGACCATTTTGTGTAGGATAGAATTGATCTTCCTTAGTTTTGAACCCTCCAAGGATTTTGTTCATGATTCTCTGACAAGTGAATTTAAAATAATGTGCTATTTTTTATGTATAGCATGCCTGCAGAGTGTTCAACACAAAATAAATATAAATACTTTTGTTGTGGGTACAATTTTGACATAATGTAGATTTTACTTTAAACATCTATTTCTGTAGTCTACACAGAAAATGGAGAGAAACTATGATTATCTGACTTTTATTATTGTATTTATTATTTCAAGGTTTAGTGTTAGAATACATTTAAGTGAAAGTCTTGGCTCATCTATTAGAACCATCTTCCTTTTGTGGCAGTCTGAAGAATAAACAAATATTTTTTTCTCAAAGATTTTGTGAATGCTTTAAGAATCTATATTTGTTTTTTTAAATCCTATGCTTCATAATTAACATATGTGTACCTGGCAAAATGCTAGATACCGCATAAGAAAACAGTGTAATAGAAATGAGCCCATTAAATAAGCAAACATTATAACAGCACCTCCTCTAGTTGCAAGGTACCCAGGGAGAAACTGCACAACCATAGCACTGTATCAATAGAAAGTATAAATTTTCTATTTAGATACATTGTGTGTAAAGATGAAGTATGAATATGAACTGAAAGTTTGACTATGGTTATTCTTATATGTATAGCAGAAAATTTGACATTTTATATAATTCTATTGGAGATATTAATATCTTTGGCAGGAAAAGAAGTCACTTAGTTTGTATTTTAGAAAGATTTACAAATTGTATATTTAGAATTTATTTGAAAATTTTGATAAGACACAGGAGGCTGAGTCAGGAAGGTCTCAAATTTAAGGCTAATATGTGGAACTTTATGAGATTCATATTCAAAACAGTGTGTGTGTGTGTGTGTGTGTGTGTGTGTATTGGTAAAGTTCTTAGTGTGAATGAATTATACCTGAGTTTGTGTCTCTAGCAACTAAATAAAAGCTGGTTGGGTAGTGCACACCATTAATCCTAGTACTGGGGATGAAGAGATAAGAAAGTCTCCAGAGTTTGCTACTCAGACTTGCTGAAATCAATCAGTGAGCTCCAATTTTGGTGAGAGACCTTTTCTCAAAGTGTAAAGTGGAGAGAGATTGAGAAAGATGTCCAACATCTTGCTTGGGTCAGCACACAAATGTGGTTTTATACACATGAACCTGTATATTCATAAATACAAACACATAAATAAGAAGTTTTAAGAAGACTAGAGGTGTTAGAACACTTAGGGTACAAACATTTGCATAGCTTGCAAATGACCCCATGACCAAGGCTGGGTACTATATTGGCAGAAAGAACATAAATAAATCAATATATTTAACAAATTTCAATAGTTGACTTAAGAAGTACAAGAGTAGTAAGCAAAAAAATAAAAAGAAAAGAAAAAAGAAAAAGAAAAGAGATCTTAGATTGGATATCTGGCAGACAGCGATGCCATTAGAAAAGTTACAGTGCTTCTTCATAAATACTTGCACATCCCAGAGAAGATTTTAAAAGGTAAATGTTTGTTCTTTTGACTTCTTATCTATTTTAATAAAATTTAATTTTCTTATGAGCCATTGGACTCATGGTAGTGATACCAACAAAGAAAGTGGGTTAATATTTCTTGAATGTCTCACTCTATTTGACTTTTTATTCCAAAATGAAATATTATGAGTCTGTTCCTTACTGAAGAAATAGTTTAACACTTAGAAACTCTTCTACTGTCGTTGAGCCCTTCTCCATTTAAATGAGAACATTACTTTAGGTCTTACAACTTCAAAAATAATGCAATTTTATGTACTAATTGCCATCAACTTTCTTGCTTTCTTATTAAATATTACTACCTTGTGGCTGTAGGTGTCAATAGTTAATAGATGTCTATTTTTGGCTGTCATTAGAAAACATAGTTTATGAACCAGCTTGAAAGTCTCTGCAGGTCATGTTCCATTAGCGGCCTCTCCGACTTTTCAGACCATTATGTTAATTGAAGAGTACTAATTCCTGACTGTTCAAATATATTACTCAGTGATACGAAGATCCATATGGATATTAATGAGCCATTTCTATGACCATGCTTTCTAATGTCAACCCTAGTTGTCAGAAGAAAAGAATTGTTCCGTTTCCAATTGAGGGCAGTCCTTCCTTCATTTATGTGTTCTTTTTGTTGTTATTGTTTGAGAAAGAGTCTTAGGTAGCCCAGGTTGACAACAAACTTGATATTTAGCCAGCTGGTCTTGAAATCCTGATCCTGTAGCCTCTGGCAGTCCATACACTGGGAAAACAAACTTAAGACACCATGATCAATGTTTTCTGTGCATTCCTCTTATATGCATATTTTTATTTATTCTCTGAAAATTTCACACAAAAAATTTTAACATAATTTACCACGTTTCTATAACTTCTTTTATAAACAATGTTACCCTCTTATCCCTTCACAATCATATTTGAGATATTTTTTTGTTTCTCTGCTGAGTCCAGTTCATGTTGCCAAGCTAGTCTTTGTGCATTAGGCCTGCATGGCATGTGATCAACTTACTAGAAATTCCATCATTAAAAATGCAAAGCAAAACAAACAACAAAAAACCCTGACTTGTACTCTTCTATCTGCTACCAAAGTCTAATAACTCCTAAGTTGTGGTAATATTTCTCATCCTTTTATTTTGGAATTATTATCTGGGTGGAAAATGAACAGGCCTTGTGTATGCTATCACAATCTCTGTAAGTTCATATGTACATTATCCTATTGGGCCTTGATAACCCTGTTCCATTATATTACTGACTTCTGCCATTTTCTCTACCCCACAATGCAACATAAACTCTTCTCTATTATGATAAGAATGACTGGGGAAGTATGACATCCAGCTCACTTTCGATGAGTCAGAGGGTCAAATACTTTATTGTCAATCTGCCTCCTCTTAGTTGTCACCCCTACACCTACTTTCAAATCTAAACCACAGATTAATTGTTTTACCATCAAATATATATAGTTAATTCAGGAAATTTGTATGTACTCAGCAGATTTTATTTAAGAAGAAAAATTCAATTCATTTGATAATAGTGTAACAAGTTCTAGAATTCCAGAAGAAGTACATTTAATGACCACGTGAACACATGGGAAATAGGTGTTCAAATTGATATCTGACAGAAGTAAGTAATCAGAAATTCTATCATCATATCAATTAGCTATTTGTAGGCTAATTTCACTTTACAATGTAGGGTTCACTAGCACATGCATAATTCAGGGAATGTCCACTCACGTGGACAACTGGTTAGAAAAATGTTGGTTTCAAGAAAGACTGAGGCCAGGCGATGGTGGCGCACGCCTTTAATCCCAGCACTCGGGAGGCAGAGGCAGGCGGATCTCTGTGAGTTCGAGACCAGCCTGGTCTACAGAGCTAGTTCCAGGACAGGCTCCAAAGCCACAGAGAAACCCTGTCTCGAAAAAACCAAAAAAAAAAAAAAAAAAAAGAAAGACTGAGCCATTGTGACTTCAATAGACTCAATGCCAGACTGGAAGGAGTTTCTCAGAGAAATATATGTAATTCTCAAGATAAATTACACTAAATATTTGGCAAAGAATAGATCTGTTTATGTGCTAAGTCAAATGCAAAAGGCTAGCAAAGATCTTTATAAAGAAGCATTACCAAAAATGGAAGAAAATCTGTATCACCTGGAACTCACATCAAAATAGCACCAATGTCCACACGAGCATTGATTCAAGTTTCTACTTTTAATCCTTCCAATTTCTAGATTTTTCATAATGTAGATATGACCTTTGTAAAAGAAAGAAGACATCAGGAACAATTATGTTTTTTTCAAGGAGGTTCTATGTCATATCTATTTTTTTTAATGAAAAGGAATTGTCAAATTAAAGTTAGTTGTTAAACTGTCATATTCTGGATAAATATTAGCCCTCTGTTTATTAATTTCTAAGGTACTGCCTTTTAAAATATGACTACAGGTATAAAATTACATATCACAAAACAGTTATCAAGCAAGAATTACAGTTATAATATTTATATATATATATACTTTATCTTTTATCAAAACTAAGGAAAACTATAATAATAACTATAAGTTTTTCAACTCCATCAAAGACTCCAGAAGGATATAATATTACCTAAGTAAACAGGAAGTACATTGTAAAAAACTTCCAAAACTCTAGAATTGACAGAGACATCTCGCTGCCTGGGACAGCCATCTGAAATTTTTCTGTACTGTTGGGACATCCATCTTCAGCCTACAGGCCCGTAGTGTCAAAGACTGTTCCACCTATATTGGCAGTTTGTCAGTCAATTTTTTCTGTGTCCTGTAAGATGTCTTGCATAATCTTTCATAAAGCAGCCCCAAAAATCTTCTTACCTTTAGGCAAGTTCAGTAGTCATTTCTCGGTGGATCCTGCATGTCCAGTTCAGCAGTTCAGGCAGGAGCAGTTTCTTGTCCAAATGGCTAGCAAACTCCATAAGGAGTGTCTTTGATGTCCATTTTCTTCTTGAAGTATTTGGTGCTGCCAAGAGCAGATGTGTCTCATTTTCATTAAAAGTTCTAAGTTATTAAGCATTTTAAATGGCATATTCTGAAGGTTTCTGAAAGATTTGAAGAATACCTATCTAACTGAAATATATCTCTACTCATCTAGAATATCTAACTAACATGACTACAAGCTTGACTATTATAAATGAGCATATATTAATTTTTATTTCTTAAGTATAAATTACATTTTAAATGAGCTACACAAACACAATACCTTAATCAAGATCAGAAATACATATACATATAACAAAAATGACCTTAAGTCTGTATCAATAAACCAAGGTCCATAACAATGCAAATCTCTATAACATATCCCCCTTTAAATTTAAATACATATTTATAAACAGTATTTGGGAATATGGGCATAGCTTCTCAAAATTACTTCCTGCTGTTTATTGGGCAAAGTATTTTTGAGGGGGATTTTAAAGCAACCTTTCGCGGGGTCTTGTTCCATAAAACTACATTGGTCTGGACACAATCCATTGGTTATCTTCTTCTGTAAAAACAAAAGAAGAACCTCCTTTCCAAAGCAACATATCCTTAAACTCAATTTTTGGAATCAAGATGCCTTTATGTTGGTTTAACATAGAAGTCCATACAATAAAATGTCTCTCTGTACTTAGCTCTTTCAAAGTCAAAAAATTCAAAGAAATCACAATAACATACATAATCCAGCTTTGCTGTGAATTTTCCACCTTTAAGTGGCTTATTTTTCTTTATTCCTTTTAATCTATGACTATCTATAATCTGTGTCTTTAAAGACTTTGTGTTATTTTTTAAAAAACATTGATTTTTTTATAACTCTTTGTACTCTTTTTCTTCTCTCTCACAAACCTTCGTACATTTATCCAACACTGTGACAGAGTTCTTGTATGTCTTAATCTGTCCTTATTGCATTATCTGTAATTCTTCACTGTCTTGAAGTACTTTTTAAATGGTAAGCAGCTGGGTTGCAGCTGCTCTGGATGCTGGCTTTGCCTCTACACTTTTAAAATGGTGGAGGTGCCATTATTGGCAGGTCTTGTAGGAGCTGTGCTCAGCACTTTAACTCTGAGAATGAGCATGCAGCACATAAACCCTTTCTATATGAGTAATAGCTAAATCTGCCATGCTGAGCACTGTGCAGCCTAGAAATAGCTCTGTGTATGGTGGTGGGAATCTGCCATATTCTACTGCCTGTGCACACCTGGTAGCCCTGATCCTGCTGCCTGTCCAGACAGGAAGCACTGAGGTGTGGGAATGGTCTCAACCACTTTCCTCTCTACCCTGAGTGGGAACAAACACACCCAGGCCAAGAAATGCCATTAAAAGGCTCCATATCTAGAGTTTGCTCTGGCAGCATGGCCTAGAAAGCTGCATCTTTTAAAAGGCACAGCTTTTTTTTTTTTTTTCTGTTACCAGTGAATCAGGAAAACCTCCCTTAAGGGAGCTGCAGCACACTGCTATCTGAAAAGAAAATGAGGCTAAACTTTGTTTTTCTGTGTCTAGAGTTCCTTTTCAAGGTTTTTTAGGCTTTACATGGATTTAGTTCTCCACATTGGTGCGAATTTGTTGACGTATGCCGCTTCTTGGTTTCCAGCCTCCCGGCTCGCTTAGACCCAAAATAATCACATAGAAACCATAATATTTAAATCACTGCTTGGCCATTAGCTCTAGCTTCTTATTGGCTAACACCAACATCTTAATTTAACCCATCTCCATTAATCTGTACAACACCAAAAGTTTGTGACCTACCAGCAAAGTTTCAGCATGTCTATCTTTGGTGGTAGCTCCATGGCTTCTCTTGACTCTGCCCTTCTCCTCCCATGCTATAGGCCAAGGTAGTTCTTTATTCATTAACCAATAAAAGCAACACATAGACAGAAGGACCTCCCACACCAGCTTCTTATGAAATAACAATAAGAACAATAGTTACTTTGTTTATAAATGAGGCATAAATATTGACTACATTCTAAATCTTAGATAACTATTGTGTTTTTTCTTTGATAAATTTTTAAATATTGCTCATTTGAGAAACAAATGTTACTGACAATCTACCAGTAGTATATTCCTTGATTCTTACATTTTAGTATAGCTCTATTTATCACTGACCTATAACTTTCATTGTTTCTGAATTTCTTCCTACTGAAGAAGTTGCAGGAGATTGACCATAAATTCAATAGAAAATGTTTGTGTCAGGCTCATAAAATACTTCTTATTCATTTCAACATTCATCAGTTGGTAATTGCAAGTATTCTGCCCCTAGAAGCTGCTGTAATATATAAGATTAAAATTAATCTTATAGCAAATATAATCTTATAAGCAGCAAATTAATGAAGTGAGGGAATTACAAATATAAAAAAATATTATCTTTACTTCTCTCCCTTTATCTCACTTATCACATCAATATTTTTATTTTTTTGGTAAAATATTAAATTTAAGTAACTACAAACACATTTTGTCTTTGTGCATATGTATATATGAAATGATGTATGTGTGTGTGTGTATGTTCCTATGTATGGATAATAGATTGCTCTTGTCAGGGAGTGAGTAGAGTGGTCACAGCCTTGGTTGTCAGTTCACACCTTTCTTCTTGTTTAAGAGAAGTTGTCTGTTTTATTTGATAGAATAAATATATACACATATATTATAAATTATCTCCATAATTTATACAAAGTTAAGGAGCACAAAGAGTAGAGTTTTGACATTGGATCTCTACAGCAGTTCTCCACAAAACATGGCATTTGCAGAAACCAGTTAAAAAGTTTTTGGTGCTCAAACACCAAGTCCAATAAGTTAAATTTCAAGTCTACTTGTAACATTTCAATAGTGGCATATTATTTGTGTTTTAATAAGTAAAGATTGTCCGAAGATCAGAGTGTAAAACAGCTACACTTGTCAGCTATACAGGCTAGGCAATGGCGGCACACACCTTTAAACCCAGCAGCCACACTAGTTAGCCATGAAGGCTGAGCAGTGGTGGTGCACGCCTTTAATCCCAGTACTAGAAGAATATAAAATAGGAGATAGGTTTCATGCTCAGTTTCAATCTGAAAAACCATGGAGGTAGAATTGCCCATTTTGATCTGAGGTAAAGGCCAGTGCCAGTGGATGGCAACTTTTCTTTTCTAATCTTCAGATTGAACCCCAATATCTGTCTTCGGGTTTTTATTATTTGTGCCACCTTTTACTATAAGCAAAATATCTTGTGTTTAGAATGTATAAAGCACAAACATTGTTTCTGAAGACAAAAGTTTTGATGATGTTTCAAATAGGTAATAAGAAGTGTGAGAAAATTTTCTGTCATAATTAGTTTTATTCAACCTCATAGGTATCTTGACATATCTAGAAAGAAGGAACCTCAGTGGAAGAATAGTCTCCATTGAATTGTCCAATGGAAATATCTCTAGTGTGTTTTCTAGTTTGGTAATTAAGGTAGCAGGCCTCAGCTTACTGTGGGTGATAGGCAGTTGGTTAAGGGTTCTATGAGTAAGTTAGCAAAGCAAGCCTCTAGGCAGCATTCCTTATATGTTTTTGCTTGATTTCCTGACTCTAGATCCCTGCCTCAAGTTCCTGCCTTGGCCTTCCTAGAAAATGGTGAACAACACCAAACTTATAAAGATACTACATATGTCTGTATAAAACAAACAAACATTCAGAATTACCACATATTTTGTCTTTCTAACTGAAAAACAGTGGCATGTTTGCAAGTAGTCATATTGAAAAAAATAGGTCATTGTTGACTACCTTCAAGCTTTGAAGGCACATAGTTCCTATTTACTGTATTCTGGTTTTTTGAAAATCAAGTGAGATGCATCTATGTGTTGTGTCGCCAGAGAGTAAAAAAGAGAAAATATTACATACCTTATATTCTTTAGGTGGCAGTAGGTAGATTTACTTGCTTCTTTCCAAAAATACCAAAGTGACAGGATGCATACACCTCTCTTTTGATCTCATAATAATGTAATTTTTCACTTCTAGCAATCATTTGTTAAAAAATAGAAATAGAACTTTATAAGGCAGGATTTATTCAACCTGCTTCACGAAGAAAGAGCTAATTGTCAGGGGGAATATCATTCCTCTCTACTAGATTACCTAGGTCATAAACTTTTACTCCTGAGCCCATCTTGAAGGAAATTGTGGGTTTCATTGAGTAGAATATTAAAGGTTTATTTTTTTAAAAAGAAGGTGCAGGTATATCCCATGAAAGAATGAGAGGTGAAACAATGACGTAAAACGTGTGTAAAAGGTATAACCAGTAAACAATGAGAGTATACTGTGGAAGTTGAAGTGAAGTCAGTCTCCAGACAGGCAGCTGAAATGACAGCTAGAGTCTTGACTTTCTTTCCTAAAATTTCTGATCCTGGTGAGCGCGAGCGCACACACACACACACACACACACACCTCAAACTCAAACCATAAAGAGATAAATACACATACTTTGTACTGAACTTGAGGCTGTTACCTTGAAACTGAAAAATGATAACAACTTACAGCATTTCCCCTACCTAGACTGAAGTGACAGTGGAGCTGTATGTCCATGACAAAAAAAGAAATAGACTATTGATTTCATTTTGTGAGCCCTCTAAACAAGAGGATTAGATCACCACAGAGACGACTTTGGAGATGGCTTGCCTGGAAATCCAACCTGTAGTGTACTGGAAAAGTAAGGTGAAGAAAAGGATGACTGTTAGCAGAGAACCAAGGGAGGATAAAGGATGCATAATGTTTGGGACAGCTTACTAACGTGGAGCTAAAGTTCTGCTCTCTGTTAAATGAAGTATAAAAGCATTCACAACGGGGAATTTTTTACTTCAAGTTACAGATGATTGTATCAGCTTCCTTTGCCTAGTTCATACATATGATTTACCACAGAGAAGATTAATTTCTGGGGTACAATTCAGAAGGAATTCCATTTCCTGGCATAAAATGAACCCTAACTCAGAAAGTACTAGAAACCTGATATTGATGTCTGCTTAGAGTTAACCCTTAGAACTGGCGTCGTATAATGCGCATTTTCAGCTGAAAGCTTCTCTCTTTCCACCGCAAGTGTTTTGCTCTCAGTTCTGTTTCTGTACAATCTTCTGGCTTAGGAAAGTCGTCATACTGTGAGTCATCAGTCATTCTGATTACTGCCAAGCATACCCATTACCCTAAAGTGAGAAAATTAATACATCACACATGACAAATTCAAATCCAAAGTAGCTGAAAGAAATATAACAATAGCTCAATTAACCTGTGGAGGCTTGTGGCAGACATGCCTTTATAGGTGAGGTCTATAAACTGTAGTAGTTCAGGAAAAGAGTAATTTAAAACAGATCAATGTAAAGCAGCTTTGCAGAAAGGCATTGACTGTTTTCCTTTCTTGCTGAATTGCCACAATATCTCCCCCATTCATTTTAAGCACTGTTCCTGAAAATAATATATTTTTTCAGGATATGATTGTTTTTTTTTAATTGTTTAATTAAAGACCCAGGGGGATGAATTCACTCTCCTGAAAATTAGGTGTTTACAGTAAGCTATTAAGTCAATTATATACATAGAATTTTGCCAATTTCTTTGTTAGGATTTAGTTTGTTAAATATACAGTGCCAACATCTTTCATCACCAGTTTCTCCTGAGTTGTTGCAATTATTGGGAACCGGGATTTGTTAACAAAGTCTTATGTGAAATATACAATAGAAAACAAAAGTAGGAATGCACATACTAAAATATAATTGCAAACATCTCAGAGGGCATATGCTTCTTGATGACCATATTATTTCCCTCCCCCCAAAGAAATCTGCTTAAAAATCTCATTAAAAATCTTTTTTTTGTTTCCTTTATAATGAATGGGTTATTAGCTAAGTGCTTTGCCATGCATATAAACACAAAAATTTGATTTCAGCTCAGCTCTCATTCTTCTCAAGAGGAGTATGCTCACCAAAAACACAAGATGTGTATGTCTGTGTGAGTGTGTGTTCTTCAGTATGACAAATACTCATTAAAAATGCATTGAACAAGAGTGATGTCTCAGTCACTAAGTCAGGAAGAGGTGAACATTGGTGCTATGCTGAGGCAGAGGTAAGTGGATTCCTACAGCTCATTGACTAACCAGACTAGTTGAATTAACAAGAGTCAGGCTAAGAGATCCAATCTCAAGAACTAAGGTGGAGAGTAATAGCTGAATAAATCTCACATTAGCCTCCTTCTTCTGCATGCATGTAGACCTGAATGTGCACATTTGTACATAGGGGAATAGGTATATACCACACACAACATTCAGTCACACCCACTTAAAACATAAGTAAAAATAATAATTATAAAGTTTTTAGCATATACACACACAAAATAAAGTCACAAACACTTTAAAAGCATAAGTAAAAGATAATAATAATTATAAAGTTTCTAAAATGCCATGCCAACCTTTCTTTTATTACTTTCCTAATATCTGGGGAAAGTTCCTGAGTGTATCATTTTGTAAGTTTCACTGTTGTTCAGATTTATCTTTTCCTTTCTGCTTTAATAACAATATTATCTTATTACATGTCATCATTTCTCTGAATAAGTGATGTCTTTCTTTCGTAATCTTTAATGAAGGCTACTTCCTAACAGCATTTTAGAGAAGACACAGGTCAACTGGCTTCATAAAGTTGACTGTGGTCTTGAGAAGTATTTCTGTAATTATGACCAAGAAACTATAAGCCATAAAACTTATTTTTTCTTCTCAATTTTTTTCTTTTCTGCTTTCTTTTATATTTCTTTCTTTGCTGGACAAAAGTTTACTCTTTTGTCCTCATTCATTATGAAAAGTGAATTCACCATGTATTTAAACAGTTTTCTTTAGATTCACACCTGAGGCTTTTTTATGTAAATATTTTGGTTCTTGTTTCCTTTTAATACATTGTTTCTTAACCTGTGGGTCATAACTTCACAGGGGTCACATATCAGACATCCTGTAATACCAGATAGTTAAATTACAGTTTATAACAGTAGCAAAATTAAAGTTATGAAGTAGCAATGATATAATTATGGGGTTGGGGTCATCACAACATGATGAAGTGCATTGAAGGGTGACTGCATTACAAAGGTTGAGAACCACTGTTTTAACTTAATGGAGGTGGTTGGGAGCTGAGTTCCTGTATCAACAGGAAGTTGTTTCTGGACGTCACACCAGGATGGAGGAAGGAGAGACAGAGACATGTCACCAAAGTCCAATCTTGGTATAATTTCTGTCAAGGTGAAGCTAGTCTGAGGAAGACCTCATGTGATTCACAGTGATGACAGAAGTTTCAGACCTTACATTTCTGCCACTTTATTTTCATCTGACACAAAATGATTCTTGTCATTCATTGTTTTACATAGTGTGATTAAATGTATTTGTACAATCCTCAAATGCATTAAAGAGCAAGTTACCGTATGGGAAATGGTTTGTTTCTGTTTGATGACTGATAATTACTTCTGTCCTTACAAAATGTTAGGGTAGGACCTCTACAACATGAGTAATGACAAATACATTCTTTTTGCATTTAGGTACATGTTGTTTCATTTAAAATGAGCCAATATCATTAATTTAAATAGGCAAATTTAATACAACATGTTGACTATAGTAACAGCCACTATTAATCTCAAATATTTGATGCCAAAATAAAGAAACTAAAAGAGATTACACATTATTCATTCACAGTCCTTGTGCCAGAGGAAATACACAAACCCTACCTTAAAATATCCATTAAGGTAACTTACTTTTTCTCAGAGTGGTCAAATATTAGGTAATCATGGCTGATTTCACTTTGAAAGAACTGATGTTTAAAACTTAATTAACAAATAGTCAAAGAGAATTAATTTTTTTTTCAAAGTCACCTCCCACTGAAATTTTTTTTTATTGAGAAAAAGAAAAGAAAAAAAATGTTTCCGCCTGCTCCCATCCTCCCATTTCCCTCCCCCTCGTCCCACCCTTCTCCCCCTCCCCCCACTCCTCTCCTCCTCCCTCTCCAGTCCAAAGAGCAGTCAGGGTTCCCTGTCCTGTGGAAAGTCCAAGGCCCTCCCCCCTCTGTCCATGTCTAGGAAGGTGAACATCCAAGGTGGCTAGGCTCCCACAAAGCCCGAACTTGAAGTAGGATCAAAACCCAGGGCCATTGTCCTTGGCTTCTCATCAGCCCCCATTGTTCGCCATGTTCAGAGAGTCTGGTTTTATCCCATGCTTCTTCTGTCACAGTCCAGCTGGCCTTGGTGAGCTCCCAATAGATCAGCCCCACTGTCTCAGTGGTTGGGTGCACCCCTCGTGGTCCTGACTTCCTTGCTCATGTTCTCCCTCCTTCCGCTCCTCATTGGGAACTTGGGAGCTCAGTCCGGTGCTCCAGTGTGGGTCTCTGTGACTATCTCCATCCATCACCAGCTGAAGGTTCTATGGTGATATGCAAGATATTCGTCAGCATTGCTGTAGGATAGGGTCATTTCAGGTTCCCTATCCTCAGCTGCCCAAGGAACTAACTGGGGACCTCGCCTTGGGCTCCTGGGAGCCACTCTAGATTCAAGTCTCTTGCCACCCCTAAGGTGGCTCCCTTAACTAAGAATTGAGCTTCCGTGCTCCCCTATCCAACCTTCCTTTATCCCAATCATCCTGTTTCCCCAAGTTTCCCTCATCCTCCCCTTCTCACTTTTCTCTCCCCCGTACTACGCTGTGGTAAAAAACAATGACTTCTCGAATTTTGCATGCAAATGGATGGAAATAGAAAACACTATCCTGAGTGAGGTATCCCAGACCCAAAAAGAGGAACATGGGATGTACTCACTTATAATTGGTTTCTAGCCATAAATAACGGTCACGGAGTATATAGTGGTGAACCTAAAGAAGCTAAATAAGAAGGTGAACCCAAAGAAAAACATATAATTATCCTCTTGGATACGGGAAGTAGACAAAATTGAGGGGAGAAAATTTGGGACCTTGGGGGTGGGGTGGGATGGGAGTATAAGAGAATTAATTTTTGAGAAGAAATCTAAAGACCTGAAGTTTCTGTCATCACTGTGAACCACATGAATTCTTCCTCAGACCCAGCTTCACCTTGACAGAAATTATACAAAGATGGGTGTAGGGATATTTCAGTTGTATTTTAATAAATACCTGAAGATCAGAGAGTAAAACGGCCCTAGTGGTCAGCATTACAGGCCAGGCAGTCATAACACACACCCTTAATTCAAGTAACCACATTAGTTTTATGTAGGAACCCTGCAGTCCATGCCTTTAATCCCAGTCCTAGAGAGGAATACAATATGGGAGAAGACAGCTCACATATTGTCACAGTCTGATTCTGAGATCCCGGAGGCAGGCTCGTCAATTCGGAATGAGATAGAGGTAAGAGCCAGTGGCTGGCTATTTTGCTTTTCTGACCTTTAAGCAAGCTTCGTTTATTAAAATATAAATGAAATATCACTACTGATGGGACTTTGGTGACACTTCTCTACTTTTCCCCTTTATGTGACTGATTGACAGGAGAAGTAACTTCCTGTTAATACAAAGTGTCTTAAAACATCCATGTCTTTACTTTAGAATTTTGCTTAGTATTAGAACCACCCCTTTGTTTTGATCTGACACACGATAATTCTTGTCATCCATTGTTTTAAATAATGTGATTAAAATTATTTGAACAGTCCTCAAAGTCATAAAAGAGAATGTTCCTTTATGTGAAATGGTTTGTTTTGCTTGATGACTGACAATTACTTCTGTCTTCACAAAATGCTAGGTCAGGACTTCTACCTCAGGAATAATGACAGTTGTATGGAGCAAATACATGTTTGTTTGTTTGTTTTTCATTTAGCTACATGCTGCTTCATTAAAAATGAGCCAATACTCTTAGTCCAAGTAGGTGACCAATTTTCAACCAACATCTCAGAAGGTGGAATTAGGTTCTCTACTATATAAACTTCCTATGTCCAGAAACAAAGAGATACAAATTTCAGCACTGTTTGGTTCATTAATGATCTGAATCTGGGAGACAAAGGAGTGTTCTGATTAGAGATGATCTTTTGGCACAAGGCATGTAGCCAAAGTCCAGCTATGATTTAGTATATGTTACAGATAATTAAGGAATTAAGTATAAAACTTTGAGTAAATAAGACTCCACATTTAGCTGCATATGATGGCACGGACCTATAATCCCAACACTTGGGTAAAGGCTGAGGTTATTAGATAATTCCTGTACTGAATTCAGACTGAGAGACATGGTCTCTTCTATGAAATAAATTTCTTTTTTCTCCTGTGCCTGGCACTACCACTATTCTCTTTCTTCTTCTTTTTCTTTTCTTTTCTTCTCTTTCCTTAAGTTTCTTTTTCTCAATTTCTCTTCATGGTTCTAACATTGGTTGCCTTAGTAAATAATGCATTAATAGCATTGATTCCCAAAGAAAAACTTATTAGTCATTACTCAATACTCCCTTTTTTTAATCAACAAATATCTCCACAACAAGCTAAGTATTGCCACATCTAGATGTCACAATCCATCTCCTTAGTGTAATTGAAAGCTTGAGACTGAGTATTTTGTAAATAAAAGAGATTTACTTAGATCACAATTCTGGAGGCAGACGGGTTAAGATAAGGGAACTGCTTCTGGTTGAGGGTGCCATTCTCAGTCATAATATGGCAGGTGGTACCATAACAAGGTGTTCTGAGTTCATGATCATGAGGTGAGTAAGCACAGGAAGAGGAGAAGGGAATCAAAGAGCCCAGAAAGTTTTAGCAACCTAGTCTAGTAGCAATCTCACCATCATAGAAAATGCAGTCCATGAGTGTTGAGTCTCTCTCGCCCTACCATAACAAGTCTCAATTCCATCATTTGTTCAATAAAGTTTCCATATGAGAATTGGTAGGAGCTCACAATATATTAACCACAACAACATGTCATTATTTTATGTACATTTTGTTGTAATACATGAAGGTACTTCAGTGAAGTACTACTTCAATGAAGCTACGACTAGATCTTCATCATTTATGTAGTAGTAGGTCCATTCTTTGGATTGGTTTCATCCATTTTACATTTTAGTTGCTAATTAAAATTGCTCTGCTACATCCTGTCTACTACCTTCTGTCTCTGTAAGTTTACTGAATCTTAGGATTTTCTGTGTATCCGTGGGCTTGGAACTGTAAAATGAAGCTTGGTGAGCTTACCAGAGAGTTCAGAGCAGAAAACAATGACTCCCTCTGTCCAGGAATTCTTCTAAAGCCAAGATTCATTAGAAGAGGACTATGAAACCTTCTCCTGCTCATGTCTGACTGTGGGCAGACTCAGTCAGATGCAGACTTCATACAGGCAACTAAAGCTGTTCTGAGCATGCAATTGAAATGACTGTGTCATGACCCGAATATAACACTTTATAGCTTTTCTCCCTAAATTCTGGCTCTTGTGATTATTCTGAATCTTTTTCAGTGATGCTCTGTGAGCTCTAAAGATTGGACTGTAAATGTCCTGTTTATGGCTGATTATGCAGCTGGACTTTATTCTCAGTGCTTTGAGCAGCTATGAGTCTCTGACATCACGTCCTTTAACTGCAGAGAGAAGCCTCTGTGAGTAAGAGTCAGAGTGTCTTTTGTCTGTGGGTATAAACATAAATACTTAAATGACTATGTGATGTTGTGTCAATTTAGTTCAAGAAATAACAACTTCTTTCCTTGGGTCTATGATATTCACAAGCATATTTGGGGGTGTTTTGTTTGTTATGTCTTTTTCAACTTCGAGTTTTAAAGTAATAGGAATGACTTTCCTCGTTTAGAGCAAGTCTCAATCAAGTAAAAGAGCAGCAGTTACCCCTGAAATGGTCATACCATTAATACCATTATTGTGCCAGCAGGCACATCCTGCCTGGAATTCTAGTATTATCATGTATAGGATTCACAGCTAGGTAAGAACAGTAATGTGATTTTGTGATTTTAGCTATAGGGGCTGGCCTGCATAGCCCCTTTGGCACTGCTAAGGCTAGCCAGTAGGAAAAGAATTTTCAGCTTCATTTTGTCTATAACTTACAAAATGTGTGTGTATGTGTGTGTGTGTGTGTGTTTGTGTTTTAACACTAGAGTTTAGTAATTTAAGTGGCAGGCAACAAAGTGACAAGGCATGAACTTTTTTTTTTTGTGTTCATGCTGGGTCCTCCTTTATGAATGGCTCATCTTGAGGTAGAGTCTCATACCTGTCTCAGGAATATTTATTTGGTAAACAGTGGCTTCTAACAGCAACTTTATCTAGCCATAGAGAAAATTCTTACTTACATGTTTTATTGGTTTACTTGTTAGGTTTCCACCTAACTTGTATATACACCTTTAGCTTTGTTGACCTCCTCTCTTTTCATTGTCTCCCTATCTCTGCTTAGAGTGTGTGGTGAAGTGAATGAGATGTCTGTGGGAGACTCAGGCATTTGAGTAATTGGTATTCATTTTGTGGATCTCTTTGGGTGGGTTTAGGAGTTGTGGTTTTCTGGAAGAGGTATGTCACTAGGACCCAGATTTGAGGTTTCAAAGCCTCATGCTAGTCCCAGTTCACTCTCTCTGATTCTTTCTAGCACCAAGATGCTAGTTCTATATCAAAGACATTGATTATATGCCTGACCCTTTGTACTGAACGCTTTCCTCAAGCTCCGTATAACATCATCCTGAACAAGAAGTAGATACTAAAGTCACTGTAAAATACCTGTGCTTGTAAATTTTGCCCTTACTACTATTATGGCTTAAAGCATATCAGCCATTCTTCTGGATAACTTAATAAGTGCTGAGTTATTACATGCAGATCAGACAAATATTGGGGTTTGTCTTAGAACATTTTTTGATGTCTAGCCCTGACAAATGTATGTCTGTACTTTTTTTATTCTCTGTCTAGAGCCACAATCAATGCTCTTTTTTCTGGAATTGTTATTTTTGCCCTTATTTTCTAAATGAGGCAAAATGAATAACCTTCTCTAAGAGAAGGTAATAACTGTGATTTCCAATATCTGCATCATGGGTATTCCCAAACCAGAAGGTACATAAAAACTTTTGTAGCTTTGATAATAACAAGGTAAGCTTCCAAGCAGAGTGCAACATCGCATTTGTACTATTATTTTTATTCTCTTAAGGGAATAATTATCATAGACAGTAAAAAAGAAAATGTTCTTTGTTCTACCCTACGTCTTGGGCCATCCAGCTTCTGGCTCTTAGTCATCCTGGAAATGTCAGGCCAAGGCTATCAGGAGAACACAGTCTACAGAATCAACTAATCAAGGCTCATAGGAACTCACAGAGACCAAAGTGACAATCACAGAGCCTGCATAGGTTCTCTGCATACATATTGTTGTTGTTAGTTTGATGCTTTTGTGGGACTACAAACAGAAGGAGTGGGGGCGTCTCTGACTCTTTTACCTGTTTTTGGCCTTTTTTTTCTCCTACCAGATTGCCTTGGCCAGGCTTGATTTGAAGATGTGCCTACATGTTATGCCTTATTCAGTTTGTATCTGTACGAGGTCTGCTCTTTTCTGAAATAAAATGGAGCAGGAATGGATCTGGGGAAGAAAGGAGGTGTGCTGGAAGCTGGAAGAAGTGGAGGGAGGAGAAACTGAATTCACCAATCATCTATCAGAGAATAAATAAAAAGGAAAGAAAAATGTGTACATTATATTTTATTTTACTTTTTCAACAGCACTTTAAATCAAGCTCCTAAACCAGTCTTAATGCTGTACACCTTTAATTTAAGCTCTTGGGATGCACAGACAGGTAGATATCTGTGAGATCAAGCTCAGCTGGTCTACTTAGTGAAGTCTAGGACAGACAAGGTTCTAAGGTTAGTTAGTAAAACCCTGTCTTGAAAAAAGCGAAAGCATCAAAAAAGTTTAAAATAAATAATCTTGCTCATAATTGTTTCAGTTAAAATTGTTTGACCTATGCTATTTTAGAGAGTGAAAGGAGATAACAACCATTCTTACATCATTGAGTAAACTGACTAGTAGTTTGAATATATTTAGAGAAATGGCACATTTTCAATTTTTTATAATTATAAAAACTTTTTATTTTTAAAACCTTTACTATTGACATATATTATTTTGACAAAGCAAAGGTGCTTATCATGTGTCCAATGAGGGCTACTATACTATGACAAAACACTATTACCATTGGTAAGTTGGGGAAAAAGGATTTTATTTGGCTTATACTACCACATTGCAGTTCATTATTGAAGGAAGTCAGAACAGGCACTCCAGCAGTGCTGGAACCTAGAGGCAAGAGCTGATGCAGAGGTCTTTGAGGGGTGGGTGACATTATTAACTTGTTCATCATGGCTGTTTGTCAGAGGAGATCAGTTTTGACAAGGGTACCACTTACCAAGGTAGGGGGATGAGGATTAGAAAAACAAGCAAAGAGAATGAAGATGTAAATGAAAATATTAAACAGAAGCATAAGGTAGTATAGAATTCCAGTGAATACTGAAAACCGCCCACATTTAATTTCCATTTGTTTAAATACCCTGACCCCAAAAGGTAGGAGTAAAATTAAAAAAAAAACTGTTTTAAAGTATTATAAGGAATGATCAGACCAATTCAAGGATCATGGTCTACATTCTTAAACATTCTGTTGACAAAACAAGACAAATAGCACACATACCCTACAACAAAACATTCTGTAGGCAAACCAATCCCTGGATGGATTCCGTAGTTATTTCCTTAATTGAGTCAGAACCTAGTTGAATCCTTAGAATTCTGTTTGATGTAGAAACTGACTTACTTCTTAATACCTGAATTACCAGATCTGGGCATTAGCCACACCTGTTATCTGAACTTTTGAAAATAACATTGACAGAGCAAAACTCTCTGAACCATATCAGGGTTGTGAAGACAGAGGCTGCTTGTTTGTTTCCTGGACACCCAGACCCAAAATAATCACACAGAAAGTGTATTAATTAAAAACACTGCTTGCCCTATTAGCTCCGGCTTCTTATTAACTAACTCTTACACCTTAAATTAACCCATTTCTATTGTTTTATATTTTTTCACAAGGCTTGCTGTCAGGCTCCAGGGGTGTCTTTCACCTTCAGCAGCTACATGGTGTCTTTCTTACTCTGCCTTTTCCCCTCCTCTATCTGCTTGGAATTCCTGCTCAATCTTTGTTTGATGTACAAGCAGATCTACTTCTTAATACCTGAAACACTAGGTCTGAATATTAGCCATTCCTGTTATTTGAACTGTTGACAATAGCCTTGAAGGAATAGAAGCAAGTTCTGACTCTCTGACCTTTAGTCAACGTAGAATGGACACATGTCAGCTGTTCAGCCTGCTTTCTTTTAGATATAGTACACAGTTGGCTGTCACTCTTCTCCCCATCAATCATTAATTTAAAAGTGACAAATACAAAGAACTTAAGGAGACATTTTCTCAATTGAGTTCCCTAAAAAGATGACTGTAGCTTATGTCAATTGACATAAAACTTGCCAGCATATTGTGAAAATTCCATATGTGTAAAATGTTCCTTGACTATATTTACTGCTTTATTACTTTTTAAAATCTTCCTTCCCATTTCTACCTTCCCATTCCTCTTCCACATCATTAACATGTCCCATTTTACATAAACAACCTTATTTGTTTTCGTAACCTCTTCATATGATACAATACACATGGCATTTGCTTTACAGCAAGGACTAATTTTCTTTTCAAGATATAGCCCAGGCTATTCTGTCTCAACTAGAAAAGGCAGTAAAAAGATTTCAGTAGTTCCCTCTATATACGATAAACTCTGAATGACGTGTGCCATATGCCAAAATCCTAGGTTGATGCCTATGATACATGGACCTTCAAATTAACTTAAAATTAAATATAACAGCTTAGTCACAATAAATATAAATATAAAGTAGCAAGTGTGATAAAATAATTTTATACAAATTATTTCAGTCCTATGAGTTGTCTACTTGCAAAATTTACAAATTGTTTGTTTCTAGTAGTTCAACAATTTGGTTGACCACAGCATCAGAGATTACCTAGAACAATACTGTGCAAAAGAGAACACTTTGCAATGACTATATATTTATTAGATATGTAATGCTAAACAATATTTCAGAAAGAGCAGTTCTGTATAATAAATATGGAATTACTAGTTTCATAACTACCCATTTAAACTTAAGGCATAATATTTATTCTATGACATAATAACATATAAACCATGAAAAAACTTTAGTAGTGAAAATCACTGACAATTATGCCAGACTGACATTTCAAGAGCTTTATCTTTCTTGGGATTATTCTTCAGATGCAGAAAAACATTTCCCTCTTGTTCAAAGGTCAAAATTTTCTTGTTCCTTAGAAAAATATATGATATCACATTTCATGTTGTCTATCTAAGCATGTTCTTTATAAATAGTACTTATGATATACCTTTCTTTACATTTCTTTATGGAACTGGTGTTCGAGAAAGTCATATTTGGAAAGACTCTCTATGTAGCTGTCTTTATTATTTAAAATAATGAAGTCATTTCACTCAGACCAGAGTGTTCTGCTTGCTATCATGAAATGTGACTGTAAATGAATTTGTATAATATTGTCTAGCTGTCAAAACTATTATGTTCTTTATTTATCTTAAAATATTATTAATGCTAAGTCCACCTGCCTTTCATAAGTGTTAATACTGTTGTGAAGAATTGGATCCATTCACAGGAAGATTCTTTTTAAGTGTGAAATACTACTGAATATGGTGATTTTAATTTGAATGGTGTATCTGTGTTTATGTCTGTGCAGGCATGTGTCTGCCTGGTGCCCACAAAAACTAGACTATGGAGCTAGATAGCTTAGAAATGAATTCACAAGTGATTCTGAGCTACCATATGAAAGATGGAAGTTGGACCCACATCTTCCTGAAGAGCATCCACTGGTCATCTAACCAGTGATCTCTCCATCCACTAAATATGGTCCCATTGAAGACGATATTTGATATAATTGGGCTCCCTTGGTTTTATTAGTTCCCCCTAATTTTTCTTTACTATTTTTTTTTCATACATGTTTTCCTAGGTACCGCAAGTTTTCCAAGAACTATCCATGTAGGTATGGATACCCTTGAACTCAGAGAACACATCTGCCTTTACCTGTCAAGAGCTGAGAAACAACCATACACATCATTAGCTCTCCATTTAGCTTTATATTACACAGTCCCCCACTCTCTATTCAGCAGACTAGCTCTGATACTGTTTTTCTACCAGCCCGGTCTACCAGATGTGAATAAGCTGAACACAGTACTGCTTCCTTCTCAATATACTGAAAACAGAGAGAAAAACAATTCAAGGACAAAGCAAAGGGAACAGCATAGGAAAAACATTAAAAGAACAATAATTAATGATAAAAGGAAAATACAATCATAGTTCTGTTTTCAATAACGGCAACTAATATATTACTTTAAGATGTGCAAAACTGATTTCAATTTGAGTGAAAGCCAAAATAAATAAAAGGTTAAAGATAAACATCATCAATACTTATCAAAACTTATATTTAAAATGAAGGCAACATGCATATCATGAACATACATATAAGTTTACACATAAAAGTAGCTTTGAAATTTAGAGTGTGGATCAAATATAACTACTGGTCTTAACTAGCAAAAAACATTTGATTTTATCTTTATTATAGTATTGGAGGATATTTAAATGATTGTATGATATATTTTTATATATTAATGTCTACTTAAAGTATACAATATTTAAGAAATTAATTATAACAAATTAACATATATTATTTCATATATACACATTTTGAGTTGGTCATCTAGTTGGTATTTGTACATAAACGTTGATGTATTGATCCTATATCTTATTACCTAAATACTGTATATAATTTTATTCAATATTTAAGGTAATAATTTGCCAAAGTTTACTGTTTCCCTCATTTCTTTCCTTAGAATTATAAATTATACTTCAAGTCACGTTAGAATTAATTCTATTTGTTATAAGATTCAACTATCACAAAGAGATTGGCCATTAAGTTTGAGACAAAGATATAAAATTAAAGATAATTTTGTATTAGATTAGACTTTCAAAAGTATTATAAAGACTCAGATCACAGTTTGATAATAACTATTAAAGCTTGAAAAGTCAACTTTTTTTTTGCTCACAATGTCTATGTATTCAAATTCTTTCATTTAGTCCTTTCACATGAACCATTGATATTCCATAGACTAGGTTTCTAATATAAGTCCAGAATTTGTCTGTAGTAGGAGTTTTTCTGTGTCTCTGCGGCCATTTCCCAAATAACCACTCATAATCTTAATAGAAAATTTCAGTCAATAGCTCAGGTTTGTTGCTACCTAACTCTTACATTTAAATTAGTCCGTATTTCTTATCTACATTTTACCATGTGGCTCATGGCTTGCTACCTCTTTTTCCACATATCCTGCTTTGTCGATGAATGATTGGTGTCTCCTCTGACTCCAACCTTCATCCTCCTAGCATTTTTTTTTTTCGAGACAGGGTTTCTCCATAGCTTTTAGTTCCTGCCCTGGAACTAGCTCTTGTAGACCAGGCTGGCCTCAAACGCCTCAAACTCACAGAGATCCGCCTGCCTCTGCCTCCCAAGTGCTGGGATTAAAGGCGTGCACCACACTGCCCGACATCCTCCTAGCATTTTGTTTGGCTCTCCCACCTATACATTTTGCCAGACTACTAGTCAATCAGTGTTTTAGTAAACCATTTTGAATGACAGTCTATACAGATTACAAAGGAAGTATTTCACAGCATATGTCTCCTTTAGCAATAACTTCTATACCATCCATAATGGTGTAAACATTTTATTTCTATACCTTATATGTCAATACATGACATTTAAAAGGATATTCAAATATGTTAGTCATTTTTAGGTATTAATTACTCGCCACTGAAAGGTTACAAAAATTTCTGGTTTACAAATATCTACATTTCTATTGGTATTAGAGTGTAACTGTTTGGAAATTATTCTTTATATTCAAAAAAGATGGGATAATAATAAATAACAGCAAGGTTTTAAAGTAATTAGGTTATGATCCTAACTTTAAATAAGGTACTTTATTAACAAAGAGAAATTGCTTATATTTAAATTATTGTTGCTAATACTTTTCCAAACTCATTTTTCACATTCAACCATTATTATTATCGAGAGAGACACTAATTATACATCATTTAATGTACTTGATATTTATTTAACTTATTTGATAATATGTGTTTAAACAGAAACATAATAGCCTACTATAAGTAGGATGCCCAAACAAACTGATATTAAAAAGAAGAACTGAAAATTTTATTTATTATAGACCTGGATAATTTTATATAGGCAAGACACATTCTGCTGTTTGATCCCTATTTGTTGTAAGGGGTTTATTAACTCTTGTTAGAATAGTGTCAAGGACAATTTGAATCAAGTCATCCATTTTTTAAACATAGTCCAAATATTTGTTCAAATGGCAGATAAACAGAGAATATCATCTTGCCTTTTATTGATTCAAGTCAGTGTCTGAGGCCAGCTTGCCATTGACGCCATAGTCACTCAGGCTTACTCTATGCAGTAAGATAAGTTCCCAGAGATTTTAATCACAGAGAAATTAAAATAACTAATTACAATTGTGTTATTACACATATTTAATAGACTCAACTTATCAAACAGTGAATTATTTGTGGCCATGAATCTCCAGTTTATGGCTTTCCTGTTTACTCCTCAGGAATGCTCTGTGACTGCTACTACTGCATTCCCAGTATTAAAAAGTAAAAACATACCGGGAATTTGTATCCCAGTGGAAATGAGAGTACAGACTGAATGAGAGGATGTACAAAAGAAATTTATTATTAAGAATATAGATAATACCTTTAAAATTTAATATGAAGGATAAATTACACATGGATTTTTTAAATACACTTCTGAGACTTTCATATGACCATAGAACTAAAATTTTGTGCTACTAAGGATTTTTCAGGTATAATCCAGGGGTATAATAGATAGATAAGAAGAATAGAACCTAAATGGAAAATAAAATGGAGAACAAGCCCACAGAATCAACTAAGAAGTGTTCATCGGGTCTCAAAGAGAAGGAAGCCACAGTCACTGGGTCTGCATGGGACTGCTTTAGGTCCTCTGCATATATGTTATGGTTGTTAGCTTGGTGTTCTTCTGAGAATCCTAACAGTAAGATTCTCATGATAGGTGCTTCTGACTCTTTTACCTGATCCTGGGAACCTTTACCACCTTGTCCGGCCTATGAGGATTTGAGTCAATTGTTTTTGGAGATTTCTATGCCATGTTCAGTTGATATCCCTAGAAGGTCTCTTCTTTTCTAAAGGGAAACTGAGGAAGAATGGACCTGAGGTTGGAAGGAGGTGGAGAGGTGACTGAAAGGAGTGAAAACTGTGGTTTGGATGTATTGTATGAGAGAATAAACTTTAAAAAAGTGGAAAAGAAAGAAAGAAAAGAAAATATATACCCTTAGGGGCATAAGAAATAATTTTAATGATATACATTTATAGAGTTCAAAGCCAACAATGGTAATTCATGGGCCATAGTGAGGATGTCCCCTTGAATGAACTGTTTTCTATGACCCTTTAGGTATTCCCCCAAATATCTGTTCCACTAAGCCAGTGGAAGTTCTTTATAACAGTTAGGGAAATTGAACATGCTAAATAGTAATGGTCCCATCAACATTCTACAAGAATATTCTATACAGAAATATATATCTACCATCATCCGTTCATTGAAATAAATTGTGATTTGGATTTATATCTTGTGGGTGAATTGTGAACATGAGACGAGATGGGTTAGATTTAATTTGCCTGGAATATGAATGTTATAACAACAATGGACATAGTGCTTCTGGACCTTAGCCAAACAGTAAAACAGTCTGATTGAAATTTATTTTTCATTATGTTTTAGTTCATTTATATTGACATGGCCATAGATATAGATCTCTGTGAATAGACTAACCACAACTCAGCACAAGGCTATTTGATCCGAGAATAAAAATTAAAATATAGATGAGTTTTGTCATTGCAACATGGATTTTTATCTTTAAGACCTTAGAACTCTTTTCAGTTGTTTGACAGTGCAATGTGACATTACCAACAGAGCTTTACAATATTCCATAAAAAGTGTGACTGAAAATTCTTCAACTCTGTGTCTGAGTCAACCAGCTAAGGGCTAAAATATAAAAAGAACATATTAATTATTTTTGTTTATTGCCAATATTTTCTAATTATTATTATTTTACAGCTAGAAAGATACATTTTATATATATATATAATTATATAGAGAGAATGAAAACAAACTTGGGTTAAGAAATACATTTCTCATAAATTCAAGTGGATGTATAAAATAATTTAAATTTTACTCATAAAAAAATTAAATAATTTCTCAATTCATGTTTTAAAAAAATGAATTTTGCTTTAGTTTTCTCATTATTGCTCTGATAAAGACCATGACAAAAGTGATCCTTGCAGAGGACAGAAGCTATTTAGCTTATAGAATATTGGAATGTGTTAAGTCCATTATTAAAATAAGTCAAGGCAGTTACTCAAGCAAAGTAGGAACATGGAGGCAGGAACTAAAGTAGCGACATGGAGGAATGTGCTTACTGGCTTACACTGCCTGTATTATTCAGCCTGCATTCTTTAACCCAGAACCTCCTACCCATGAGTGTACCACCCACAGTTGGCAGAGCCTATTACTTCAATTATTGATCGAGTAGCTGTACCAACACCTGCAGGTTCATCTGATGGAGAAATCTTAATTGGGGTCCCCTCTTTTTATATAACCATATCTTATATAAAGATAATGAAAACTACAGAGTAAAAGTATAAAATAATGGTATTATTTTCTGTATATCAACAATAGCAAAAACAAGATAGATTGGGATAACATTGAAAGAAGTTGGTGTGTTGGTAGGTGTAAAATACACAAGCTAGACAATTAAAAATCAGAGGAATGATGTCCATGCTTGACAGACTAGTATAATTACTGAACAGGTATGTCTCATATCTTATAAATCTCAAGAAGGCTTGTAGGTCTCAATTAAAAATAGAGATATTTTAGTAAAGTAGGAATCAAAACCTTTATTATTTCTATATATTTTCTCTCTAGTCATAGTAATATAAATCCAAGAGGATTGAAATAATTTTCATAAATATAATTATCTCTAGACCATTAGTTTTAATGTTTAAAATTTATACATACATTTTGCCAAAGTAGAATTGCCATCCTAAAACAGTGAAGACTTAAAACAAACAAACAAATAGAAAAACAAATTTGCTTAAAATATGACATTTCTTATTACATATTCAAATTTGAAAAAATACTGTAGAAAATTTAGCAAGGAGGACAATACTATAGTTGAGTTGTTGAGAAATATAGACAATTCCAAAGAACTGCTTGTTATGTTGGGAGCATAGACCCCAGCCCCTCGCATCTATCCTAACCCCCAGGCGTGAGAGTTGTATTGGTCTGGAATCCATATCCCAGCATGCCATGTTCTTATCCATCCTTGGGGGCGTCAGGACCACTTCCACAGGGTACTTAAGTGAACTCCCAAAACAGGAACACATGGTCTCTTTTCCTACTTTCTGGTGGTTGCATTCATTGCCTCCCTGTTCTCCCTCGGGGCTACCAGAGAGCACAGAACTCCCATTAAACCTGGATATTTCTTAAGTTGTCTTGATTTGGCTTGATTGGGAATTTGTGTCGGCAGAGACTTGGCGTTAGGAAAAATGCCTAACACTGTTAGCAAACTCCATATGTATATAGATATGTGCATAAATTAGTGCACAATTTTGCTTTATAAGTAGGAAGGATGAGGTTTTGCCTCAAGTTCATAGCCTATGTGACTACATAGTAATTTGAAGACTGTCTTGAGCTACAATGTCAGCCATTTTCTCAGTTGAACAAAAACAATATAACTAACAAACCAACTCATTCAAAATGTAATACATGGATTTATGAATCTATATTTATGTGTATCTTCATATGGTAAAATGATTATACTACCATGGGATACATCTATAAAAGATATTATCAAATTATCCTAGAAAAACTATGCTTCAACTTTTTTTATATGTATCATGTTTTATGGCATACATATATCTTCAAAAGGGGTTGTTAATACTTGGTTTTCAGCAGAATTTTTGCTGGATCTTCAGAAATAAAGAAGGTTTATAAGACATGATACCTGACTATGTCCATTCTTTCAGTGTGCTTAAGATAAAGTTTTTCATTCTTGAGAGGAGTAAGATTATTTTTAAAAATTTACTTATGAGTTAATATGAAAAATTACATCTTTTGTTATTAACATTTAAAACCTCTATTCCAAAAATTCCAAGATTCATCCAATGATTTTACCATTGAAATGCACAAAATGAGCAACAAATGTACAGAAAACTAGAGATGATAAGGGAATTATATCATCATCAAATGCTATTTTATACAAGCATTATGTATAATTATACGTACATATGAATGTTCACACATACACAGAGAAAGAGAGAGATAATTTTACCACAATGTTAACCCTAATCCATTTAAAGTTGCACAATGAACATCAGCATAGAGGAACCATGTCTAATATGCTATATGCTCTTTTAAATTTTCAAGCTTTCATTTAGATATCTGCTTTGCAATTATGTTCCACGAATGGTTAAACTGTAATTATAGAATCGCACTCCTCATTAAGAGTGTACTAATTTCCATTGAGATGTAGTTTAGATTTGGTTTCACTTGATAAGATTTAATTCAAAGACACTGATTGGTAATTGAAAGCATTGCTCTCTTTATGGAGCCGAACACTGAGGTTGAATCTGTGTTCTTTCCATTTCTAATAACCTTTTCTCATCCACAGAGGGGACTGTGTTGTTTTTGTCCAACATATACCACATTAAAATGTTTATAGGCTTCAATGGAAATATGGCTTACACAGAAAATGAATATGCTGGGAAAAATTCCTGTTACATTCCAAACTCAACAGAAGTCACATTTTCTTTTAAATTAATATTTGCTCTTCTCCTTACAGCACCTTTGTGCTTCTGAGTATGAAGTGCATAAGTATTTGAAAAGCATTATTGGAAGAATAGAATAGCATTAGGAAGTCTGTTCCGATGCTGACTTATTTTACCTTTATAACCTTTATAGTCTTGCAATCCACAGTTGGGGAAAGAATGTTCAAGAGAGTCGGTAACTATTACTAAGGTGGTTTTAACTTGTACAGAACCATTCACTGGACCCTATTTTACAGTGTCCAGGAGTGCACTTTAAAGACTAAAGTGCCGTATGACATGAACAAACCAACATAATAGGTGATGATTTTTCAAACGGCCAGCAAATAACTGTTGTTGTAATACAACTGTTGATGTAATAGGAGTGGCAGGGCTGCGTCCCCAGCACCCCAGCTGCCTGGATAGCTTATGCCCCGAAATAACAACACACAAATTGTATTCATTTAAACACTGCTTGCCCATTATATCCAGCCTCTTCTCGGCTAACTCTCTCACCTGGACTAGCCCATTTCTAATAGTGTGTGTAAGCACCCCAAGGTGCGCTTACCGGGAAGATTCTAGCCCACATCCATCTTGGGTTGGAGCTTCATCGCTCACGTCTGTCCGGGAGACTGGAGCATGGCTTCTCTGCTCCAGAGAGCAGAGCTGTCGAGTCTGAGCTCACTTCCTCTTCCTCCCGACATGCTTTTCTGTTTACTCCTCCCACCTATGTTTTAACCTATGAGGGCCAAGCAGTTCCTTTATTACTTAACCAATGAAATCAACAGATTGATATACGACACTCCCACATCACTTCCCCTTTTTCTGTTTAAACAAAAAAGGAAGGCTCTAACTTTAACATAGCAAAATTACATATAACAAAACAGTTATCAAGTAAAAATTACAATAATCTCTATCATAACTAAGGAAAACTATAACTAACTATTCTTAACTCCATCAAAGACTCCAGAAAGATACAATATTATCTAAGCAAACAAGAAATAAGCAACTTTCAAAACTCTAGAAATGACAGAGACATCTCGCTGCCTGGACAGTCACCCAAAGTTTCTCTGTACTGTTGGGGCATCCATCTTCAACATTCAGGCCCATAGTATCCAGCAGACATTTCCATGAAGCAGGAAAATTCAAAGTCAGTTCAGTCACTATCTGTTGTGTCCTGCAGAATGTCTTGCAGACTCTTTCATGAATCAGGAACCCCGAAAGATCATCTCACCTTTAGGCAAGTTCAGTAGTCCTCTCTCTGAGGGTTCTCTGTGTCCAGTTTATGCAATAGTCCAGGCAAGAGCAGTTTCTTGCCCAAATGGCTATCAAATTCCATAAAGTTCCTCTTCGATGCCCATCTTCCTCTTGAAGTAGATTGGTGCTGCCAGGAGCAGGGTGTCTCATTGTCATGAAAAGTTCTAAGTTATTAAAACATTAAATAGCATATTCCGTAGTCTTTGAAAGATAGGAAGAATGCCAATCTAACTGAAATATATATCTATATATCTAGAAAATCTAACATAACTATAAACTTGACTATTATAAATGATTATCCATTAACAACCTATATACATTACATTTTTAAATGAACTACACAATCACAATACCTCAATCAAGATCAGAAACACATATACATATAACAAAATTGACCTTAAATTTAAATCACTAATGCAAAATCCATATCAATGTAAATTATTCATACCTATGTCATTTCCCCCTTTAAATGTAAAAGAACATTTATAAACAATATTTGGGAATATGGGCGCAGTTATTTCTCTCCAAACTGCTTCCTGCTGAATGGGGGCGTCATTAATTAGGTCTTTCATGCTATAACCTGTGTGCTAGTTTCATCTCAGTTGGCAGTTGAGCGAAGCAATTTTCTGAAGATGTTTTACAGCAACCCTTCAGGAGGACGTGGTCCATCATACCATATTCGGATAGAAAAAATCAACAGGGTCTCATCCTCTGTGAAAACAAAATAAGAAACTCCTTTCCAAAGCATCATGTCCTTAGATCCAAATTTCAAAGTCAAGGCATTTTCAGAATATCTATGTTGGTTTAGTTCAGCAGCATTTATAAACAAATATCTTTTAGCAGATGTTGCTCCTTCCTCAGCATTCAAACAATTCAAAGAGAGCATAATAGCATACAGTATCAAGATTCTCTGTGTATTTTCCATCTTTGTAACCTCTATTTCATTTATTTTTACTTTTATTTTATATTCTCTGTATCTTTGTCCTGGAATAACTCTGTAGACCAGGCTGTCCTTGAACTCTCAGAGATCTGCCTGTCTCTGCCTCCCAGGCATTGGGATTAAAGGTGTATGCTACTACACCTTGAACTCACAGAGATCTGTTTGTCTCTGCCTTCTAGGCACTGGGATTAAAGGCTTGTGCTACCACACCTTGAAGTCACAGAGGTCAATCTCCCTCTGCCACCCAAGTGTTGGGATTAAAGGTGTGTACTACCACACCCAACTACTCTCTTTCATTTTTTACTTTTAAGAACTTACTTTTAGCTTGCATATATTTTTAACACACTGTAAATCATTTAAAAATTTTCTTTGTTTTTAAATCTCTCTTTACTGTATATCTCTCTTTTTCTGACCACACAAGCCTTTAATTTACCAAGCAATATCAGTAGGACTAAAGCCGTGGCTTTGCTGGCTAGATGTAGCCCATTTCTTAGCTTTCTGCCATTCCAACATTGTGGCTGAGGAACTGGCCAGAGCCACATTCAGTGCCACAAGTCTACAGTGTTTCAAGGTCCTTGCCATCAAACAAGCTGCAACAGACAACACTCAAGTCCTCTCTCTGTAGCTGGCCCTCCTGCCTCAAACAGTCAGAGTTTGCCCTGGCAGGACGGCCCAGAAAGCCGGCATTTTAAACGGCGCAGCTTTGTTCCTGCTACAGCTGAAAATCGAAAAGCATGCGTTCAACTTTTCATCAACATTGTTTAAGTGTTTTGTAGCAGGACCTCTTAATGAGCTGCAGGGATTTTCAGCTAAAGCTGAGTCAGGAAGCCTCTCTTTTTTTTTTTTTTTTTTTTTTTGTTTTTTCGAGACAGGGTTTCTTTGTGGCTTTGGAGCCTGTCCTGGAACGAGCTCTGTAGACTGCTTGCTTGCTTCTAGCAAGCAGAGCAGACCCGAGAAACTGCTGCTACCAAGAAACCAGGTGCAATGCTTTCATTTTGTTCTAGAATTACTTCCCAAGCTGTCTCAGGCTTTATGTGGATAGAGTTGTCCACGTGGGCGCCAATTGTTGTAACAGGAGTGGCGGGGCTGCGTCCCCAGCAACTGTTGTTCAATAAAACTACAATAACAATTTCAACTTACGCTAAAGAATTCTAGTCACCAAATGTAGGAAACTAAAATGTGTATGAAACTTAATTATAGAAGAATCAAGGAGTGTGGGGGAGCATACTATACATTTGCCTACCTATCTCACAGGTTTTAACATCTCCCACATACTCAAAATTCACTTTAATAGTATTCCTCTTGTTGATTACTGTATCAGAAATTGTGATGTCCATCAACTCTAACCTTTCTTACCTATATGTTTTAAATTTTCTTTGTTTCATTGTGAGTGCCTATATAACATTTTTTTCTGCCTCCTTCAATACTAGGATATAGATATGTATATGATAAGGTGGCTGGTATGATGTTACTACCAGTTAAAAGGTTAATGAAGCTGATTAAATGCTCAAAGAGCAATTGTCACATACAAAAATATAACAGTTCTGGCAAGCTTCAACATGGGAGATTCTGTTTTGTCTGGGAACATATTATTATTCCGTATTGCTTTCTGGATACAGCAAACCATTAAGCTATTCTCACATGAGAAAATGGTAAAGCGGATTAGTAAGTATGATAGAAAATTGTCAACTTAATAGCCAATAAAATCACGAAACATTCCTATGGGAAAATGTACATCCTTGAGTTACATAATAATAGAAAAGTTAAAATAGACGACATACAGAGAATATGTATAAACAATTTTTACATGAAGCAATTTTTCATCTAAATAATCAAACTTCTAAAAAAAAGGAATGTGCATATATGTGACATAAGTGACCCACAAAAGTAGAAAGGACAAAAAGGAAATACACAAGCTTTATTATTTAGACAAAACTTGGGAAGTTCTTCAATTTCACTATGAAGAAAACTACAAAAATATTCTGTATATTTACAAAACTGAAAAAAATTATCTGCACATTTTTAAATATCTAGTCAGATTCAGAATATCTTTTATAAAGCATTTCCTAAATATAATCCACGTTTCCTATGGGTAAACTTGCTTTGGGCACAAATTTTTGCTGCATGGTTTTTTTTGGACATATTTATAGAAAAAGAATATAAAAATGGTTAGTAGTTTTTCTCTGTATACAAGATCACAATGCCTACAAAGAATGGCAACAAGAATTGTTATTATTTTTTCCACAGCTTGGAAGCCCTTTACTTTTTTCACTGTGTAAATGCTCAGGATAAGACTTTTTTAATATGTGAAAATAAGCAATGAATGTGCATGTCTTTGATTTGCTACAGTACGTAAAAGAAAAAGTCAGATTTTTCATTCTTTATGATAACTCTGCATTTGTTATACATGGGCTTCAGTATGTTAGGATATGTTTTTCTCATTGAGTCGTGGTCATCTGTACCTTTAATTCCCTTACATGGCAGATGCTGTTACTGATAAATTTTCACAAGGCTAATGTTTTTCAATACACATAGCTAGACCATGTCAAAACTGGAGATGGAATAAAGAAAAATAAAGAAGAAAGGAAGAAAGAAAAGAAAAAGAGAATGAGAGAGGCAGATAAAGGGGATGGAGGAAAGGGGAAAGGAGGCAGGGAGAAACACTGAAAATCAAGTGACAGGAAAATGAATATCCTTTCTATACATCATTTGTGGACATTTTTATTATAAAGGAATAACAAAGAAAATTAGAAAGTATTTTACATTATGCATCTGACAATGAATTAATATAAATTATTAAAAAAATTTCAAAGAGTTAAATATTAAATATCAAGTAGAATGGAGGAAATTACAATAGACATTTCTCAAAAGAAAACATACAAATGGCCAGCATGTACATGAAAAAATTTCCAGATTTTTTTCAAATTTCCAGTCAAATGGCTATATTATATTATCTCATCTATGTCAAATGCCCAATAAAAAAGCTAACATGACAGCAGTGAACAAATCCTGAATATTTATGAGGATATGGGGAAATAGAGGCTAATATACTCTTGTTAGAGTCATTCTCCGGAAGAATATGAGCAATTCTAAGGCTATTGAAAGGTAAACCAGAATATTATCCAGCAATCCCAACCCCAGCTTTATATCTGAAAGAAATTAAATCAATACATCGAATAGTCCTGAGCTGCTTTGGCTATTGAATCATTACTCATGATAGCCAAGAAACAACCATCACCTGACAAGTGGTAATAAAAGTGGCATATATTTATAAGGAAATTAATTTCCAGCATAACATAGTCAAATATTTTATATTTGACAATAAAAATGAATATGAAAGAAAACAGAGGAAATAAATTTGGCACAGAACAACAAACAACATAAAATCTCACATGTATGTTCAACCTAAAAACGTTGACGATTCAAAGAGGAGACTATAATATGGGCTAGCAGAGTTTGGAAAATATAAGACTATGAGAAGCTTAGTGAATATATAAAGTTTACAGTAAGATTAAAGACTATTTTTTGGTAATTACTGCACGGTAGGGTGACAAGTGGCTGGAAGAAGAGGCTTGAATATTCTCAGGGCGAAGAAAAGCTAAATACCAGAAGTGGTGATTATGTAAATTGTATTTAGTTCGTCTTTGCAAAATAAATACATATATATTTCAGGAATCCCAAAAGCCTGCCATTTATAAATCTTTGTTGTAGGAAAACTAGTTTTGCATTTGAACTCCTGACAAATCCAAATATGTATCATAAGTACAGAAAGACAATACAATTATAAAGTGCCATTATAAGATGATACAAGTAGCATAAAGATATTTGCTTTTTATATTAATTATTCAAATTAATTAATGCAAATTTTAAAAGTTAAAAAATAATCAAATAATAGAAAATGTGGCCAAATTATTAATCTGAGGTGGGCATTTATTAGAAGATACTGATAAAATACTAGTAGTTAATAGATTTAGAGGTAAATAATCTAATAAAAGGAAATGGCATTAAATTGCTAATGTTGTTGGTATAAGTATCATAATAATTTAAAACAAACTGTTGACTCTGTATTTAACCATTTTCACCTATGTTTGCAACATACCAAGCCTGATGTGCAATGATGAAATGTAATTTTATTAATGCTAAAAGCAAACAGCCTCCCAAGATTATTTTATAGAAAATAAGATGCTTTTAACATGTGTTAACTCAATGTTAAGTCCATAAACATGACTGAGTGGGATTAAGAAAAGTGGTACAGGAAGTAAAAACTTTATTTTTGATTTTTATTGCTTTATAAATACCATTCAAAATTTCCACCTCCTCCTCCCTCTTGTTTCCCTCCCCCTCCCCCACTTACCTTTCACCCTCCCCCTCCAGTCCTAAGAGAAGGCAGGGTACACTGCCCTGTGTGAAGTCCAAGGCCCTCCCCCCTCCATTCAGGCCTAGGAAAGTGTGCATCCAAACAGACTAGGATCCCAAAAAGCCAGGACGTACAGTAGAATCAAATCCTAGTGCCATTATCATTGGCTTCTCTGTCAGCCCCCAATATCAGCCACATTCACAGAGTCCTGTTTGATAACATGCTCATTCAGTCCCAGTCCAGCTGGCCTTGGGAGCTCCCATTAGATAAGTCACACCTTCTCAGTGGGTGGATGGATCCCTCACGGAAAATGAAGAGGATACCAGAAAATGGAAGGATCTCCCATGCTTTTGTATTGGTAGGATCAACATAGTAAAAAAAGACGATTCTAACAAAGGCAATCTATAGATTCAATGCAATCCTCACCAAAATCCCAACAAAATTCTTCATAAACCTTGAAAGAACAATAATCTACTTCATATGGGAAAACAAAAAACCCAGGCTAGCCAAAACAATCCTTTACAATAAAGGTTCTTCTGGAGGCATTACCTTCCCTGACTTCAAACTCTATTACAGAGCTACAGTAATGAAAAGAGCTTGGTACTGGCATAAAAACAGAGACATTGACCAATGGATTTGAATTGAAGAACCTGGATATTAATCCACAAACATAAACACATGATTTCCAACAAAGGAGCCTAAATTATACCATGTAAGAAAGAAAGCATCTTTAACAGATGGTGCTGGCATAACTGGATGTCAACCTGTAGAGAAATTAAAATAGATCCATATCTATCACCATGCACAAAACTGAAGTCCAAATGGATTAAAGATCTCAATTTAAATCCGACCACACTGAAGCTGATAGAAGAGAAAAGTGGGAAGTAGTCTGCACACATAAGCACAGGAGACCATTTCCTACGTATAACCCCAGTAGCACAGACAATAAGAGCAACAATGAATAAATGGGACCTCCTGAAACAGAGAAGCTTTTGTAAAGCAAAGGACATGGTCAACAAGATCAGAAGGCAACCTACTGAATAGGAGATCTTCACCAACCCCTCATCAGACAAAGGACTGATCTCCAAAATATATAAAGAACTCAAGAAACTAGACATTAAAATTCTAAATAACCCAATTAAAAATGGGGTACTGAACTGAACAGAGAATTCTCAACAGAAGTTCAAATGGCCAAAAGATACTTAAGGTCATGTTCAACTTCCTTAGTGATCAGGGAAATGCAAATCAAAACAACTTTGAGATACCATCTTACACCTGTCAGAATGGCTAAAATCAAAAACACCAATGATGTAAAAACTTTTAAGTACAGGAAAGAAGCACTGAAATATGCAGTTACATGAGTCACAGTGCTCCACCTAACACTGTAAACAATATTAAATTTGAAGGAATTATGGTATTTAAGGTATTGTTTTTAGGAAATTGTGAGTGTATAAACATAATGGACAGATTTTTCATGGTTATTAATTAAATAAAAAGACATAAAAATAGCCGGGCGGTGGTGGCACATGCCTTTAATCCCAGCACTTGGGAGGCAGAGGCAAGCGGATCTCTGTGAGTTCAAGACCAGCCTGGTCTACAGAGCTAGTTCCAGGACAGGCTCCAAAACCACAGAGAAACCCTGTCTCAAAAAAACAAAAAAAAAAAAGACATAAAAATATAGTGAAAATTTTAAAATGGCAAAGAGAAACGACAATGAAAAACAAAGGAAAAATAATGGAAAAATAAAAGACTGTCACTAGTATATATTTCCAAAATGTGAAAATTGGGGCAAATGGTCTCTTCCTTTCTTATAGCCTCCTATTTTCTCTCGATATCATTCCTTATTTCTTAGTCATGTTTTCTCGAACCTTTAATATTGATGAAAGAACATTTCTCAATGATGCTTTACCAATTTTTATCCATTAGATTCTAAGATTAAGAAGGAAACAGATTAATTAAAACTATAGATGACACTTCAAAATAAATTTTAAGTGACCTCAATTATAACCAGTGTTTTGTGTTTAAGCTGCAAATTATGTAAACTAGTTTGAATACTAATATTATTTCTGAAATTCATAAAGAAGTTGAAATTCTTCTTAGTGCTTTAGTAGATATCAGCGGTGCATATACTTCAATGTGTTTTTGAGACAATTAAGAGCTAAAAGTTAAGCTCTACTCAAATCAATGTAGCCAAGCTGTCACAGAAAATAAACCTTTTCATTTCTTTCTATGAACTTTCTTTTTAATGTAACTAATGTTACTGTTATAAGTGAACAATGAGTAAATCTTAAACAAGTTACTTCCTTATCCTTTTCTTTGTCTTGCTCTCTGTTTCTCTTCCTCTATCTCCCCACTGGTCACCTTGTTCCTTCCCCTCCCTCATCCTTCTCACTCTCCCCTACTTTCCCCTCCCACTCTCCCTTCTCTTCCCCTCCCACTCTCTACTACCTTTTTTTTCCTGCCTCCTTCTTCATTTCTGTCTCTCTCCCACCTCGTGTGTGTGTGTGTGTGTGTGTGTGTGTATGTGTGTGTGTGTAGTGTATGAATTGTTTTCAAGCAATTTTACTTAACGGCACGTTGTTAAGTAAAATTGCTTTACAATTTTCAAGTTTCAGAATTAACTTTTATTATTTTTATGCTTTGGAATTAACTGAAAACTCTTTCCACCTAATTATATACAGGTGTTGGTTGTAAATTATTAATAGAAACTCCAACAACCCATTTATTTTTTTATAGCATGAGGTAACTTCTTCTTAATTGTCATCATTTATAGATGTAGAAAATATACTTTTTTATCTTATCTTAAATTTCTGATATTCTGCTAATAGTTAAAATATTTTGTAGACATTTAATATACCATAAATCAAAGCCATTGTCTCTCAAATTATTTAGATTGTGAATGACAATGAGTTGGATACATTTAATATGCCTATATACTAGAACAATATATTTTGCATAAAGAAGGGTCTAACATGAGTAAATTTGCTTTTAACATTGAATATAATAACTTTTATTTTTCTTTATGTGTGTGTGTCTGCGTCTGCTTGTGTATGCGTGAGTGCATGAGTTCAGAAGAAGGCATTGGATCCCCTTGATCCTAAAGTTATAGCCCATAAGAGAATGTTTCTGAGAACTGAATTCTGGTCTTCTACATTAGAAGTGTGTGCTCTTAACCACTGAGACATCTTTCTGGCTCTCCAATGATACCATTTCACTTGTTTATTTCTACCACTGTGTGACAAAGAAAACAAATTTTAAACTTCCGACATTGGGGAAGTAAATAAAAACTAAACTTTCTGTAGTCAGTGTTAGGTTTGGCACATGTGATGATGGAAAAACATAGTAGGTTAATTCCATTTAAAGTGATATTGAAAGTGCTGTGCGAGGAAAATAATATAGGAGGAGAAATTTAAAAATCCAGTAATGGGATCTAAAATTTATAAATTTGTTTAGAAGAAAATCAAATGATAATATTTCTAAGTAAATCTTCATTTAACCTGTATGGAAATATTAGCTGAGGAAGATTGGAAATATTCCTCTCTAGGTGGGTTGCAGGTAAAGTGAAGAAAAACAGAGAACTTAGACAACAATGTGGACACTAAGAGAGACTTACATAGTTATAATCTACATGAGAAGTAGAAAGTAGAAAAAGACAAATCTCCTGAGTAAATTGGGAGCATGGAGACCTTGGGGGAGGATTGAAGTTGTGAGAGGCAGGAAGGGGAGCATAGAAAAATGTAGAGCTCAATAAATATCAATAAAAATTATGCAGGCAAGATAACTCATGATTCAAATAGTTGTTTAGGAAGCATGTACCAGCAAAGAGGCAGTTTCCCTGAGTGGACACTAGCAGCAGAGATAAACCATAATGCAGCCAAGTTGAGAAAATGTAGTTTCCTTCCCAAGTTCTTATAGACTCAAGATTAACACTCTGTCCCATATTCATATGCCACCTTAGAGGGTTTAACAGACAGGATTAGTCAAAATTTCCCATAAAAATATACAAAAGAGATAGAACATGGAGAAAGTGATAGATTTTTAAACTGAAAACTGGCAATCTTAACTCAGAAGTGTTTGAAGAATGTGCGAGAACTGGTTTTGCGCTTTGTAGACATGTAGGTCAATCGCATCTCTAACTTGATTATTTCTCCCAGAGATAAGTTCAAAGAGGAAGCAACCCGTACACATGGAATTCTAAATGACTTATAGGGAAGGTTAGCTTCAGGAAAACAACTTATTTTATATTTCTTTCATTATTTCATAAGACTATAAGAGTACAACATTGATTGCTAAGATGCTGCAAAAATGATCAGGACCTAACAATAACATCACTTAAATTTTCTTCTGCTTACATTAAATTTTCAAACAGTAATGAAATTGATACTGTGAGTCTGTCATGACAACAGAAGATAGTAGCGTATATATAATTCTCATACTTGGGATCTTGGGGCAGGAAGTGTTGTGACTTTCATTTTCTTCTACTCTCTTCTACTTAAAAAAATCAACATTTTCAGTTAAAGTGTTTTGTACAAGCTTTTGATGATCATGTGGTAATTTTCCATGTTTCAACAATCCTGTATGATAATTGGATAAATATGTTCAGTGTAAAATAATTCTTTTGAGACAGAAAAACTTTTAAATGTTATTTTAAATTTTTGGAAAGTAGAGCTCATTTATTATGTTTTCTCTTTCCCTATGATTGATCCCAACAGAAGAACTATAAGACTTTTATAATTTCAGCTAAGGAGCTATTAATGCTTCGAAACAATTTAATCATTAATTATATCCAGCACCTCCTGAAACACATAAAACAATTCACGATTTACCAGTGGGATTTCTGAGTTAAAGGAAGTGCCAAGTCTTTGTTGGAAATTTTACTCCGTGATTATTAATCCTGAAAATGTTCTTGTTAGTAGATGTACTGCATAAAAGACTTTCTAATTGTCCTAAGTTCCATTAACGTATTTTAATGCTTCATTAAAGCTGACGAATGGTACACACCTTTGATTTCTCAGGTGCTGATTAGTTGTAAAAAACACTCACACCATGGAAGTGTCAGCTAAATGGAGTTCACATCTTATGATATGTTAAGTCTGTGCCTGTGAGGAATAGATAAAGACGTTCTTAGGAGCTCTCTTGGGCATTATTTAAGAACTATTTTTATTATCATATTTTGTTTTATTATTTCATTTAATATGTGGAAATTTAAACTAGTGAAACTATAAAAAGGCAGGGTTTTTAGGCCTGTAAAATACATGAATAATAAAAAGTGGAAAAACAATGAAATAAAGAATTGGAAGGCAACTTTTATACTTTTATAAGCATCCTAAACTACACATTTGATGTCAATCCTAAAGAACCTGCTTTATTATTAGGAGGAGAAAAAGAAAACATCTCCTTTTTATGGTAATTGGCATCATGGCCAAAAATAATATAGGAGCAAGACCAAAAAGAATCATGAATAAGAAATTCTTTTACAATATTAGTATTTTATCATGGCAACCAACAATCAATGAATAAAATATAATTATGAATGAGAATGAATATCAGAGACTACCCTTGAAATAGATAGTTCTAATATAGTGTTTTATTGTCTGTTGTTTTGTTTCTTATTATTTTATTGTTTCTTGAAATATATGTATGGCAATTTTGCCTTAGATATTTTTTGTATTATTAACTGAAATACTAATAGTTGTTTGAAAATATTTATTAGCATATTAGTTACTAGATCAAAATTATGTCTATTTATTTTATTTAAGAATTAAAATTGAGAATGGCTAAAACCTGCCTCCTACTCATCAGGGAGGCTAATAATCCTTTTCTTTTTTGTTTGAGCTCATTGAGATTTCGACATCTCTGAAGTGTTCATGAAGTCTGCTCCAGTACAGAAGCCTTTACATTTCTTACTTTGAGGCATTTAGTGGATGCTAGTGCATTGACAATAGATTCAAGTAAGATTACATGACTGTTGAAGAAAACTAAGTTTACAATTAAACTGTTTTTCCATGGATTTGAAACTTGAGGGAAAACGATATGTATTTTATGTTACATATTCTTCAAAACTTTGCAATTTAAGCAATTCCCTAAAATTATTCTATAGTAGTTGTATGTTATAAAACCATTAAAATTACATTGAATATACAGTTTCCATTAATAATAAGTAACTAAAATGGCAGGTTTTGAATACAAGATCACCCTTGGATTGAAACTTAGTCTAATCCAAGTAGCCAAGCAAAATTTCTGGAATTACAAAATTAAAATGAGGAGGGAATACATTTAGATAAAAAAAATGTAAGTGAAATGAAAGTAAATTGTTAAATACTGGATGTAGAAGAATTCAAACGGGTAATGTAAGGATGGGATGAACAAATAAAGGGATATGGTATGTTTTAACCAAAATGGAGTTTGCATGCTGAATCTAATCAGGAGAGTTTGATCTTGTCGTCTGAGTGAAACCTATTAGGAGATAATGGAACACATGCAATATGAAAGAAAAGAATAAAACTGGGATATGCAATGTTAATCAAAGAAAAGGACAAGGGGGTTGGGTAAAGAGAATTATGGGTTTGTTAACCAAAACTGTGTATGAATAAAGAAGTTTCATGAAAACACTTTAGTCTGTAAACTAATTAATACACATACATACATATTTATATATACATAATTACATAAATGTATATATATATATATATATATATATATATATATATATATGAAGAGAGAGAGAAACAGAGAAATATAGAGAGACACAAAGTTTGAGTAGAAGAATTCTACATAAGGGAGCAGTGCTTCTCTGAGAATATATAAACCATAAAGGGAAAATATCAATGTGAAGCATGAATGCTCTAGGGGAACCCCAAAGCAGAGGTTATTGACATTTTTCATGGTGGTCACCATAACTAGGTGATAATATCCTGCTCTAGAATACGTTACATGCTTTGGTTGGAAGATGTAAAGAAATCTTTTTTGAAGTGACCAGGAAGCCCTTTCCCTAATGTCTAGCTTTCAGAGTGATGGAAGTTGTTTTTGGGTGGCCAGGGGAAGAAGGCATCATTGTTATTACCCAGCACTTTACCTAGAACACAATAATAAAGATCTACCGAGAAATATTTGCTTACTGGTACAATAGTGGAAAACCTGTTTATGGGGTTTACCCTCAGCTCTTTTGTGTAGATTTGAGGCCTGGACAAGTGAGAATAAATCCATGAAATATCCTCAAAACCCATGTACTAGGGCAAACATAGACTCTAGGAAATAACCTAGTGATGTTGTTTATTAAATAGTAATGTTGTCAGACTAGCTTCTAAATATTTAGGTTTATGTACCTGCATTTGTGCTGTCTTCATACACTTCAATTTGTAGCAAGTAGTGATTAACACAAAAATTGTTCAAAGTATAAAGATAAGAAGCTACAGTAACCAGCTATAAATGTAGAAGGTCATATATGACAAGGTCACACCCCAAAATCCAAGGGAACATTGTAGAAGAATGGCAAAACCAATTTAAGGGACAGAAGATGGGACGAGTGCCATGAAATGCTGAATTCTGGACATGGAATGACTGTTACACATTTGAACTCCCAGTAGCTGTGGTTACTGCATAAAAAGAGCAAATGATTAAAGATAAAAATTGTAGAATGGATGGGTGTAGAGGCTCCTGAAATTCTACCTCTAGCTAAGGACTTATTGGAAACTGATGTATGTGTGGGGTAGAAAATCATTATAGGGAATATTTGGCCACTGGTAGATTGCCCAGGCCCCAACTGATGGTGACCTGATGCCCATGCACATATGGGAGGCTCTAGTTGCATTTGGGAGATTTAAATATATAAAAACAATATAAAATAATATAAAAATGGATGCATGAAGTTGGATGGAGGTGGGATAAGGAATTATATGGGCACTTATAGGGAACTTAAGGGGTGAATATGTTCAATATAAATTGAATAAATGTATGCAACTTTCAAAAAAATAAATACAAAAGCAAAATGTGGATAAATATGGTGAACTTAATAGCAATTGTGTGTTATTTATATAGTAGATTTAACATACACAGTAGATTACCAGATATTGAGTAAGCAATCAATAAATATTAATTATTCTTAGTGATGTAATTCCTACTTCCTTACAGTGTTTGCCTAGAAGAAAGTATAGAGAAAATAATATGCTGCTATCTCTAAATAAGGGAAACAATTTTTGGAATATGTATTAAGGATATAGTAAAACCTTTAATAAGTTCTTAACCCATAAAAATATACTGTTATTGATTATGCAATTTGTTGGGGGAAAAGATATATATTCATTATGCAAAACTATGTATATATGGACATTTTTCTGTATTTTGGATAAATAAAGAAGGACACTAAACATTATTAGAAAATTAGAATTTTAATAATTTTATTGTTAAAAATAGTCCATTACATTATAATGGTTATATATATTGTATTCAACATGCAATTTCATTATTAAAATTCTATATTAAAATATAGAAAGCTCATATTCATTAAAACCTAATGAGTTATCTTTGAGGCAATTGCATATTTAATTTAACTGCAATCTTCCTTTAGGTTTTTGAGGTTTTCTTTATTCATTTTTATTTTTCTCTTCTCTTGAGTAAAATACATATTTAAACCATGTTCAATAGCCATAAAGTAGTGGCCCGTGGGGACTCATAAATATGTTTGAGAATGCTAACAATTGCTTCCGAATGCTCTCTGCTCCAATATTTATAGTCAGTTTGTTGGGGACATAGGAGATTTTTTCCCTACATATAACTTTGTCTCATTATTTGAAGTCAGGCCTTGGCTTCCTTATACTTTTATGGCCTTTTTACATTGCAGGAACTAAGGTAGAAACATTTTCCAGAATGCTTCTCATCTAGGTTAGATTTCATGAATGGAGGCTGTTGTTTGAAATTCGATAGAAAGGGAGAATTAGCAGGAATTACACTTTGATGGTGGCTGCCAGCTACTTCCATTTTGGCAGATCACCATGAGACTGGCAAGAATATGCAACCTGTTATTAAACTTTTTTCTCATCTTCATCATACCAAAACGTGAGTGCTAGATCCAAAGATTCTGACTAATCTGATTTCTTTAGCTCACAAATGTAGATAGCAATATGTGTATATTTTCATCTTGCAATTATCTTTTTCTTTGTTTATAAACATACTTCTTTCATCTTTGAAGCCTTCAATTTGATTTATTTTATTCTCTACAGAATCTATACTTGAAAGTCGTAATGAAGATATGACAAGATAGACAGAAAATGTTGCAAAGAGTTGGGGACATTTGAACCTTAAAGACACAACATATTTTTTAAAGTGTCTATTTATTGGCAAATGTCAGAGGTTGAAGTGTGTTCTTGTAGAAGACTGGGTTTCCATGTCCAGCACCCACATAGTAATCTGCCCACAGCTATTATTAACTCCAGTTTCAGAGGACCTGATGCTTGGTCAACAAGAGGAAGACGAAACTTCACATTGGATAGATAGACAGACAGACAGATAGATTGCATAAATAACTATGCAGTGATAGTGAACATGGTTATTATAGGAGAACCTAAAAGCAGTGATTTACTAAATCAGTATAATCTCTAGCAACTATCTAGAAGATTTTCTTTTATACCTACAGATAAGTTTAGTCCTTTTTTTCTCATGAAGGAAATTTCCTGTTACAGCAGAGACCACTACAGAAAACTACAACCAACCAAAATTCAGAGTTGTAGAGCCCAGTCCCAGTCTCCCAGTTGACTATCCTACAGCAAACTTCCTGATCCTCTGGTGCTTACAATCTTTCTACTCCAACTCACCATAATGTGTGGGAGTGTTCTGTTGATTTATCCACTAGGACTAGGCTCTACAACTATGTATTTTGATTTTGGTTGTGGCTCTTTGAAGTGATTTTCCTCTGTTGCATGCTACCAGAGGAGAAAAAAAATGTCAGTATTGCTACAGGCAAAACAAAATCTACATTGGTAACTTGCGTGTATGCTATGCTGGTACCACAGAGGTAGTAATATTGTGGCAGTAACTAACCACTATAAAATTGGTTTTAAGTCCAACTCCATCTGTGGAACCCATTATGTGGAATTCCTGACACTGCTCAGGTGGCCAAGGATCTGATACTAGATAGGTCAAGAACCCTGGGGGAAAACAAAACACTGTTTTGCTAAAGAAATATAGCAAAAAAAAAAAAATGACTCCTAAAGTCTTTTTTTCTATACGTAAAGATTAGCGACTGCTCAGTCATTACTAGAGATGCTTCCTCTTGCAGTTGATGGAGGTAAATACAGAAATGACCAAGAAGATAATATGCGGACTGAGAGACATTGGAGTGCTGACTACAAAATGGAATATCTTCATTAGTCTCTCTCCTCAGGGCTCAAGGATCACTGCAAAAGAGGAAAGAAGAGTGTAAGAGTGTGGGTGATACAAAACAAAAACAAAAACAACAACAACAAAAAAAAAACTAAGCCTTATAGAAAAAAGACAGAGATAAACACAGAGAGACTATGCTGTATGAATGGGGCCTGTATAATTTCAAATCAGAGGGACTTCTACCACTGAGATGGAGAATTAGGCAGGAAAGCCCATCTCCAAACAAGAAACTCTCTCTAATTAACAACCACTTGCAAGGAAATTTTTAGTTTCTTAAAGATAGTTTCATTGTGTATTAAAACCTCACTTTAATGCCTCATGCCCAGTAGTATTGGTGAACACAAAACAAACGCAAAGGTATTTTGGGAGATGTTTTATCTCATATTGCTTTGCTTTGCATTTTGTTGCTTACTAATATTTTGCTTGACTATCTTACAGGTTATGGATCTCAATTTACTGTTTGTGTGTGTGTGTGTGTGTGTGTATGCGTTTGTACACATGCGTACACATACAGGAGTCTCTCATGTTCTTTATAGTATTTTTTGTTTGTTTATTTGCTTGTCAATTTTATTTTTTCTTATTTGTCTATATTTTTATTGCCTGTTCATTTTTTTAAATTAAAATTTTCATTTATTTATCTTGCATGTGTATATGTGTATGGGCACCTGTGCCACAATATGCATGTGGCTGTCAGAAGACAACTTTCTTTTTTTGTTGTTACTTTAAAAATAGTACCAATCAAAATTTCCTCTTCCTCCCCTCCTCTCACTTCCCTCCTGCTCCGACACACACCCTCCCCCTCACCTCCTCCAGTCCTGAGAGAGGGAAATGTATTCTGCCTTGTGGGAAGTCCAAGGCCTCCCTCCCCCATATCCAGGCTCATGAAGGTATGCATCCAAATACAATAAGATCCCCAAAAGCCAGTACTTGCAGTAAGACAAATCCCAGTGCCATTATCATTGGCTTCTCAGTCTGCCAATTGTCAGCCACATTCAGAGGGTCCAGTTTTATCCCATGCTCTTTCAGTCCCAGTCCAGCTGGATTTGGTGAGCTCCCATTAGCTCAGGCACACTGTTTCAGTGTGTGGACCAACCCCTCGTGGTCCTGACTTTCTTGCTCATATTCTCCCTTCTTCTGCTTTTCAACTGGACCTTGGGAGCTCAGTCCAGTGCTCTAGTGTGGGTCTCTGTCTCTATCTCCATCTGTCACCAGACGAAGGTTCTATGGTGATATTCAAGGTAGTCATCAGTCTGACTATGGGACAAGGCCAGTTCAGACACCCTCTCCTCCACTGCCCAGGTTCATAGCTGCCCAGGTTCATCACCGTGGACTCGTGGAAACCCCTCCAGAGCAAAGCCTCTTGCCAACGCCAAAATGGCTCCCTCAATTAAGATATCTCCTTCCTTGCTCCCTTATCTGTCCTTCTTCCATCTAGACCATCCCACTCCCCCAAGTCTCCCCAATCCTTTCCTTCTCCCATCTGTCTCCCCCTCTCCCCTTCAACGCACCCCCATGCTCCCAACTTTTGCCTGGCAATCGTGTCTGCTTCCAATTTCCAGGAGGATCTATATATGATTTTCTTTGGGTTCACTTTATTAATTAGCTTGTCTAAGATCACAAACAATAGGCTCAATGTCTTTTGTTTATGGCTAGAATCCACTAGTGAGTGAGTACATACCATATTCATATTTTGGGGTCTGGGTTATGTCACTCAGAATAGTGTTTTCTATTTCCATCTATTTGCATGCAAAATTCAAGATGTCATTGCTTTTTTACCGCTGAATAATACTCTAATGTGTAGATGTGCCACGCTTTCTTTATCCATTCTTCCATTGAGAGGTATCTAGGCTGTTTTTTTTTAATTTAATTTTATTTATTTGTTTTATTTATTTATTTATTAATATTTTCGAGACAGGGTTTCTCCGTAGCTTTTGATTCCTGTCCTGGAACTAGCTCTTGTAGACCAGGCTGGCCTCGAACTCACAGAGATCCGCCTGTCTCTGCCTCCTGAGTGCTGGGATTAAAGGCGTATGCCACCACCACCCGGCCATCTAGGTTGTTTTTAGGTTCTGGCTATTACAAATAATGCTACTATGAACATAGTTGAATAAATGTTTTTGTACTACAATTAGTCATCTCTTGGGTATATTCACAAGAGTGGTATTGCTGGATCTTGAGGTAGGTTGACTCCCAATTTCCCGAGAAACCACTACACTAATTTCCAAAGTTGTTGCACAAGTTTGAATTTCCACCAGGAATGGATGAGTGTTCCCCTTACTCCACATCCTCTTCAGAATAAGCTATCATTGGTGTTTTTGATTTTAGCCATTCTGACAGGTGTAAGATGGTATTTCAAAGTTGTTTTGATTTGCATTTTTCTTATAGCTAAGGAAATTAAACATGTCCTTAAGTATCTTTTGGCCATTTAAAATTCTTCTGTTGAGAATTCTCTGTTCAGTTCAGTTCCCCATTTTTTAATTGTGTTATTTAGAAATTTAATGTCTTTTTTTCTTGAGTTTTTATATATTTTGGAGATGAGACCTTTGTCTGTTGTGGAGTTGGTGAAGATCTTCTCCCATTCAGTATGCTGGCGTTTTGTCTTAATAATTGTGTCCTTTGCTTTACAGAAGCTTCTCGGTTTCAGGAAGTCCCATTTATTCATTGCTGATCTTATGTTTGTGCTACTGGTGTTAATTGTAGGAAGTGGTCTCTTGTGCCCATGTATTGCAGGCTACTTTCTACTTTCTCTTCTATCAGGTTCAGTGTGGTTGGATTTATATTGAGGTCTTTAATCCATTTGTTCTTGAGTTTTGTGCATGGTGATAGATATCGATCTATTTTCATTCTTCTACAGGTTGAAATCCAATTATGTCAGCACCATTTGTTAAAAATGGTTTCTTTCTTCCATTGTATAATTTTATCTTCTTTGTTAATAGGTGTTCACAGGTCTGTGGATTAATATCTGAGTCTTCAATTTGATTCCATTGGTCAATGTGTCTGTTTTTATGCCAATACGAAGCTGTTTTCATTACTGTAGCTCTGTATTAGAGTTTGATGTCAGGGATGGTAATGCCTCCAGAAGTTCCTTTATTGTATAGGGTCGTTTTGGCTATCCTGGGTTTTGTGTTTTCTTTATAAAGTTGATTATTGTTCTCTCAAGGTCTGCAAAGAATTTTGTTGGGATTTTGATGAGGATTGCATTGAATTTATAGATTGCCTTTGGTAGGATTTCCATTTTTACTATGTTGATCCTAAAAATCCAAGAGCATGGGAGATCCTTCCATTTTCTTCAATTTCTTTCTTCAAAGACTTAAAGTTCTTGTCAAATAGATCTTTCACTTCCTTGGTTAGTGTTACACTAAGATACTTTATGCTATTTGTAGATATCATGTAAGTTGATGTTTCTCTTATTTCCCTCTCTGCTTCTTTATCCTTTGTGTATAGGAAGGCTACTGATATTTTTGAGTTGATCTTGTATCTGGCCACATCACTGAAGGTATTTATCAGCTGTAGGAGTTCTTTGGTAGAGTTTCTGGGGTCACTAATGTACACAGTTATATCATCTGCAAATAACAAAGCTTGACTTCTTTCCAATTTGAATCCTCTTGATCTCCTTATGCTCTCTTATTGCTATTGCTAGTTCTTCAAGCACTATGTTGAGGATATAAGGATATGGACAGCCTTGTCTTGCTCCTGAGTTTAGTGGAATCATTTTGTGTTTCTCTCCATTTAATTAGATGTTAGCTGTTGGTTTGCTGTATATTGCTTTTATTATATTTAGATATGATCCTTGCAACCCTAATCTCTCCTAGTCCTCTATCATAAAGGGGGTGTTGAATTTTGTTAAATGCTTTTTTTTGGCATCTAATGAAGTGATCATGTGGGTTTTTTCTTCAGTTTATTTATATGATGGGTTACAGAGAGAGAAAGGAAATGCATAGTCAGAAAGGTGTTGAGGTGGGAAGGACCTCAGAGGATACGAAAGAAAAAAAACCTATGATAAAATATATTATATAAAAACCTTTATTTTCAATAAAAAAGAAACTGAGTCATTAATTAGAGCAATAACAATGCTTTGAAAAGTTGAAAATTAATTCAGTACCAAACAAGCATTTTTTCTGTGTCATAATATATGAAACTGTAAGGAATTAATATGACCTGAGTTTTATTCATTCTTTGTGCACTAAGATGGATTGCTATATATTCATTATTAGAAAATAAAGAGTAACAATGGTTGTTAAGCAGCACTTTAATATTATTAAAAAGTTCAATTAAGTAGCAAATTGATTCACAAAACTATTTTTCTTTGAAGGAATAAATTAAAAACAACAAAGATAAAGTATAGCTAGTAACAGTATTAAATCTAAGAGAATATTTTATTTATATATCAGACTTTTTATTTATCTTTTAGGTTGTGCTGATACTCTTCATTATCTCTTAGGCACAGATTGTCAGTACAGCATTGTTGTTAGTGGTAAAACTTATGAGCACTGATTTCCAAATACTCATCTAACTAAAAAAAAATGTTTTGCTTATACATGCTTCTTACAAGTTACTACATGATAGGTAAAATGAACTATATGTAGACTATGCTGACATCCCCGTGATAAGCAGTGGTTGCATACAGCATTTATTTTAAAAATTATTTACACTTTGCTATGTCACTTTTTCCTTTTTCCATGCTTCTTCATGCTTCTTTGTCTATCCTTTCTGCTTCCTTCTGTTAAAGTTGAAGATAGGCAGGTCCAGTTATGATTGTGATATTGCCTGAATTTTAAGAAACCACAGTCATTGACCTCAAAGGAGGAGATTCATATTTATATTTTACTTAAAAAAAAAAGAGAGCAAGGGAGAGAAAAGAAAAACTAGATGGAGTTAAGTTTAGTTATTATTTGAATTTTCTGTATTTTAAAACCTATTCAGTATTCAGAAAATTGGAAAAATTTTATGATTTCTTTCAAACAAAATCCTAAAACTCCATAAAAATTACAAGCCTTCTCTCGTCCCTCCAAGATCTGCTTGGGGAGAGTGGAATAATACCCACTTATTCATAAATGAGTAGGAAAACCTATTCAGGCTCTAAGAACAGCAAAGAGCAGCTGGTTGTGAAGAAGGGAAAGAGTCCCTTTGCATTTGTATGGATGAATTAAACAATGTTTTAAGCCCAAGATCCATTAATACCTTTCAAAGTTTCATAGTGTGCACGGAGGTTGAATAGGCTCTGCTGTCCTAAACTCATAACAAAGACTCAGCAATCATTATTTCCATCTTCCAGAGTAAAAATAGGAGGAGGAGTATCCAGTCTTTTCCTCAAAAGTACAAAGACTGTGAGGCCTTCCAGTGCTATATCCAACCTAAGTCTGATGGAAGCTGACATAGGGAGTTTGAACAAGCCAAGGGTCAGTACCTTACTAAATGAAGTTTTTGAAGACTATGATGAATTGAAAACAAGGCCAATGACAGCTCTACCAAAGAATGGTTAATGTTTGTTATAACACTAGAGTTTTGTGCTGCATTCAAATTAATTATTCAAATAGTGTGACCCAAAGCAACATAGCACAATATATTAGTGCTTCTGAGAGTCACAATCCTAGGAATGAGTTACTCGAATTCTCTGACTTGCAAAATACTGTGAATAAGATCTTCACTTTAGATCTGTGCATATGAACACATAAGATGTAAGCCAAATCTGTTCCTATGTATATAGCTATCCACAGCAACTTCAGTCATTTAGCAAAGCAAGGAAGTATCTAAAAACATTCTTTAGTATAGTCATACAAAAGACAAATTCCCAAGAATTAAAATTGATTATTGACAATTTGAACACCTTGATGATGTCAAAGTTTATACCAATCAATAGATGTCAGACAAGTAGCTTATACTTATGTATGAGAATGTATAGAGTATCCTAAAACAAGAAAAAAACCTTATATTAGACATCAGGTAAATAAGTACTACCAGGAGCTTCAGTTCCAGAGAATGAAGAGTCCTATAGAATGGAGAAGCAGTGGGAATATTTAACTCTCACATTTGACTCTACAATGGTTGTGCCCACAGCAGACACCATTGATTTATAACACTAAATAGGGCCGAAATTTATTGTATTAAATTGATATTTTGATAAACCTGAATTGAATAAAATGAAAGAAAATTATGGCATTTTTACTGCCATCTTACTTTAAAAATTGTGAAGTTAATAGATTTACTATTGATATTTCACCACAGGTTTTGTATTTGTAATTTGTATTAATAGTTTATATGAACTCTTTTTGTATTGTTGCATTACAAATTGGGATAAGTTTAGAAATTGGAAGCAAAAATTTGGAATTTTTAAATTTGTACTTTTAGTTCCTGATGGATAAAATTAACATGGGTCTTTGATATGGGGTCTTTTGCAGGAATGCAATAACAGTTTAAAAACTGACTGCCCAGCTGGGAGATGATGCACTTCCATGTTTATGCTGCTAATGTCACAATTGTTAGACTGGGAGCCTGAGTTTCTTATTGGTGTCGGGGGTAGCCAATAGCTCAGTTCCAGGTCATCCTATCATTATGGTGGACTTTAGGAACAGTAATTATAGCATGGATTCATTAAACTTTGTAGTGCTGCATTGGACAAGCAATTGGCACGTACCAGGCAAGTGTGGTCTTTCATAGGGTTGCAAATACCAGAGCATAGAGGCCAGTTGTGGTTGTCATGTGATTTACATGACACACCAGAAGATATGGTGAATGTTTTATATGCATTTGTACGCATGTTTTGTAGAGTTAGTGATCAAAGAACATGAAAGATGACATAGTAGATAGTATCTAATCAAAGCTACTACATACATACCATAGTATTTTCTTTTTTTTTTACCTTAACTGACTTTATTTTTTTTTATTTTTTTATTCTTTTTTTATTTTTTTAATTTTATTATTTTTTTTTTTTATTAAAGATTTCTGTCTCTTCCCCACCTCTGCCTCTCGTTTCCCTCCCCCTCCCCCAATCAAGTCCCCCTCCCTTGTAAGCCCAAAGAGCAGTCAGGGTTCCCTGCCCTGTGGGAAGTCCAAGGACCACCCACCTCCATCCAGGTCTAGTAAGGTGATCATCCAAACTGCCTAGGTTCCCACAAAGCCAATAGGTGCAGTAGGATCAAAAACCCATTGCCATTGTTCTTGAGGTCTCAGTATTTTCTATATTTATAAATTTTTAAGCCTGGGATAAAACTGGTCTCGCTGAACATAGCGGACAATGAGGACTACTGAGAACTCAAGAACAATGACAATGGGTTTTTGATCCTACTGCACCTACTGGCTTTGTGGGAGCCTAGGCAGTTTGGATGCTCATCTTACTAGACCTGGATGGAGGTGGGTGGTCCTTGGACTTCCCACAGGGCAGGGAACCCTGATTGCTCTTTAGGCTGACGAGGGAGGGGGACTTGATTGGGGGGGTGTGGGAAAGGGGAGGCGGCGGTGGGGAAGAGACAGAAATCTTTAATAAAAATAAATAAATAAATAAAAAGTTTAGAAAACAGTTGTTTGCCTATGCATTTCATTACATACAGTGTGGTATAGATTTTGATTGAACAAGTGTCTTCATATTTACATATTTGCTTCTATACATTTAGCATAATTCTCCTCTGACTCAGGCATACCATATGCTTAATTGGTCTCAGTCTCCTATTATTATGCACTATATTATCTAATGGACTTAATTTCTTAGCTATATCTTTGAAACCAAAAGGATTAGCCATTAAATTTGTATACTTGCTTTTGGTAAGCATTTTGCCTGTGATATTAATTATTATACGTCTGAGAGGATAGTCAAGAATTTTACTATCTAATTTTGTTAGCTAATCAATATATGTGTAAAAATAAATCTTTTAAGTTTGATCCCTTATTTTATAGTAAATCCTGGAAGGATTGTAGATAATATTATTTATATAATTTTAGTAATTTATTCTTCATAAATGCCTATTTTATATGTTTTATGAATATATCAAGTGTATTTGTTAAATTTTAATGTAGTGCCTACAATTTGAAACTTTAAGGTTCTGTCTTAACATTTTTGTCAGATGCTTAGATTTATATTCTTTCCCATTATTCAATTTGTCTCTATTTTTTAAGACTTCAATATTATAAAGAACTATGGCATAATGTACAATTTATGTTGATATAAATGTCAGATTATAAGACTTTTTGACTCCCTAAAAATGAAACATTGAAGACTGGCTTGCAAACTTGGCATTTGGAAGGCAGAAGTGGATAAATATTTCCGAGTTAAAGACCATCCTCAACATAGCAAGCTAAAAACCAGTCAAGGCTACATATTGACCCTATAAGGAAAATTAAAGAACTCATTTTTCTTTTGAGATACTCAAGTGCTAAAAATAAAATACACCAAACTTTAATATTTGAGTTCTGAGTTCAGTTATTCATTTCCAGGATCTCACATGGTAGGAGGAGAGAATATATTCCTGAAAATTGTTCTCTAACCTCCACCTAGGCAATGTTGTGTGGTATGACTGCATGTACACACACACATATACATATACTTACAGTGTAAAATAATTCAAAAATAAAATTAATGTCTATAATTTCATTCCTTTAAGTAGTATTACACTATTATTATTTTGTAAATATATAGTTGTATAATTTAAATATTTTTATTGCTGTATTCATTAAGTTTAAATCTAGAAAACTGAGAAATATATTTTAAAAATCCAAGGAAAATAATCATGAAAACAATAATTCATTCTAAATTTAACATTTTTGCTTATTCCAATTTTATGTTGGGTTGACAGAAAGTTATTATTTGATTCTTTAAATTAAAAATATTTAGTTTTGTTTCTATGAATTTAAATCATGTGATAGTGGCTTTTCTACAATGCTTTAAGTAAAATAAAACAGCAGTGATTGATTTTATGCACATTTTTCTTATTGAAACAATCTCAGAATTCACATAGTAACTTTTCAATGTAACATATAGTGAATGTGCTCTTTGTGCCAGGTAAGGTTAAGAGATGTCAAGATTTAACAGTGAGTTAATCAAATCTCGCTCTCAAACTTTGCATATTAAAGACAGGAAAAATACACAGAATAGGTGAATATATCTCAATTAATGTCAAGACAGTTGCAAAGGTAAAGAAGAAAAGAGTATTCAGAGTATAGATCTGAGGGGCATTGGTGAGTTGTGACAATACTATGCAATTTCCATGAAATGCTTTTAGGGTTTTAGAGTCTCCAGGGTGTTCAGAGATCACTGAGCTTCCTTTTCATGGAGAAAGATAATACAGTCAAATGATCCAGAGGCATGGTGAGGGAAAGATCCAGTGTCATATTATTTCACATATTGATGAACATATCCTTGTTTTCTGGTTGTATGTTTCTAAATGCTGTAGCATTTAAGTTGTTCATCTATTCAAGAATGCAAACATTTTCTCCCAGTAGTTATACCTAAGACAAACTGAAAGACCCTACAGACCCCCTCCTCAAAACCCGCAGCTAGCATGCTCCCCGGGAGAACGTCCTGTTTGCTTAAAAGATTCTCAAGATCAGCAGCTAGCCTGCTCTCATGAGGACATCCCATTTGCTTGGGAAAGCAGGATGTCAACGAGATAGAATGAGTACAAAGCAGGATATCTATAAAGATGGGACAAAGCAGGATGGCTGAAAAACAGGATACCTATAAGATAAGAACCGGAGATCTATTGCCAGACATCCATGCTGGGAGAGGAAAACCATTCATGCCCCCTGCCTCATTCCGACCGACCGATAACCACGCTTTTCTGCTTCTGTAAAACTTGCTTTTTGCTGCCCTCTGTCCTATAAAAAGCCCTCCTCCCAGCCGGCAGGCGCGCAAGTCCTCCGAAAGACTTTGCGGCCTGCAGGTACCTGTGTTTACTCATTAAACCTCTTGCGATTTGCATCCGTGTGGTCTCGGCCTGTTCCTTGGCTCTGGGGAAGTCTCTCCCCCAAGAGAGGGTCCTCTTCGAGGGTCTTTCAAAACTACCAGAATGTATTCCCTATAGGTCCCATTCTCACATAAGGATGGTTTAATGGTGTCTTCTAATGGTTTTATTTTTAATGGATACAATCATATTACTGTTTACTATATATATGTATAAATATAAATATATATATATATATATATATATATATATATATATATACACACACACACGTATATGGATCTTATCATTTGTGGATCACTGATGATCACAGCCTACATATTAAGGTTCATATGAACATATTTATGTGTTACCACAGCCAGTTACTTTAGTCCAGCATCATGACAGACACTTAAAACCCACTTGTTTTTCTTAAGAGACACCTCATAAGCCAAAACTATTAGATGAATGATAACATGAAAGAAAGAGTTCAAACATATACCATAGTTACAGTTCTTTCAGTGTTTTCAACTTGGAACTCAAGTAAGTTCATATTTACACCCCTGGAATATTCTAAGAAAAGATGAGGAAAATTAAAATCAGTGATTTACTTTATATTTTTGAAGTCTCAAAATATGCATGAGATTTGAAATGAATCTTTAGATCTCTGTTGGCCTCAAGCATATAGAATGCTGGTATGTAGATTCAAATTTACCTTGCCTTCTTAGATCACAACTGGTCCTTTCATCCATGGGGCGAATAATACCCTTTAGGGTTATTTAAGAATGCAATCAGTCAACTGGAATTTTTTCTTATGTACTCAATAACCACCTGCAATCAATAAAAATGCATCTAGTTGAACTAAATCTGTAAAAGTACACTGGTCACTTGTGTTTTGGAATAGATTTGGTTTTGTGCCTACATGCACCTGTTTATTTATGACCAAACAATTGCATGTGGCCTGAAGTAGGCAGTAAATGAAATACACATTGCACCTGCAAGTAAACATGTTTGTACTTCCTAATCTACCCTTGCTTTGGGGAAGCTATCTCTTCCAGTCAAAGAAGAAATGCTAATCAATAAAAACCCACAGGTCCAAGTTCAATTACAAAATGAAAAGTATCAAAAATGCCTCCACATACTTTTATTTTATAAAAATATCTTTAAATTATTGTTTCAAAATAACTTCATAAATTGTTTTAGGTGTTACAGTGATTCAATACAAATGAAATCACAGCTGGCATGCATACTGACTGCTGTGGAGAATCATTTTGCCCAAAGGTGCTGCTATCACTTGGTCAAGCATTGTTTAAAACAAAGGAGAAAAGGGCTACTGAAAAGTGTATTGAATATCAAAAATGAATAAAATAAAGAGAAAACTGTTGGTACAGTATGAAGAATACAAAAATCCATTACAGTAATGACAGTCCAATTTCCAAATATCAGTTGGTATCTTACAAAATAGCTCAGTGTGAGTTCTCTTATTTTCAGCTCAGGTACTATGTAACCAGGCTCAGGATCAGTGGCTGGTCTGAAAATGTAAAGAGGAACTTCAAATCACCATAAAAAAAAGCTGACGTTAGAAATTTAGGAGAATTCACTACTTGGATGATTTTACGAAATGCCTGACCTCAATTTTTACCAAGTGTTTAGTTAAAATATGCATACATAAACATAAAAATGTGAAATCAAACCCCAGAAACCCAATTCCATCTTTTTTTGGTGGAAGTACTTAGTTAGAAGCAAAATAATTAACTGAATGCCATCGACTGAATAACAAGAGGTGAGACTTCAATCACATTCTTAAAATTCAGTTTAATGGAGTTTTAGGGCTTTCCTCGTCAAGTAAGACCCTGAAAGGAGCCGTATCAGCATTAATGAATAGCTTGGTAGCTATAGATAGAAAGTTATTTCAAAAGCAGCCCATTACAACAGAATCTTTATTTTAATTAATTCCCCCAATTGATTTCTTTGCTCATTATATTGGCAGGTAATTTAGAATATATCAGTAAATAATTAGTAAAAAAATCAGTAAATAAACACATAGAAAGATTCTAGGGGGAAAATTTTGGTTATGTACATCCCCAAAAGTCTGTTTAACTTGAACTATAGAGAGAGTATTATTAATTCCAGCATTGTATATAATGTCAAATGCAGCATAACAAATGTTACTAAACACAACATTAAGAACAAGAAATGAGGACAGAATTAAATAGCAAATAAGTTCATAAATATTGGAATCTGTTTTATAGACATACCATAAATGTAAATATACAAGCATCTATAAATCAAGAACTTGAAATTACTTTTATTCTAATATGTTGTAAATGGAGCAGAGTCTGCCCAAAGGCATCTATCTACAAGTTCCTCTAACCTAGGAATTTTACGTAACAAGAGAAACTTTTCAGATATAATTCAGGTTCTAATTATCAAAAAGAAGAGCATATCCCGGATCGCACAAGTAGAGAGTTGCCTGCCAAGAAAGGAGACTGGCATAAGGATGCAGTGAAGGCATCATGCCTCTGAGAAGGAAGTAGGGACAACAGTCATATAATCATAAGAATGTAAGTTCTGGCACACTGGTTGGGCTTGGATCTAGAATGTTCCCTAGATGGTATATTAAAATTAATAGTCTTGGCACTTACGAGTTTGGGTCCTTTGAGAGGATAAACAAAAAAACGTTCTCAACCTTATCCAGTATGTGAGTTTCTGATAAGTTTTTATGTTTTTTTTTAATTTATTTTTTTATTTTTTATTGAGAAAAAGAAAAAAAAAGTTTCTGCCTCCTCCCAGCCTCCCATTTCCCTCCCCCTCCTCCCACCCTTCTCCCCCTCCCCCCACTCCTTTCCCCCTCCATCTCCAGTCCAAAGAGCAGTGAGGGTTCCCTGCCCTGTGAAAAGTCCAAGGTCCTCCCCGCTCCGTCCAGGTCTAGGAAGGTGAACATCCAAACTGGCTAAGCTCCCACAAAGCCAGAACATGAAGTAGGATCAAAGCCCCATGCCATTGTCCGTGGCTTCTCATCAGCCCTCATTGTTCGCCATGTTCAGAGAGTCCTGTTTTATCCCATGCTTCTTCCGTCACAGTCCAGCTGGCCTTGGTGAGCTCCCAATAGATCAGCCCCACTGTCTCAGTGGTTGGGTGCACCCCTCATGGTCCTGACTTCCTTGCTCATGTTCTCCCTCCTTCTGCTCCTCAATGGGACCTTGGGAGCTCAGTCCGGTGCTCCAGTGTGGGTCTCTGTCTCTATCTCCATCCATCACCAGATGAAGGTTCTAGGGTGATATGCAAGACATTCCTCAGTATTGCTATAGGATAGGGTCATTTCAGGTTCCCTATCCTCAGCTGCCCAAGGAACTAACTGGGGACATCGCCTTGGGCTCCTGGGAGCCACTCTAGGTTCAAGTCTCCTGCCAACGCGTAATTTATTCTTGCCAACCCTAGAAAAGATGTGTGTGTGTGTGTGTGTGTGTGTGAATATCAGTGTCTGTACTCAGATATAACCATTTGTTGTTTTAATCCATAGCAAGGTTTCAGAATTTTTTTTAATCAATGCAAAATCAACAACACAAGCAAAGATGACATGTGGGGTAAAGCTTATGTAATAAGCATTCGTATATACATGATTTGCACATCATCTGATTCATGCCAAGATTCAGTTATTATTCCCCCCCTCCCCCAAGCCTGCGTGGTCTGCAAGGTCTTTTGATCAGGAACTGTTTTCTGCTCCTACACTAAGGCTACCCACCCAGAGCGGTGAGTGCCTGTGTACCGGGCGGGCCTCAAGGACCCCCAAAGGGAGCGCAGGCACCTTCAGCTTGTGCTCCAGGGTCTCCTATGCTCTACTGGACCCCGCCTGCCACGTTCCTCCTTTTGTCCCCGGCTCATTGGGCTACCAGCCATCCCTGTTTAGGTGCTGAGGAGCTCCATCTGGACGGGTGAGTGTGTGCTATCCAGGGGCGGATTGTCCCAAAAGAGAGCACAAATCCCCCTCCCCCAGCTCCTTCTGCAGGGCTGTCTTTCTTACACACGACCCCCCCTCCTCCAAGCCTGCATGGTCTGCAAGGTCCTTTGATCAGGAACAGTCTTCTGCTCCTACACTAAGGCTACCCACCCAGAGTGGTGAGTGCCTGCCTACCGGGTGGGGCTCAAGGACCCCCAAAGGGAGCGCGGGCACCTTCAGCTTGTGCTCCAGGGTCTCCTGTGTTGTACTAGACCCCGCCCTGTCCCCCAAGTTCGCCCTTTTGCCCACGGGTCATTGGACTATTAGGAGTCAATGTTTTGGAGCTGAGGAGTTTCATCTGGACAGAACGGTTCCTGCTTCTACACTGAGGAGATACACCCAGAGAGTTAATCACAGCAAAGTCTGGATCAAGACACCACACCTCTCCTGGCTCCATTTGAAGGAAGAGATGGGAAGGCACCAATGCAAGAATACCTCCAACAACCTGGAAGGCAACATGACATCACCAGAATCCAGGGATCCCAAAATAAGAAGAATTGCACACCCCACTCCAGAAAAATTAGAAGAAATCGAATCAAAAGTGAATTATATAAAAATAATAGAGGACCTTAAACAGCAGGTGAAAAACTGCCATAACCAATTAGAGATTACAAACAAAAAGGTAGAGGAAATGAATAAATTGATCAAAGATATCCAAGAAAACCAAGAGAAACAAGAAAAAGCAATCAAACAGGTAAGGGAAGCGGTTCAAGACTTGAAGAATGAAATGGAAGTAATGAAGAAAATACAAACCGAGGGAAGGATGGAGATGGAAAATCTGGGTAAACTAACAGGAACTACAGAGACAAGTACCACCAACAGATTACAAGAGATAGAAGAAAGAATGTCAGACACTGAAGATACCATAGAGAAAATAAACACACTGATCAAAGAAAACAGCAAAACCAACAAATTCTCATCACAAAACATTCAGGAAATCTGGGACACAATAAAAAGACCAAACTAAGAATTATAGGGGTAGAAGAAGGAGAAGAAGTATAGCTCAACGGTCCAGAAAATATATTTAATAAAATTATAGAAGAAAACTTTCCCAACCTAAAGAAAGATATTCCTGTGAAGGTTCAAGAAGCATACAGAACACCAAATAGACTGGACCAAAAAAAAATCTCCTCGCCATATAATAATCAAACCACAAAACATACAGAATAAAGAAAGAATATTAAGAGCTGCAAAGGAAAAAGGCCAAGTTACTTATAAAGGTAAACCTATCAGACTTACACCTGACTTCTCTATGGAAACCATGAAAGCCAGAAGGTCTTGGATAGATGTTCTGCAGAAACTAAGAGACCATGGATGCAAACCCAGACTACTATACCCAGCCAAGTTTTCGTTCACTACAAATGGAGAAAACAAAATTTTCCAGGATAAAAACAAATTTAAACAATACGTAGCCACAAATCCAGCCTTACAGAAAGTAATAGAAGGAAAATCACAATCCAAGGAGTCCAACAATGCCCACAATAACTCAAACATCTAATGACCCTTCACCAGCACAACTCAAAGAAGAGAAACACACAAACTCTACTACCGAAAAAGAAAAAGAAAAAATGACCGGAGTTAACAACCACTGGTCATTAATATCACTTAATAGCAATGGACTCAACTCACCTGTAAAGAGGCACAGGTTAAGAGATTGGATACGAAAACAGGATCCAACATTCTGCTGTTTACAAGAAACACACCTCAACCACAAAGACAGACATCCACTCAGAGTAAAGGGCTGGGAAAAGGTTTATCAAACAAATGGACCTAAGAAACAAGCAGGTGTGGCCATACAAATTTGTAACAAAGTTGACTTCAAACTAAAATCAATCAGAAGAGATGGAGAGGGACATTTTTTACTCATAACAGGAACAATTCATCAGGACAAAGTCTCAATCCTGAATATCTATGCCCCTAATATAAAAGCACCCACTTATGTAAAAGAAACATTACTAAAACTCAAGGCAGTCATCAAACCTCACACACTAATAGTAGGAGATTTCAACACTCCTCTCTCACCAATGGACAGGTCAATCAGACAGAAACCTAACAGAGAAATAAGAGGATTAAGGGACGTAATGAAGCAAATGGACTTAACAGACATCTATAGATCATTCCACCCAAATAGGAAAGAATATACCTTCTTCTCTGCAGCTCATGGAACCTTCTCGAAAATTGATCACATACTCGGTAACAAAGCAAACTTACACAGTTTCAAAAAAATATTAGTAACCACAGGTGTCTTATTGGATCACCATGGTTTAAAGTTAGAATTCAACAACAGTGTTACCCCTACAAAGCCTATGAACTCATAGAAACTGGACAGTCAACTCCTGAACCACACCTGGATCAAGGAAGAAATAAAGAAAGAAATCAAAGACTTTCTTGAATTCAATGAAAATAAAGGCTCAACATACTCTAACCTATGGGACACTATGAAAGCAGTGCTAAGAGGAAAGTTCATAGCACTAATTGCCCACTTAAAGAAAACAGAGAAAGCACACATAGGAGACTTAACTGCCCACCTGAAAGCTCTAGAAAAAAAAGAAGCAGACTCACCTAGGAGGAGTAGAAGACTGGAAATAATCAAACTAAGGGCTAAAATCAACAAAATAGAAACACAGAAAACAATCCAAAGAATCAATGAAACAAAAAGCTGGTTCTTGGAGAAAATCAACAGGATTGATAAACCCCTATCCAAACTTATCAAACGGCAGAGAGAGAATACACAAATTAACAAGATCAGAAATGAAAAGGGAGACATAACCACAGACACAGAGGAAATTCAGAAAATCATTAGATCTTACTACAGAAGCCTATACGGCACAAAATTGAAACCATGAACAAGGAACTCAGGACCGAGAGGGGTGCACCCACACACTGAGACAATGGGGATGTTCTATCGGGAACTCACCAAGGCCTGCTGGCCTGGATCTGAAAAAGCCTGGGATAAAATCGGACTCGCTGAACATAGTGGACAATGAGGACTACCGAGAACTCAAGAAAAATGGCAATGGGTTTATGATCCTACTGCACGAACTGGCTTTGTGGGAACCTAGGCAATTTGGATGCTCACCTTACTAGACCTGGATGGAGGTGGGTGGTCCTTGGACTTCCCACAGGGCAGGGAAACCTGATTGCTCTTTGGGCTAACGAAGGAGGGGGACTTGATTGGGGGAGGGAAATGGGAGGCAGTGGCGGGGAAGAGTCAGAAATCTTTAATAAATAAATAAATAAATAAAAATAATAATAATAAACAATAAAATGTCACCTCAGAGGAGCCTTCAATAGGCCCCTAGTGGGAAAAAAATTAAAAAAAAGATAGAAATAAATGAACATTTATCCCTAAAAAAAAAATAGAAATGAACACTTTTTTTAGATAAGTACCATATACCAAAATTAGACCAGGGCCAGGTGAACAATCTAAATAGACCTGTTAGTCGCAAAGAATTAGAAGTTGTTATAAAAAACCTCCCTACCAAAAAAAGCCCAGGTCCAGACGGTTTCATTGCAGAATTCTACCAGAACTTCCAAGAAGACCTAATACCTATACTCCTTAATGTATTTCACAACATAGAAACAGAAAAGTCATTGCCAAATTCCTTTTATGAAGCTACAGTTACCCTGATACCAAAACCACACAAAGAGCCAACCAAGAAAGAGAATTACAGGCCAACCTCACTCATGAACATCGATATGAAAATCCTCAATAAAATACTGGCAAACCGAATCCAAGAACACATTCGAAAAATTATCCATTATGATCAAGTAGGCTTCATCCCAGGGATGCAGGGCTGGTTCAACATACGAAAATCTATCAATGTAATCCATTATATAAATAAACTGAAAGAAAAAATACATATGATCATTTCATTAGATGCTGAAAAAGCATTTGACAAAATTCAACACCCCTTTATGATAAAGGTCTTGGAGAGATTAGGGATACAAGGGTTATACCTAAATATAGTAAAAGCTATTTACAGCAAGCCAACAGCTAACATCAAGTTAAACGGAGAGAAACACAAAGCCATCCCACTCAAATCAGGAACACGACAAGGCTGTCCACTCTCGCCATACCTTTTCAATATAGTGCTTGAAGTTCTGGCAATAGCAATAAGACAACATAAGGGGATCGAAAAGTTTCAAATTGGAAAGGAAGAAGTTAAGCTTTCGTTATTTGCAGATGATATAATGGTGGACATAAACGACCCCAAAAACTCTAGCAAAGAACTCCTACAGCTGATAAACACCTTTAGTAGCGTGGCAGGATACAAGGTCAATTCCAAAAAATCAGTTGCCCTTTTGTACACAAAGGATAAGGAAGCAGAGAGGGAAATCAGAGAAACATCACCTTTCACGATAGCCACAAACAGCATAAAATATCTTAGGATAACTCTAACCAAGGATGTGAAGGATCTATTTGACAAGAATTTTAAGTCCTTGAAGAAAGAAATAGAAGAGGACACCAGAAAATGGAAGGATCTCCCTTGCTCTTGGATTGGGAGGATCAACATAGTAAAAATGGCAATTCTACCAAAGGCAATTTATAGATTCAATGCAATCCCCATTAAAATCTCATCGAAATTCTTCACAGATCTTGAGAGGACATTAATCAACTTTATATGGAAAAACAAAAAACCCAGGATAGCCAATACAATCTTATACAATAAAGGAACTTCTGAAGGCATTACCATCCCTGACTTCAAACTCTATTACAGAACTTCAGTATTGAAAACAGATTGGTATTGGCATAAAAACAGAGAAGTCGATCAATGGAATAGAGAAGAAGACCCAGATTTTAACCCACAAACCTATGAACACCTGATTTTTGATAAAGGAACTAAAAGTATTCAATGGAAGAAAGAAAGCATCTTCAACAAATGGTGCTGGAAGAACTGGTTGTCAATCTGTAGAAGAATGAAAATAGATCCATATCTATCGCCATGCACAAAACTTAAGTCCAAATGGATTAAAGACCTCAATATTAGTCTGAACACACTGAACTTGATAGAAGAGAAAGTGGGAAGTACTCTACAACATATGGGCACAGGAGATCACTTCCTACATATATCCCCAGCAGCACAGACTTTAAGGACAACATTGAATAAATGGGATCTCCTGAAACTGAGAAGCTTCTCTAAAGCAAAGGACATTGTCACTAAGACAAAATGGCAACCCACTGACTGGGAGAAGATCTTCACCAACCCTACAACAGACAAAGGCCTGATCTCCAAAATATATAAAGAACTCAAGAAACTAGACTTTAAAATGCTAATTAACGCAATTAAATAATAGGGCACTGAACTGAACAGAAAATTCTCAACAGAAGAAATTCAAATGGCCAAAAGACACTTAAGGTCATGCTCATCCTCCTTGGTGATCAGGGAAATGCAAATTAAAACAACTTTGAGATACCATCTTAAACCTGTCAGAATGGCTAAAATCAAAAACACCAGTGATAGCCTTTGCTGGAGAGGTTGTGGAGTAAGGGGCACACTCATCCATTGCTGGTGGGAATGCAAACTTGTGCAACCACTTTGGATATCAGTGTGGCGATTTCTCAGGAAATTCGGGATCAACCTACCCCAAGATCCAGTAATACCACTCTTGGAAATATACCCAAGAGATGCCCTATCATATGACAAAAGCATTTGTTCAACTATGTTCATAGCAGTACTATTTGTAATAGCCAGAGCCTGGAAACAACCTAGATGCCCTTCAATGGAAGAATGGATGAAGAAAGTATGGAATATATACATATTAGAGTACTACTCAGCGGTAAAAAACAATGACTTCCCGAATTTTGCATGCAAATGGATGGAAATAGAAAACACTATCTTGAGTGAGGTATCCCAGACCCAAAAAGTTGAACAGGGGATATACTCACTCATAATTGGTTTCTAGCCATAAATAAAGGACATTGAACATATAATTTGTGATCCTAGAGAAGCTAAATAAGAAGGTGAACCCAAAGGACAACATATAGTCACCCGCCTGGATATGGGAAGTAGACAAGATTGCCGGGCAAAAACTGGGAACTTGGGGTGAGGTGGCATGGGGCTAAGGGGAAATTGGGTGAGAAACGTGAGAAGGGGAGATTGGTTGGAGCTTGGAGGAATGGGATGGTTGGGAAAAAGGAAGGGTGTACAGGGGAGCAGAGGAATATATATCCTAATTAAGGGAGCCATCTTATGGTTGGCAAGAGACTTGACTCTAGAGGGGCTCGCAGGTGTCCAGGGAGATGTCCCCAGCTAGTACCTTGAGCAACTGAGGAGAGGGAATCTGAAATGACCCTATCCTATAGCCATACTGATGAATATCTTACATATCACCTTAGAACCTTCATCTGGCGATGGATCGAGATAGAGACAGAGACCCAAATTGGAGCACCGGACTAAGCTCTTAAGACCCAAATGAGGAGCAGAAGGAGGGAGAACATGAGCAAGGAAGTCAGGTCCACGAGGGGTGCACCCACCCGCTGTGACAGTGGAACTGATCTATTGGGAGCTCATCAAGGCCAGCGGGACTGGGACTGAATAAGCATGGGATGAAACCGGACTCCCTGAACGTGGCGGACAATGAAGGCTGATGAGAAGCCAAGGACAATGGCACTAGGTTTCGATCCTAATACATGAACTGGCTGTGTGGGAGCCTAGCCTGTTTGGATGCTCACCTTCCAGGTCCTGGATAGAAGTGGGAGGACCTCGGACTTCCAGTAGGGCAGGGAATTTGGACTGCTCATCATTCTCGAGAGGGAGGGGAAATGGAGTGGAGGGGAGGGGGAGAGGGGTAGGGGAGTCAGGGGACGGGGAGGTGTGTGGGAGGAGGGGGAGGGAAATGGGAAACGGGGAGGAGGCAGTAATTTTTCAAAAAAAATATCAAAATCATAAAAAAAGATTCAGTTATTAGCAGATTAGGTCTTATGCTAACTATAAGGGATTTAAAAATGTCCAGTGTGTTTTACTAATGTGAAATATTAGAGTTTTTGAAGCTAAGAACACAGCATATAGAAATGTTAGGAAAAAAAACAGTTTCAATACAAATCGTGAAAACAATCTGCTGAACAGTTGCATATGCATTAACCACTATAGTTCTGTTTGCAGATAATACAAAGAAATAACAAGCATAACTCTTAGGGGGATTTAAAGACAATTATGAAGAACTACCACAAAGAAATCTAAAAGTAAATTTCCAAAAACGAAATGGAGAGAGAGACAGACAGAGAAACAGAGAGACAGGAAGGCACTCATAGAGAGAAAGCCAGAGAAACAGAGAAAAAAAGAATGGCAAGAAGCCACTATTTCTGCAGAATATGATGGAAAAAAAAAGTGCAGATCACTGTGCACAACCCACTGTGTCCACAGCACTGAAAAACATCTCAGTATTTTTTTCACAGAATAATTGCAATATAATGTTATTGCTAAACTACACTCTTTTAATTAATTTTCTCCATTTGTATTTCTGTTTTGAGTAAAGTATTGAGATGTTAAGAATTGGCTTTTTCAAGTACTGGGCTTGAAAATTCTACTAATATATTCTGCCTCCGTACATTAAGTGGAGAGCAACTGAGGAAGATAACACACTGTACTCCAGTTTAATCTACATTAAAATAGGTTACTAATATCATTTATTAAGATATAATACCATAATGTTTCAGAATATTATGAACTAAAATTCAGATGTCAAGAATAAAGGCACAGTATCTTACTTTATAAAGATAGGAGCACTTCAGAAGGAAGATAGCAACAATTTTCATTTTTTTTTTTTTTTTTTTTTCTATTCTAAAGCTGTGAAAACGACTTCAAAGACAACCTGCTACCACAAAGTTAACAACTGGAGTCAACAAATAGAAGTGACTTTTATTGTTTTCAGATTGTTGTTTTCTGAATGCTATGGCCATATTTCTCAAACATATTAAAACTCATTTAAATCTTTTTGTACAATTATCATGATATAAATGCAACACTTTTATTATCAACTTTATACTTAGAGTTACTCAGGCCAATTCTTAAATTTCCATTTTCACCTTTTTAAATTTAAACTTATCATACAAGTCCACATTCTTTACTTAGTGTAATAAAACTTAGTGTAGAAGAACCAAGGAGATTTTCAAAGGTCTTGGATTTTGCTTACCTGTCATAGACATTCACGTCTCTCAAGAACTGGCCATTTTTTAAGAAGATCTTGGTAGATGTCTTGTTTGTCCTTCAGGTTCTGTGTCCTCCTCATTACAGACAGTAACTTTTCCTCTAGGGAAAACTGTTTATGTGATTTGCACTTTATAGTGGGCATTGGTAATACTGAAGGAAAAAGCAGAAAAGATAAGATTATGATGACTATCTGAGTTACAATACTTAACAATTTTTAGATGATTATCAAACTTCTATATTTACCTGGAGAAATCATATTCATTTCCATATATATTTCTCTTTATAATCTATAAGATTTTCTCCCTTATTTTCCCAACTTGACTGATAAAACAATGGGTTAGAGATCATTCTTAAATTGATATTTTTATAATTTTGCTAATTTTGAGATATGCTGACTAATATATACAAGTATTATCTTACCCTGCCTTTTACATGTGCAGTTTTTGGAATGTCTACTGTCTGTTCAACATTGTACTGAACTTCAAAATTTATCTCAAATAGTCATAAAGTTGTCAAGAAGTTTACATCGTTACTAATTTGATGGATAGGGTACTTGTGAGATAATTATTTATGATGATATCCTGTCATCTGTCTGACTGACTCATGAACTTAAGGGACCTTTAATATTAGAGTGCCTCTACAATGAACAAAGCTCTAACTTGAAGGCCTATTTAAAGGAGTTTGTTTGTATCAGAATGTTAATGAAGTTTTTTAGACATAAAATGCCTGAAAAAAAGTATCAGGTATTACTAATAAATTAAATGAGCTATTGACTATTTTTAAAGAATGATTGAGTCAAATAAAAAAAGATAATGTAAAACTAAAAAGTACATTTTTTTAAATTACACTGCATTTTTCTCTAGTCTCTTTCTGTTTCCTTTCGATAATGCAAGTAAAACAAGTAATGGACTAATAAGATATTCCTTCAAGAAAAGCTTGTTGAGCAAATTAGTTTATTGGAGCTTTTTATAAAAATATGGGTGACTCAAGTTATTGCATACCCTGAAATATCTCCCGGGAAGCCCATGAAATCTACACTACTAAAATCTCATGTACAATGTTCAGGTAGCCACACCGATGACAAATCATTCTCTCTGTGTAATTTTTGGGCTTCTACAACCTCATGGAAAGACTCCCTAAGTTTTGTAAATTTCTCATGAGTTCTATGAACCTATGAGTTTGTTACTCCTCCTGAATGGAAGCGCTCCAAATAAGAGCCAAAAGATGACGAGTCACTTAAAGGAGTTATAGAACAAGACTTGCTAATGCATTGCTGGATATTTCAGGAAGATGATGATTTTGTATTATTCAAGGATGTGCCTTCTTATCTTGCTTTGATTATTTAACTCTGTAAGTGATTAGAGGAATTTTTTATTTTCCTAGAGGGTAAAATGTAATAATTGTCAAGGCTAGTCTTCCCTTTAAGGTGTAAACCTATGCATTTCATCCACACTCAAAGGCACCAACTGTGAACTGTGGAGATCCATGATGCTGAGAACATCCTGGATTGGTAGCTCTAGCTAGCTTGCTTGAGCCTTCTCTCACTGTGTCAGTCTAAAGTCCAATTATCCCTGCCATTCACACATGGCACTCTTATGGTAGTAGCTTGACTTGAAGTCTCCTAGTCATATTGGCAAAAACTTTCCTATAACTTCTAGGAATCTTTTGGGGCTGGCCTTTCTCTCATGAGCAAGGGACCTACCCTGATGTTTGTGGTCTTTCCTGCCTGTGCCTACCTATGTGCCTCTATATTACTCATCTTGGTATTGTAGTAGTACGGGGCGGCTGGGCTGCATTCCCGGCACCCAGCCGCCCACATGGCTCTAGCTTAGTACCCGAAATAATTACACAGAAACGGTATTCATTTAAACACTGCCTGGCCCGTTATCTGTAGCCTCTTA
>JABTXL010001118.1:4416313-4520659 GCA_025134845.1 Neodon shergylaensis
ACGGTATTCATTTAAACACTGCCTGGCCCGTTATCTGTAGCCTCTTATTGGCTAGCTCTTACATATCGATCTAACCCATTTCTAGTATTCTGTGTAGCACCACGAGGTGCGCTTACCAGGGAGGATCTTAACCTGCGTCTGGCTGGAGTGGGAGCATCATGGCGACTCCCTGACTCAGCTTCTTTCTCCCAGAATCCTGTTCTGTTTTCTCCGCCTACCTAAGGGTTGGCCTATCAAATGGGCCTAGGCAGTTTCTTTATTAATAAGAAATCACTCCCACATCATTTCCCCTTTTTCTGTTTAAACAAAAAAGAAAGGCTTTAACTTTAACATAGTAAAATTACATATAACAAAACAGTTATAAAGCAAGAATTACAGTTACAATATTGATATCTATTTTATCTTTTATCATAACTAAGGAAAACTATAACTATCCATTCTTCAACTCCATCAAAGACTCCAGAAGGATATAATATTACCTAAGCAAACAAGAAATCCAAAACTCTAGAAATGACAGAAACATCTCGCTGCCTGGACAGTCACCCAAAGTTCCTCTGTACCGTTGGGGCATCCATCTTTGGCCTACAGGCCCATGGTATCCAGAGACATTTCCATGAATCAGGAAATTTCAAAGACAGTTCAGTCATTTTCTGCTGTGTCCTGCAGAATGTCTCGTAGACTCTTTCATGAATCAGGAACCCCGAAAGACCATCTCACCTTTAGGCAAGTTTAGCAGTCCTCTCTCTGTGGGTTCTTTGTGTCCAGTTTATGCATTGGTCCAGGCAAGAGCAATTCCTTGCCCAAATGGCTATCAAACTCCAAAAGGATCCTCTTCGATGCCCATCTTCCTCTTGAAGTAGCTGGTGCTGCCAGGAGCAGACGTGTCTCCTTGTCATGAAAAGCCCTAAGTTATTAAAAATTTAAATGCCATATTCTGCAGTCTTTGAAAGATATGAAGAATGCCTATCTAATTAAAATATATCTCTCTATATCTAGAAAATCTAACTAACATGACTACAAGCTTGACTATTATCCATTAACAACCTATATTTCTAATTATACATTACATTTTAAATGAACTACACAATCACAATATCTTAATCAAGATCAGAAATACATATACATATAACAAAATTGACCTTAAAATCCATACCAATGTAAATTATTCATATCTATATCATATCCCCCTTTAAATGTAAAAGCATATTTATAAACAATATTTGGGAACATGGGCGCAGTTTTTTTCTCTCCAAACTGCTTCCTGCTGAATGGGGGCGCTGTTAATCATATCTTTCATGGGGTAACCTGTGTGCCAGGTTCATCTCAGTTGGCAGTTGAGTGAAGTAAATTTTTTGAAGATGTTCACAGCAACCTTTCAGGAGGGCGAGGTCTATCATACCAAATCGGAATAGATGCAATCCACAGGGTCACATCCTCTGTGAAAACAAAAGAAGACCCTCTCCAAAGCATCATATCCTTAGACCCAAATTTTGAAACCGTAATACCCTTATATCCATTCTGGTTTAGCTTGGCAGCCCATGTAATGAAATATCTCTCTGTACTTAGCTCCTTCACAATCAAAAATTTTAAAGAAAACAAAATAATACAAAGAATCCAGACTCTCTGTGAATTTTCCATTTTTACGTGGCTTATTTTTCTTTATTTCTTTTAATCTATAAGTATCTGTACTCTGTGTCTTTAAAGACTTTACCCTTTTTTTAAGGCATTAACTTTATTCTCTCTCTCTATATATATATATATATTTTTCTCTCAAGCCTACGTACATTCATCCAACATTGTGATCTTTTATGTCTGAATCTGTTTTATTGTGAATCTGTAACATTTTTTTTTTTTACTATCCAGGAGCATTTCTTAAAATGTTAAGCAGTTCTTAAAAACTTAAGTTGCACCATGTACAAGTAATACGGTACTGCCTGTGTCCTGCCCAGTCTAAACCTTAACTGTGCGCTGTTATTACAGTAATTACGGTAGTTCCTGCCTGAGGTCAGCATAGTTCAGCTTGGAGCAGCCGCTCCTGCCTCAGAGCCTTTTGGTGCCCCTGAGCTGAGCACAGTTCCAGGCACACAGCAAGTCCACATTGGCGCCAAGCAAGCCTTAGAGCTTTATTTCAAATGCTCTATTTAAAAGCTCTGTCTCCCGCTGGAGCCAGACAGAGATCGCAATGGCGTCACAGCCCAGAAAGCCGGCATTTTAAAACAGCCAGTTTTTTCTTGCTGCCAAGTTAGGACAATTTCTTTGCGGCAAGCAACCCAGAAACAGCAAAAAGCTGTCTTAAATTTTCTCTTTATCCTTTTTAAGCCCTCTCAGGTTTTACGTGGAGTTCATTAGCACGTTGGGTGCCACTCTGTTGCATCATGGTATTGCATATTTTTTACTGAGCACTTTATTTCTGTTCATTTTCCTAAACTGATGTACCAACCTAGTTAACTTATACTTGGAGAAGTGCTAGAAATGACTCAAAGTTGTAGGTTTTGAAGGTACATGTAAGTGTACTTTATACACTGTATTTAGGGCCATCATTCCAAAATACTTACCATAAACTTGAAGAATGAATCCATTAAAATGTCAAACATGTGAGGTGTTTGCCTCCAACCATATGAGATACATAAAATTCCTAAAGCTCAATCGTGTTTAAGTGTAAAAGCCCCCAAAATCTAAGATCAGTATGTCTCAGGTTAGAGGGGCTTGAGACTCAGGACAGAGAGCTGATTGTGAATACACTTCCCACGATTTACTTTTGTGATCATTTGAAAGAGAAAGGGGTCAATAACAATTTAACATGCAATCCTTATGAAACAATCTCCCTATGCTAAGGAGAAGATATGAAGTATAAAAGGCATTGCAGTGGAAATTTACTTATTAATGAAAATTAATGTTAATCCATGAGCTGGTAATTGGAGATTGCATTGGCTAGTTTTATGTCTACTTGGCACAAATTATAGTCTTCTGAGAGGAGCAAGCTTCAGTTGAGAAATGCTTCTATAAAATCCGGCTGTAAGGCATTGTCTTAATTAGTGATCAGTAAGAGGAGGACCCAGCTGATTGTGCGCTGGTGGTCCTGATGTTTATTAGAAAACAGGTGGTGCAAGCTACGAGAAGCGAGCCAACACCTCTCCATGGTTTCTGCATCATATCCTGCCTCCAGGATTCTGTCCTGTTTGAGTTCCTCTTCTGGTTTTCCTCAGTGATAGACTACAGTGTGGACACATAAACCAAAAGAATCTTTTTCTCCTCAACTTGCTTTTTCATCATGGTGTTTTGTAGCAATAATAGAAACCCTAATTAAGGCAAGTTGGTGCCAGGATAGTGGGATATAACTATGATAGATCTGACCATATTGGTTTTGGCGAGGACACTGGAAGGACTCTGAAACTTTGGGTCAGAAAAGTCACTGAGTGTTGAGTGCTCAGTGAGCTGTTCTATAGGAGCTTGGAAGATAAGATGTTGTGATTAGTGCTGTCATTGGAGTGCTGACTTGTGAAGTTACAGGGGGAAACAAAGACTCTACTGGACTCTACTTTTGTGTGAAGAATCTTTAGTCCTGGTTATCTGGGACTGAATAACCAGACATGATTAACAAAATACTAGCTCTACTAAAGTGACAGCTTTGGATTTTGGGGATACTAGATGTTGGTCAGCTAGAGATTAGAAATCAGTAGAGATTAAGTAGAAACTGTTTACTGGTCTAATTGGTGTTGCAAAACCTGGAAAAGCAGGGCCTACACATGAGACAGACTAAAGTCTTGTGCGATCGCCAACTTTATTCAGATCAGAACATCAGACAATTTATACTCTGCGGGTTAAGAGTAATCACATGAGTAAGATGTTCGATGACAACTACAAGCTACATGTGGCGAAAACATGTTTTTTTTTTCCCAGAAGCATATGAATAACAAAACTAAAGCAACCTCACTCCTATCTACTACTAGTGGGAGGAGCATGAAAAGCATTGCAAGAAAAATTCTGTGTTTAACAAAAACCTGAGGTCATAAGACTTTTGTCCTGATTTCTTGGAGTCTTCTCATAGGCACTTAGGATTCACACACTACTCCATTCTTGGACTGAGTTTCAACAAAGAACAGCATCACTGAGGTGATAACCTCTGGAAACTATTTCTTGAGAGTCAACACACAGAAGCTGTATTCCAGACACATTCAATGTTGTACCTTGTTGCTGTCAGTTGAACTTTATAGTGTAAGAGTAACCCAGGTGGTACTGGTTTTGAAGATGTGAATGGGTTGTGGAGAATGGCTGAGGATTGCTTGGAACAGGGTGGCCGGGCTTGCATCCATAAAGAGAGTTCATTGGCAAAAGTGCAGCCCAGGTGTAGCAAGGGATTCCAACAGTTTTGGAGATGCCGTTCCATGGGATGCACACTAAGAACAGTAGCAGCATTACAGAGCCTAGAAGACAAGCTGTGCTTGTGACGGCAGAGCTGGAACAGTGGCTCAAATCCCTGGAGCACCTCAGATCGTGAATAATTTTCAGAGAGTTGGGGATGGAGTTATTTATGCTGTTGGAGTTCAGTTTAGCTTTTTTGAGATTGTGACTGAGCCCTGGTTCTGTATATGGACGTTTCCTGTTCAGACCTCCTGTTCCCAAATACTCAGCAGCTACTTCCCAAATTAACACTGTGAAGTTTATATTAATTGTGAATGCTCAGTCAATAGCTGAGGTATATTGCTAACTAGCTCTTACATTTTAAGGTAACCCATACTTCTGATTTACACTCTGACATGTGGTAGTACCTTTATTAATATGGTATATTCATTTTTTACTCCTTCTGCATCTGCCATAAATTCCACTGATTCTGCCTTTCTTCCCAACATTCTCAGTTTATTTGGCCCACCTATACTTCCTGGCCAATTGGTGTTTCATTAAATCAATTCTAGAGACAAATCTTTACAGTGTACAAGAGGATCATTCCACAGCATGGTTCTTCCCTCTTGAAAAAAAAAAGAACTTTAATGTAATTCTGATTTTTACAAGAGCCCACAGCTGACTTTGGACTCTTAAAGGAGAATTTGAATTTTTAAAGTGATTGGATATTTTAAAGAGACTGAATTTTTAATGTATTTGAATTTGTAAGAACTGAGGGATTTTTAAAGTTATTTATGTTTTACATTCTGATATTAATATTAATGTTCAATCTTGGTAATAAATGAGAAAGGAAAGGTGATAATTGAAAAGTGATGTGTTCCTTGGTCTGGTTGACATGGTGTTGGTTGTACTGGTTAGTACTTGTAATAGTCAGTAGTTGTACTTGTTAGTTTTATGTCAATTTGACACAATCTATAGACAGCAGAGGAGATGACTCTACTTGCTTTTTGGCCATGTGTTTTGTTGCAGCAGTAATAAAAATCTCCAACTCAGACAGAGACATCACAGGCATTTTTACTTTTATACTCATTAACTATTAATTTAATTGTTCACTTAAGTTATCCACTGTCAATTTTTACAGGAAAACTATAATTGTTTAATGACCTTGTAAAATAATAAAGATAACATTTTAAAAATTAAATACTGGTGTCAAAACAAGTAAGAATGTGAATGTAGGAATAACCAAGCACAGACAATATATTGTAAAGACAGCATGAAGAGAATGCCACACCAAAGATTTTGCATGTGCTCCTGTATGAAAAGTAAACTGAATTAGTCAAGAATATTGTAGAGGCATGTATGTGCTAGCACAGCTGTGAGAATGCACAATGTGGAAGGGACTTAGCATGTACTGAAGCAAGCTGGGAGAAATGATACATGTGTGTAATAAAACATTTTGAGGAAAGTGACAGTGACCATTGAAATGGGAGTTCAAACCCCAGCTAAGACCCTAAACAATTGTGGAGAGGGTGTCTGCCCTTGACTATTGGCCATGCCCTGTGGTCAGATTGATGACAGTGTTAAATAACATTATAGAACCTTCACCCAGCAACTAATGGAAGCGTATGCAGAGACCCATAGTAGGACACTAGACTGAGCTCCCAAAATCCAGTCGTACAGAGGAAGGAATGATAATATGAGCAAAGGGGTCAAAACCATGATGGAGATACCCACTTAAACAACTTGCCTGAACTAATTTGAGCTCACCAACTCTGGCCTGACAGTGGGGGAACCAGTATAGGATGAAACTAGGCCCTCTGAATGTGGTGATTGTTGTATGGCTGGGCAGATGGTGGGGCTACTGGCAGTGAGACCAGGGTTTATCGCTACAGCTTGTACTGGCTATTTGGAAACCATTCTGTTAGGAGAGACACCTTGCTCAGTCTAGTGATAGTGGGGAGGGCCTAAGTCCTGCCTCAATGTAATGAGATAGATTCTATTGACTTCCCATGGGAATGCTTACCCTACTGAAGAGGGAATGACCAGATGTTGAGGGGGGTGGGAGGTCGAGGGAGTAAGTAGAAGGAGGGGAGGGAGTGGGAACTGGGATTGGTATGTAATAATGAGAAAAGATAGTTTTTTTTTAAAAAAAATAATTAATTTTTTAAAAATCAATGTCATTCTCTTCTACCTATTAAGTTTGCATCAAGCTAAGATTATAGAAACCATGCCTCAAAATAAGAATAAGGAGAATAAAAAAAGAGAAGGAAGAGGAAGAGGATACGAAGGAGATAGAGAAGGAGAAGGAATAAGAATTAGATTAATGAGATGTTTGTGTAAAATGAGCAGAGTAAAGATTAAAAGATGCTGCATGTTCTTCTAAGGAGTATTGCAGAATATTTAACTAGGTAAAGATGTGTTACATCAGTTTATGCTGTGAAATATTGTTTTAACTGTATAAAGGTGTGTTACATTGGATTTTGCTGCATTTGTTTAAATATGAAAAGACATGTTGCTGCTTCACCTTGCCTGCCTAAGGTTCCTGATTGGTCTAATAAAGAGATGATCCAGCTAATAGCTAGACAGAGATAGAATAGGCAGGGCTGACAGCAGAGAGAATAAATAGGGAGAGAAATATAAGGTGGAAAAGAACAAAAGAAGAAGAAGAGAGGAGAAAATGAGGGAGATGCCTAGGGCCAGAAGCCAGGCAGGCACCAGAAAGACACACATGGAGACACCAGGAAAGTAAGATATACAGAAAATAAAAATAAAAGTCCTGAATTAAAATGTAAATGGAGAAAAACAGGTTAAGTTATAAGAGCTAGCAACAAAAGAGATAAGCTAAGGTCACATATTCAAAACTAATTATAAGTCTCTGTGTCATGATTTGGGAGCTTGTTGGTCCTCCAAAAGATAAAAGCCTGGCACAGTGGAGTGCTGCTATTTGATTGATGTAGAACTGTTTATAAATGTGTGTGTACATTGTCTGTGTGTGTTTACATATGCCTGTATATGTGCAAGCATTTGCATTCACATGCATAAGTGTAAATGTGTGTAGAGGACAGAGATAAAAATTAGGCCTCTTCTTTTTTAATATATTTTATTGATTTTATTGAGCTCTATGTTTTCCTCTGCTCCCCTCCATGCCTCTCTTTTACTCACTCTATATCTTACTTTTCTTTTCTTTTCTTTTTTTTAAAGATTTATTTATTTATTGTGTATACAACATTCTGCCTTCATGTATGCCCACATGCCAGAAGAGGGCGCCAGATCTCATTACAAATGGGTGTAAGTCACCATGTGGTTGCTGGGAATTGAACTCACGACCTCTGGAAGAGCAGCTAGTGCTCTTAACCACTGAGCCATCTCTCCAGCCCTATATCTTACTTTTCCAAACAAAGTCTCTTACAAAACGCAGAACTCATCAATTACCAGGACTGTTGGCCAGCATACCCTAGGGATCCTTCCATTACTTTTTATGCTTAGGTATATGCCACTAAGTGGGTTTTTTCTTGATTTCTGGGTATTAAGCTAGGGTCCTTAGGGTCCTTACACATATGTAGCAAGTGCTTTTCTGTGGAAGTCTCTGCACACAAAAGCCTGCAGAATAATGATCTACTTGATGTAAGAAGAGAATCCAGTTCAACAGGAATCAGTAACTGTTGTTGTTTCAAACTTCTAAAGTCTGAAGCCAGGGAATTTATTTTAGGCATGTTTACACACAATTTTGGAAAAGTTATTTGGTATAAGACAATCTCCAGGTGCACAAAGAGGCATAATTGCATCAAAGCTCTTCCAAAAGTATATGTCACTTCTTCCATGAAGGTGTCTTCTAAGAATAGGCAACATGTGCTATGTTAAGAATCTAGGGAAAGATTCTCTGTTGTTTCCATAATACATATTGCACAAGAGTCAACAAGATATGAACCGCCTCTGCTCCATTTGCAATGTACCTGTGACATCTCCCATGAAGATGGGTTCTATTGACTGAAAAATGATGGTCAAGCTAAGGTCCAGGGAGAATAATTAGGATAACTATAAAAGTCTGGGGAGTTAGGTTTCGCCTGGCTTTATAGTAGACACACAGGTCATTAGGCTATTAATCACATTCATTGCCTGACTTAAAAAAAGAAAACAGGTTCTTTCCCTTCCCTTGAAAGAAAGCCGCTGAATGGTTAACACTACTGGTTTCCCTAGTGCTTATGTTTAAGCCTGAGGACCTCAAGCCCTCTACATTTTATTTTACCAACTAAGCCATTGCTTCAGTCCTTATTAAAACATTTTTCAGAATGCAATTGAGAATGAACCTGTAATGGTTCCGATAATAATGTTAAGCCTGTGAACAAAACTTGCAACTTTCTTTTCTTCAATAAAGTTGATAATTGGTCTTCTCTTGAAATTTTCAATGGTTTTTTCAGTAATATCTATAAAATCTTGTGAAAACATTTTCCATTGTTATGTAGCATCATTGTCGCACTGTTTTTCTAGCAATATGTCATCTCCGTATTGTGAATATCATCATTTCTGATTGAATATTCTCATGATTCATTTTTCTTCCTGTCTTTATTATTATTCTGGAAATGATTTTCTTTGTAAAATGTCTAATTATGTCATGGATTTAAATCTATTCCCTCTATTGATCCATTATTATAAGTAAACAATTTGTGGTGAGTAAAGTATTGGTATGTTGGTGTTTATATTGGCCATGCTTCTGTGTGCACACTTTTCTTTTGTCTGTTTTGTTTTTCCTTTTTTCCTTGATTTTCTATAAGAATCTCTAATATATGGCATCTTAGCATTTTGACATCTATTTGTTTTCTTTATATACTAGGCTTGCTAATAAACTGGTCTTTGACTTAACAAGGGACTTTTATTTTGAGTGGTGAGAATTAAAGCTAGAATTTCACATATTCTAAACAAATGTTCTGAGTTGAAGAAGCCATCTGGCAAATGAAATTTTTATTCAAAAATTGGCATTGTGCTGTAAGACTTTTTTTTTCAAAAGCTTTCTAACTGGCAAGGCTTTTCATGATATTGCTCTAGTCTTGCTAAGAACTCTCTCATTTCACTGCTAGGCAGAAGTGAACATCTCCATTAAACAACCATTCATACCAATCACAGTAAAGCTCACAGTACTGCTGTAATGGCATGGGATTTCCAGCTCACCACATGATCTACATAGGCACTGTTGGAGATCTTGGAAGGAGCATTTACCACTGGATGGTGATGGTGAATGTCTGGATTCTCTACTAGGCTTCACCTGACAATACTCTGTCAAGAAATGGAAACAAATACTTCATTATTTCTGTATCCCATGGAACTCTAGGATATCCATTCCTCTTCTGGGAAGGGAAACTTGCTACTTTAGAGTGAGGATGGAAGTCTTAGATTTCCATCTGACCTGCTATAGTAAGGAAATGAAAAGAACCTAGAGTGTCTCAGTATACTCTTTATTAGCATAAACATCTATGTGCTTCTGTCTTAGCTATTGCTGGCATGAGTCAGGGTAGAGTTCAAATACATTGATGGACTAGCATACATTGATATTTTATGTTTTGCTAGGCTATCTTCTTTTGCTTTGTATTTGAAACTATGTAGGTAGTTTATTTTTTCTGTTTTGCAATTTTTTTTCCTTTGCCTATCAATAGAAGCAGATCTATATTGGCAGTTTCTCCAAGATAATCTTGACTATAAATTGCAACAATAAAGCACACAAAGAGCTCACCGCCATGTTGTTTTTGAGATGGTATTTGTAAAGCAATGCTTAGCCTGCTATAGTTGTATGCATGAAACTCTGGAGAAAGATGAAGAATGTTCATTCATGACACAGCAAAACTGACAAGTAGTTGTCAGGTTTTTTTTTTCCAATCCATATCACAAGGGCAATTTGGATGAGCCTTGATTGATGCCTGTCCTTGAAATGGCTAGCATTACTGGAGAGGACATTCTATAATTGGCAATGACTTTTGCCCCAAAGTGAAACACTCTATATAATGCAAAATCATTCAGTATAAAAGTATTACAGAAAAGCTGTTGGATCAGAGGGCAGCCCCAGCTATAGTACACATACCTGAATTTGCATGTTTTGTTGCTGTGTTTTTATTTTCTTCTCTTACCACAGTTGTTCTGTGCTTGTATTTCTGGTACCACAATACAAAGCAGGTTATTTTTTTGTTGTTGTTCTCTTTCTTCCTTTGTTCTTTCTTTTATGTCTTAATCTCTCCTTTTCCCTCCCTTCCTCCTCCTTATCTTATCCCTTTCACTATGATCAGATATTGTACTGCATATGATGCTGAGAATATTAAAATTGCAGTCACAATCCTGTATTTGCTCAGTGAGTCACCATAAGGCTGTGTGGGGTCTTGGGTCTTAATGCACAACTTCATCCATAGGGCACTTTTTCTGTGCTCTTCTGATTATTATTATTTTAGTCTATCTGCTCCAATTTTGTTGATTGACATTTCCATGGTCATCTATCAACCTTGTCAATATTACCCCCCATTTTACCCTGAAGTAACAGACTAAACACCAGTAGCCCATGGCTGTTCAGTATCCTGGAAAACAAAACATCTTTTGTTTGAGAATTTACTTTCTCTGTCTCCAATTCTGATATATTTATTTGCTTTTCATTGTGCATGACATTTTAATTGTTATAAATAGTTAGAAAACTTGAAAGTATTTCAATTTGTTTTTGGTTGGAGCAGAATTCCTGAACATGGTTCAATGTGAGTTTTGAATGCAATTTTGTTTTAATGTTTTAATCAAGACAAAATGTAGATACTTCATTTTTTTGGTAAAATCTGAAATAATCATCTCATTAGACATGATGATACAATCATTGTAAAGTCAGCACAAAACTGTGTTTAAATTAATATGTTGAGTAATTTCTTGAAATAGGAAGCTACTACATTTGCTATTCAATGTAGTCCTTTCAAATGTTAAATATTAACTTTAGGTTTCTTTATTGCTAAATGATATAGTATTTTCTATAAATAAAATGCTATTGATTCTTAATCATATATTTTAATGTTAATACCTAAGCTGATATATGCTGATTAATTTTCTTGAATCCAGTAAGATAATAAATGTAATGGCCAGTTCTTTGAAAGGAAAATACGCATGTACATTCAAAAATGTTGTGCACACATACATAACACAGGAGTTAGAAAGTGTGGAAACTCCTGTCTTCTATGTAATCTTATTTATTTATTTTAAAACTTGTTTAAAATCTTGTTTGTTATGAGATAGACATGGCAGAAAGATTGCAAGTACTGATTTAGCACTTTTAGTTTATCAATGGAGCTGATTATCTACTTTCAATAATATCTCTACCATTCCATAAACATGATAAAAACAACAGTAAACACATATCAATGACATGTATACCAGCAAAGCATTCCCTGGGTCACATAAATCCTGTACTATTTTACTAAGCAAAATAATAGCATACTGAATAACATACTGCAGTATTCTCATCCTTGGGACTTTGGTCTCTCATTCTCCACAATTTCCTTTTACTTCCCAATTCATCAAATGTGTTCCATGTCAGCACTTTTACCATAACATTTCCATAAAACTTATATGCAAGTACTGAGGCAAGAAGCTATTTTGGTAGACACAAAATTTACTTCAAATCTTCTGTTTCAATATCTCATATTTTGCAGCAGTATAGGTAAATATCAAATTTGTATATTAGGAACCTAAGAGAGGGACTTTTGCATTGAAACTTAGAGGTAAGTACATAGCATAGGCTTTGGTGCCCAAATTATCTGATCTCTCTCTCTCTCTCTCTCTCTCTCTCTCTCTCTCTTTCTCCCCTTTTTTCTCTCTCTCCCTATCTATATGATACACATGTGATATATATATTTCAATGCACAGAATCAGAGAAATACTGACAAGTATAACATCTCAGGATGTTTACTTTTCTTTCTTAGTGCTTATTTACAAGGTATTTCAGGAAGTAAAAATAATATATCTCTGAATAAAAGATGATTTAAGAAATTAGTTTAACTTTTACTTGGGTAGAGATACATCGTGAAAATATGATATCAAACCAAACATCGTAATCTATTTGTAAGCATTATACCTGAAATCTTGAAACCATCCTCCATTTATGTATGATTTTCCCAGTCAAGCAAAATTGAGGTCTTTTGAAGGGATAAACAGACAAAGTTTATATGAGATTGGCATCATGTTTGCCTAAAATGATTTGATTGCATATGCTTGTACATTTTGACAGGATTTATCTTCAGGTACATCAGTATCTCTTGACAGCATGAAATTTTAAAACAATAAAAAAATACAGACGAGCTGTTTATGTGCAGTACATACATATGCAGATATGGCCTAGGCAAGGCTACCTGAAATCATGGAGACACAGCTCTGGTTTTGTTTATTTCCTTGTAAACAAATATTTAACTGGTTTAATATTATCTGTGTTATATAGATAATATATAATTACCATTATCTATATAATCTATACACAGTTTTGTAACTTTATTCTTACTAATCTATGTGAAACTATTTAACTCAGTGTTAGATAGTTAAATACCACAGCTGATGGTTTCTATATTAACTAATAAGTGGTGTTTGTGAACCCAGAGATACCAATGAAAATTTCATTGTTTGAGTGTAATTTTTGAAACTTTAGATGCTTAAATGTGGTAGATAAGTATGGCTAGTGTTTAAAAATATCAGATAAAACTTATGTAATCTACGTATATATACAAAATAAATCATTAGTAAATTAAATACAATAGTGTCAATTAAAAATTTTGTATCTAGTTTACAAAATTGTGCAAATAGAATGCAGATATATTAGTAAGTAAAAATATAAACTCAGCCCGTTGGAGGTGACACACATCTTTAATTGTAGCACTCAGGAGGTAGAGCCAGGTAGATCTCTGTGAGTTCAAGGCCAGCCTGTTCTACAAGAGCTAGTTCCAGGACAGGCACGAAAGTAACACAGAGATATTCTGTCTCAAAAAAATCTAGACTCAAAATAATAAATTTTCAAACCTGCTTCACATCGTTTCCCCCATGTGTTGTTTGTAGGGTAATGTCAGCTGGGCAAAGGTAGAGGATGTTAAGCCATTTGGTACAGACAATAGCATTCTACAACTTCGAGCTTGCCTGAACATATGTACATGAGTTGGATTTTTGAGTCTTCAGAGTTATAATATGAGTATGTGACAAGGGTATTCAAGCCAATCAAGTCAGTAAATTTTTAAAGTCAAATTTTCAATTATATTTTATATACCATAAATATATTAAAAAGTGTGGGAGGAGATATTTGTAAAAATTAATTTTAAAAAACTTGGATGAAACCTAATGAACACAAACACCATCAAAGATTATTCTGGATGTTTTTGTAAGGAAACTTTACTGAAAAAATTTAAAAGAGTGTATCTTGAATAAAGCAAATGATTCTTTAGAGTATGAGTTTATTTTACTTAATTAGTTGAAGAATGTAATGGACCAAAACTGAGTTTCACTAAGAAAGAAGGCATTTTGTCAATAAATTGAAGTTGGACTAAAACTTTAGTACTTCCCTATGTACCAGTCAAACACAACCTTACTACATATTTTGTATGTTGTTTTTTATTTGCTTGCTTGCTGCTTGAGACTTTTTATTTTATTTCCTTTTGGGAGGAATATGGGATAATTTGGGGCTTAGACAAAGCAAGACATTGTATTGGATGGTTTTGTGTCAACTTTGTGTCCAAACTTGTAAGGCATTTTCTTATTTAAAGATCAATGGAGGAGAGCCCAACCCATGATATGTGGTGCCATTCCAGGACTGTTGTTCCTGGGTTCTATAAGAAGCTGGACTGAGCAATTCAGAGGAAACAAGCCTATTAACACCTCCGCTCCATTGCCTCTACATCAGCAACTGCCTCTGGAATTCTACCACTAGAGTTCCTGTCCTGATTTCCTTCAGTGATGAACAGCAATGCTGAAGTGTAAGTCTAATTAGCCTTTTCATCCCTAACCTGATTTTTGGTTATGGTGTTTTTTTTTTTTTATTGAGAAAAAGTTTCCGCCTCCCCCCAGCCTCCCATTTCCCTCCCCCTCCTCCCACCCTTCTCCCCCTCCCCCCACTCCTCTCACCCTCCCTCTCCAGTCCAAGTAGTCAGGGTTCCCTTCCCTGTGGTAAGTCCAAGGACCATCCACCTCCATCCAGGTCTAGTAAGGTGCTCATCCAAACTGCCTAGGTTCCCACAAAGCCAATACGTGCAGTAGGATCAAAAACCCATTGCCATTGTTCTTGAGGTCTCAGTAGTCCTCATTGTTCTCTATGTTCAGCGAGACCAGTTTTAACCCAGGCTTATTCAGACCCAGGCCAGATGGCGCTGGTGAGTTCCCGATAGAACATCCCAATTGTCTCAGTGTGTGGGTGCACCCCTCGCGGTCCTGAGTTCCTTGCTCGTGTTCTCTCTCCCTCTGCTTCTGCTTTGGACCTTGAGATTTCAGTCCGGTGCTCCAATGTGGGTCTCTGTCTCTGTCTCCTTTCATCACCTGCTGAAGGTTAATATTCAGGAGGATGCCTATATGTTTTTCTTTGGGTTCTCCTTCTTATTTAGCTTCTCTAAGAACCTGAGTTATAGGCTCTATGTCCTTTATTTATGGCTAGAAACCAAATATGAGTGAGTACATCCCATGTTCCTCTTTTTGGGTCTGGCTTACCTCACTCAGGATAGTGTTTTCTATTTCCATCTATTTGCCTGCAAACTTCAAGAAGTCCTTGTTTTTTACTGCTGAGTAGTACTCTAATATGTATATATTCCATACTTTCTTCATCCATTCTTCAATTGAAGGGCATCTAGGTTGTTTCCAGGTTCTGGCTGTTACAATGCTGCTATGAACATAGTAGAGCATATACTTTTGTTGTATGATAAGGCCTCTCTTGGGTATATTCCCAAGAGTGCTATTGCTGTGTCCATGGGTAGGTTGATCCCGAATTTCCTGAGAAACCTCCACACTGCTTTCCAAAGTGGTTGCACAAGTTTGCATTCCCACCAGCAATGGATGAGTGTACCCTTTTCTCCACAACCTCTCCAGCAAAGGCTATCATTGGTGTTTTTGATTTTAGCCATTCTGACAGGTGTAAGATGGTATCGTAAAGTTGTCTTGATTTGCATTTCCCTGATCGCTAAGGAAGTTGTGCATGACCTTAGGTGTCTTTTGGCCATTTGAACTTCTTCTGTTGAGAGATCTCTGTTCAGCTCAGTGCCCCATTTTATAATTGGGTTGATTAGCCTTTTACGGTCTAGTTTCTTGAGTTCTTTATATACTTTGGAGATCAGACCTTTGTCAGTTGTGGGGTTGGTGAAGATCTTCTCCCAGTCAGTGGGTTGCCTTTCTGTCTTAACGACAGTGTCCTTTGCTTTACAGAAGCTTCTCAGTCTCAGGAGGTCCCATTTATTCAATGAGGCCCTTACTGTCTGTGCTGCTGGGGTTACACATAGGAAGTGGTCTCCTGTGCCCACGTGCTGTAGAGTACTTCCCACTTTCCCTTCTATCAGGTTCAGTGTGTTCGGATTGATATTGAGGTCTTTAATCCACTTGGACTTGGATTTTGTGCATGGTGATAAATATGGATCTATTTTCATTCTTCTACAGATTGACATCCAGTTTTGCCAGCACAATTTGTTGAAGATGCTCTCTTTTTTCCATTGTATACTTTTAGCTCCTTTATCGAAAATCAGATGCTCATAGGTTTGTGGGTTAAAGTCAGGGTCTTCTATTTGATTCCATTGGTCGACTTCTCTGTTTTTATGCCAATACCAAGCTGTTTTCACTATTGTAGCTCTGTAATAGAGTTTGAAGTCAGGGATGGTAATGCCTCCAGACGTTCCTTTATTGTATAAGATTGTTTTGGCTATCCTGGGTTTTTTGTTTTTCCATATAAAGTTGATTATTGTCTTCTCCAGGTTTGTGAAGAATTTTGATGGGATTTTGATGGGGATTGCATTGAATCTATAGATTGCTTTTGGTAGAATTGCCACTTTTACTATGTTGATCCTCCCAATCCAAGAGCAAGGGAGATCCTTCCATTTTCTGGTGTCCTCTTCTATTTCTTTCTTCAAAGACTTAAAGTTCTTGTCATATAGATCTTTCACTTCCTTGGTCAGGGTTACCCCAAGATATTTTATGCTCTTTGTGGCTATCGTGAAAGGTGATGCTTCTCTGATTTCCCTCTCTGTTTCTTTATCCTTAGTGTATAGGAAGGCAACTGATATTTTGGAGTTGATCTTGTATCCTGCCACATTACTAAAGGTGTTTTATCAGCTGTAGGAGTTCTTTGGTAGAGTTTTTGGGGTCGCTTATGTATACTATCATATCATCTGCAAATAACGACAGTTTAACTTCTTCCTTTCCAATACAAATCCCCGTGATCCCCTTATGTTGTCTTATTGCTATTGCTAGAACTTCAAGCAGTATATTGAAGAGGTATGGAGAGAGTGGACATCCTTGTCGTGTTCCTGATTTTAGTGGGATGGCTTTGAGTTTTTCTCCATTTAATTTAATGTTAGCTGTCGGCTTGCTGTAAATAGTTTTTATTATATTTAGGTATGACCCTTGTATCCCTAATCTCTCCAAGACCTTTATCATAAAGGGGTGTTGAATTTTGTCGAATGCTTTTTCAGCATCTAATGAAATGATCATATGGTTTTTTTCTTTCAGTTTACTTATATGGTGGATTACATTGATAGATTTGCGTATGTTGAACCAGCCCTGCATCTCTGGGATGAAGCCTACTTGATCATAATGGATAATTTTTCTAATGTGTTCTTGGATTCGGTTTGCCAGTATTTTATTGAGAATTTTTGCGTCGATATTTATGAGTGAGATAGGCCTGTAATTCTCTTTCTTGGTTGGCTCTTTGTGTGGTTTTGGTATCAGGGTAACTGTAGCTTAGTAAAAGTAATTTGGCAATGACTCTTCTGTTTCTATATTGTGAAATACTTTAAGGAGTATAGGTATTAGCTCTTCTTGGAAGTTCTGGTAGAATTCTGCATTGAAACCATCTGGTCCTGGGCTTTTTTTCGAAGGGAGATTTTTGATAACAGTTTCTAATTCTTCGCGACTAACAGGTCTATTTAGATCGTTCACCTGGTCTTGGTTTAGCTTTGGTATATGGTACTTATCTAAAAAAATGTCCATTTCTTTTGTATTTTCCAGTTTTGTGGCATACAGGCTTTTGTAGTAAGATCTAATGATTCTCTGAATTTCCTCTGTGTCTGTGGTTATGTCCCCCTTTTCATTTCTGATCTTATTTATTTGCGTGTTCTCTCTCTGTCGTTTAATTAGTTTGGATAGGGGTTTGTCGATCTTGTTGATTTTCTCCAAGAACCAACTTTTTGTTTCATTGATTCTTTGGACTGTTTTCTGTGTTTCTATTTTGTTGATTTCTGCCCTCAGTTTGATTATTTCCAGTCTTCTACTCCTCCTGGGCACGACTGCTTCTTTTTTTTCTAGAGCTTTTAGGTGTGCTGTTAAGTCCCCGATGTATGCTTTCTCCGTTTTCTTTAAGTGGGCACTTAGTGCTATGAACTTTCCTCTTAGCACTGCTTTCATCGTGTCCCATAGGTTTGAGTATGTTGTCTTTTTATTTTCATTAAATTCAAGGAAGACTTTAATTTCTTTCTTAATTTCTTCCTTGACCCAGGTGTGGTTCAGTAGTTGATTGTTCAGTTTCCATGAGTTTGTCGGCTTTCTGGGGGTAGCATTATTGTTGCCTTCTAACTTTAATCCGTGGTGATCTGATAGGACACAGGTGGACACTGATATTCTTTTGTATCTGTGGAGGTTTCCTTTGTTTCCGAGTATATGGTCAATTTTTGAGAAGGTTCCATGAGCTGCAGAGAAGAAGGTATATTCTTTCCTATTTGGGTGGAGTGTTCTATAGATGTCTGTTAAGTCCATTTGCTTCATTACCTCCATTAATTCTCTTAATTCTCTATTAGGTTTCTGTCTGATTGACCTGTCCATTGGAGAGAGAGATGTGTTGAAGTCTCCTACTATTAGTGTGTGAGGTTTGATGTCTGCCTTGAGTTCTAGTAATATTTCTTTTATATAAGTGGGTGCTTTTATATTGGGGGCATAGATATTCAGGATTGAGATGTCATCCTGATGAATTGTTCCTGTTATGAGTATAAAGTGTCCATCTCGATCTCTTCTAGGACTCACTATACAGACTATGCTGACCTCAAATTCAAAGATCTTCCTGCCTATGCCTCTTAGTGCTGACATTTAAGGGTGACATTTCATTTGAGAAAATATCTCCATCAGATTGTCCTGTAGCAAATCTGTTGAGTATTGTCTTGATCAATGATTGATGAATAGACAGTGCTATCCTTGAGCATAAAGTTTTGGCTTATGTAAGAAAGCAGACTGAGCAAGCAACAATTAACAATCCAGAAAATAGCATTCCTCCACACCCTGTGCTTAGTTCCTGATTCCATGTTTCCACACTGTGTTTCTACCCTGACTTCCCTAATGGATATAAAACAAGCTGTAACATGAAAGAAAAACCTTTATTCACAAAGTTGCCTTTGGTCACGGTGTTTCATAATATTAGAAACTCACACCAAGACAAGACTAGACAAACTCACCCATGTGCAAATAAAGAATGAATTATCTGAATCTAAGAGTGTGTAAATATCAAGGAAGAAATTAAAATAGCCACTTCCTCCTGTGGAGGCATATGGAAGGCCATAGAAAAGGAATAAAAGGAAGGAATTGCAGGAATCAAAGATTATAAAGAACATGGAGCCAGTAATCTTGAGCACTATCAAACTTTTTTATAGAATAATTGAAAATATCCCCTATATTTAACAATTAAAATTGAGAAGGCAACTCTCGATGCAATAGAAATGCTTCTTCTTTCCTATGATCTGTTTTGAGAATTAACAATAGGAAGATGTTATTCAATTCAACATAAAATATTTTTCAAAAATTCAAAAAAAAATAAATAGAAGAGGATGATTAAAAAAAAAGATGGGGATTTTTCTGAATTTCTATATATTGTCTTTACATCTAGGAAAATGTGTCATCTTGTTAATTACATAATATAAAATGACAAGTGTAATAACTAAAGAGTTATTTCATATTGCATTTTCCTACTCCTACATCATTTTATTTAGAAAGTCTGTAAATGTAAACTTCTTGAGTTTATAGCAGAACCTTGGTGTGGCTTCCCTACCAATTCACCCAGCAGAAACTTAATAAAAGTTTGTTAAATGTCTACACAGAAAGCTAAATTATATATAGTTTCAAACATTATATGGTGACTATATTTTTAATCAACTGTACTACTAATCATAATATATTTTGATGTATATACACACATAGTTTTCCCATAAGCGAATTCATACATGAAAATTTAAATATATTTATATGTATAAAACTCTAAAATACGTATAGATTATTTTCCATGCTATTCTTTAATTACTATATATAAACTCTTTAATGATGTGAGATGAAATTTAATTTAAAAAATTCTACAATCCTCTTATTTATATTATCATATCCTTAGTTCAAAATAAGTTGTTTTTTTGTAAATTCTGGAAATACTAATGAATACGCTTGGTCTTATGCACATGAAATAACCTTGTGCTGACAACATAATAATAGTGAAGAAAGGCTTTTAAAATAATATCAATTTTCCATAAACCACCATGCATAGTGCATAATAATAAGATGCAGTACAAAATCAATTTTTGGTGTAATCATTTCTGTTTTCTTTCATACCTTTTAAAAAGTGATGCATCATCAAAACATTTTGTTTTCTTATGAGTTTCAAAAAGAGAACAAAAAAACCTGCTTGACCTTCTCTACAATTGGCTGAGGCTTTCGTGCCTTTCATTTGGGTCTCCATTAGTGGAAAGTGGTTTTAGCTAGCTGTACTCAAGCATTTCAGTCAATCACCAGCTTTTATCTTGTTGTTATCATAAAGGGCCATTTCTTTCCTAAAATGGTCAATTAAGTTCATGGAAATAAATGGGGAGGAATATAGAATTTGTTAGTTGTACTGTCTGTAGTACACTGGCTTGCAGGAAAAAGCATTTCAGACAATTTCTTAATGAATTGAAATAGCTTTCAGTTCATGAGATTTTTTTTCTTCCCCATTTCTTTTCTCTCTAGACACAGTTCACAGTTAACAACACAGTAATTGAGTATTTGAAAGCTCTTAAAATATCTACCTCATCCTTAAGGATGGGTCCTGGTTTTTGGATTAACTACTCCATTTGTTTCCATTTGTATGAAGTGCATTTCAAAAATCATTTGTAGTAGGTTTTACTTAAAAAGCACCAGAATGCTTCTTTGTATTTGAGAATAATGTGACAAAAATATTCAGCATCTGAAGTAAATGCATCAAGTAGGATAAACCATTAGTACCAAGAACCAATTCAATGTACAGAGTACATGAAAATGTAAGCAAAGTTATGGTCAGTGAAGTCCTGATTTGTGAGTGACTTTATACTCTAGATCCTTCCCAGCAATAATGCAGGCTTGTGTTGTCCTTTTTTCCCCTTAATTCAGATTAAAGATCCTTGAATTTGTTATGTTGAAAGTTCAGAATATATTCCAGTGTTACCTGACAGGCAAGACTAAATATTTCTATGTGGTATTGTCTCATGCTGCTAAGAAAATGTAGTCTAGAAATGTGAAATTTAGGTAATATCTTTCAAAATTAAATATAGTGCTGAATGGTTATAATTAAATTCTTAAAAGGAAAAAACATGTAGTTCAAGGATTGCTTCTATTTTTATGTAAAAATCATTTTTCTTAGTTAATATACTGTTAGTTAATATAATGTTTCTAAGTTGATATAAATACTAAAATTAAAGATAATTACAGATGAAATAGTTTTAATTTATTATTTTGCATCTGAAAGCATGAAGCTAGAAGCATGATCACTCTGTTTGAAACTTTGATTCTATGAAGAGGTAGATAGACCATAGTATACCTGTCTTACACCAAACAATAGGCTAAATATTCCTGAGAATGTTAATATTCAAATCAATAGGAAAGAGTATTACACTCTATAAAGGGTAGAAGCTTCATCCAACTATTTTTTTTTATTGAGAAAAAGAAAAAAGTTTCCGCCTCCCCCCAGCCTCTCATTTCCCTCCCCCTCCTCCCACCCTTCTCCCCTCCCCCCATTCCTCTCACCCTCCCTCTCCAGTCCAAAGATTAGTCAGGGTTCCCTTCCCTGTGGAAAGTCCAAGGTCCTCCCCCCTCCGTCCATGTCTAGGAAGGTGAACATCCAAACTGGCTAGGCTCCCACAAAGCCAGAACTTGAAGTAGGATCAAAACCCAGGGCCATTGTCCTTGGCTTCTCATCAGCCCCCATTGTTCGCCATGTTCAGAGAGTCCTGTTTTATCCCATGCTTCTTCTGTCACAGTCCAGCTGGCCTTGGTGAGCTCCCAATAGATCAGCCACACAGTCTCAGTGGTTGGGTGCACCCCTCGTGGTCCTGACTTCCTTGCTCATGTTCTCCCTCCTTCCGCTCCTCATTGGGAACTTGGGAGCTCAGTCCGGTGCTCCTGTGTGGGTCTCTGTGACTATCTCCATCCATCACCTGATGAAGGTTCTATGGTGATATGCAAGATAATCATCAGTATGGCTATAGGATAGAGTCATTTCAGGTTCCCTATCCTCAGCTGCCCAAGGAACTAACTGGGGACCTCGCCTTGGGCTCCTGGGAGCCACTCTAGGTTCAAGTCTCTTGCCAACCCTAAGGTGACTCCCTTAACTAAAAATTGTGCTTCCGTGCTCCCCTATCCAACCTTCCTTTATCCCAATCCTCCTGTTTCACCAAGTTTCCCTCATCCTCCCCTTCTCACTTTTCTCTCCCCTTCCCCCGATACTCCCATCCCCCCCCACAAGATCCCAAAATTTCTCCCCGGCAATTTTGTCTACTTCCCTTAGTCAAGAGAATAATTATATGTTTTTCCTTGGGTTCACCTTCTAATTTAGCTTCTTTAGGTTCACCAATTATATACTCCGTGACCATTATTTATGGCTAGAAACCAATTATGAGTGAGTACATCCCATGTTCATCTTTTTGGGTCTGGGATACCTCACTCAGGATAGTGTTTTCTATTTCCATCCATTTGCATGCAAAATTCGAGAAGTCATTGTTTTTTACCGCAGCGTAGTACTCTAATGTGTATATATTCCACACTTTCTTCATCCATTCTTCCATTGAAGGGCATCTAGGTTGTTTCCAGGTTCTGGCTATTACAAATAATGCTGCTATGAACATAGTTGAACAGATGCTTTTGTCATGTGATAGGGCATCTCTTGGGTATATTAGTGTCATTAGACCAAAATGACTTATCCTGTAAGAAAAAGGATATCTCTTCAAATCAGAGACAGACGCTGGACGAAACCTTGCCAGTAAGCCACAGCTACATGGTGATACACAGATTAATAGAAATTGGCTAAATTAAGGTGTAAGTGCTTGCCAATAAGATGCTAAAGCTAATAGACCAAGTAGTGATTTAATTAATAGAGTTTCTGTGCGGTTATTGCAGGTTTCGTACAACAGATTGGTGCATCAATGTGAGGCCGATTACATCCATGTAAAACCTGAGAAAGCTTGGAATGGAATTCTAGGCAAAAAAAAAAAAAGAACAGAGTTTAGCACAGTTTCTTGGTAGCTACAAATTTCTTTTCTAGATGGACTTGTAAGGAGCACAGGTACTATGGCTACGTTGAGAGAGGTGCAATAAAAACTACATGGCTTCTTTCAAAAAGGTGGCTTCCTGGTTCACCACCAGGGCTCTAACTCCTTTGGCAGGCCTGGCTACAGGGCATTTAAATGGGATTTTTGAGCAGAGTTCTACACCTTGCTTAATGGCAACATAGACCCACTGTGTTACTGAAAATGGCACCGTGAACATGGCTTGCACTAAACAGACCTCTGCTCCATCATGTTTAACTGGGAAAAGCCACAGGGCAAAACAGCCTTAGTTTTAGTAATAATGCTTAGCTGCTTAACATTTTAAAAATTAGTCCTGGTCAGAAAAGAATTTCAGAAACACAATAGAAAGGATTCAGACATAAAAGACCGCTAAATAAGACACAGTGTGTTTAAAAAGTGTATGTAGGCTTCGGAGATAAAAAAAAGAGTAAAGAGATAGTAAATGTAATATAAAAAAGTGCAGACATTCATAGATTAAAGGAGTAAAAATAACAGAATACTCCAGTCAGGACTTAACCATATTCCTAAATTTTCTATGGGTCCCCAAAATATTATTAGTGCCCCATTCAGCAGGAAGTAGCCTAGAAAACTATGCCCACATTCCCAAAAAATGAATTATCGATATTTTTATTTGTTTATGTGTTGGTTATAAGTTGCTATAGATAATGGACATGGAAAAAGCTAAACAAAGGAGATTAGATTTAGTATGCTTTAAAAAAGGAAGTGCTATGGGATAAAACTCTTGAATACTGTAAAGATTTGTCACTCATAATGGTTTATTAAAATGCTGATTGGCCATTAGCCTGGCAGGATATATAGCCAGGGTGACCAGACTAAGAATTCTGGGAAGAGGAAAGGCAGAGTCAGTCACAAGTCATATGCAGAGGAAACAATATTAGAATGCCTCACTGATAAAGAGTCCCAAGTCACATGGCTAAACATAGACAAGAATTATGGCTTAAATTAAGTGGTAAGAGCTAGTTAATAATAAGACTGAGTTAATAGGCCAAATCAATTATAATTAATATAAGCATTTGTGTTTTGGAGGGACTGAACAACTGAAGTACTAGATAGGACAGAAATATCTGTCTATAGACAAGAGTGAGAACTCTCTCTCTCTGTTCATCTGTATATTTGTACTTCTGAATTTCCACCTTGTAGTGTGTAGTTGAAAATATTTATATGTTCAATACCCATGGGCTATGGGATCAGCACTCATAGGAATAACTTTATTTCCTTGCTCACTAGTGGAATGTATGATGGAACTGAATTTCCCTTGGGTGTAGTATATGCCAGGCAGATTTGTTGCACTTACTCCCAAGGCAAAGCTGATCTTGAACTCTGTTGTACATAGGGTCACCACTATCCCCATGAGAACTACAAAGATACTGGGGAAGCAAACTGTTCTGAGTATAAAAGTGCAAAACTGTTCTCATGCTTTCCCTTCTTGATAACCATGATTTCCCATGACCTTAGTTCTCTCATGTAATCACATGTACATGTTCTGTCCCTTGGTTCTCTTCAAGTAGTCAGCCAAACTGCCATTACTAAAAGAAATGTTACCCTTGTTTTACTTTATTCTCCAACACAGATCTCTGCAAATTTATTTTTAAATAAGCTGGATTCAGTGACCTTCTTCTTGTTTGAGTTAGTGTGATTCATTCAAGCAAATCGTGGTAATATGTGCTATGAGTTTCAGAGAAAAGAAAAATAAAGAGGCTTTAGTTTTCCAAAGTACTGGGTTGGAGGTGATCTTAGCAGAGCCTTCACTCTGAAAAGCATTAATTCTCCAACACCTTATCTACCTATGTCTCTCAGGTGAGAGGGACATGCCCTTCCTTTCTCTATTCATCCGTTTCACTGCTGTTCCAAACACTCCTTATACCTTCCTTTTGTTGGCTTTGCCCACTTTGCCCCGAAGGCTCTTTCTCACTCTGTTTGGATTGACATATCTGGGTGTTTCCACGTCTCTGCAAGATTTTGAGCTTTCCCATGTTTCCCCAGTCACCTTATGATGAGTTCATTTTTTTCTTGATAGTTCACAATTTTCCTTTTTTTTTCTTTTATGGAAAACAATTATTCTGATTGTGGTTTTGCTCCCACACATCATCTGATATCTTCCTTCTCTTATAGGTTTCACTTTTATGTACAATGCAAAGCTATGGCTTTTGATTACATGAAACATCCAAACTGTTCTTCTACTCATGCTGTACTCAGTGTCAGTCTGTGGGGGAAACATGTTTGCTTTGCCTTTTCTACTTACTTTCTAATAAAAAAAAAAACATGACTCTCAGAAGGGGGATGGATTCTCATTTTTGACAGCGAATGAGTTTTGACTGACACTCTGAAAAGTCTAAAGCTTATACTGAAACAGGAGTATAAAACATTGATGCTGTCATAAGGTAAAGAGCTTTTAAAACTTCCCATTATCCATTTGATCAAATGGGATTCCTTGGACAAATGGGACACTAATATGTCTCTTGCCTGTACTTTTGTAATTCTTCGTTATTTTTCATTATGCAGACCATACTTATGTATTAACTTGTTTTTTTTCTTGTTGTTTAAAATGTCCCATCTATTCTACAATGTCATACTTTGCAAGTAGTATATTCAAAGTCCATAGAAAGAGGATTTTACCACATACATTTAAGTGTTTATTGAATTATTGAAACTTCTACACTGTTTCTATTTTCTATCTAGTCAAGGATATCAGTGAGAATGGTTCTCCTGTTGTCTCAGCTATGATGAATTACAAATTATATTTATACCCCTTAATATTTTCTTGAAAAAACTGCTTGGTTATTTCTTTCTGTCAATGCCTAGTACAGAGATGGCTATATAAATTTTATCCTAATGTCTTTTAAACAGTGAAGAAGTACACAAAATTGCATCTACTTGCATAAATTCTTTCAAAAAAATTAACAGATACAAAGTAAGAAAAAAACATAAAAATCAGCAAGTAGTAAGATAAAATTATATTTAAATTGAAAATTTTTAAATTGTTTGGAATTGATAATATCATTCAAAAGGAAAGTGTTAGGCACCTTCTGAAGGATGGCTAGGAATTTAACTAAAAATTAAAGGACTGAAGATTAATTATTTCATAGACCTTGGTTTCAGGTCTTCCTTATTAACTCGCTTTCTCCAGTGAGAGCCAAAAAACTGATGCTCTCATAAGAATAAAAAGCTTTCAAAACTTCCCCTCCATTTGAGATTCGTCTGCTGAGAGTTCTCTGTTTAGGTCTGTACCCATTTTTTATTGGATTATCTGTTCTTTCAATTTTCATTGTTGAAGTCCCTGAGATACTCAACTTCTATGGCAGAAATATTTAGTTTGGATCACAGCTTTGGAGGCTTTAGTGCTACATTGCACATAGGACAATAATAAGGGAGTGTACCATTACATGCATCAAGGCAGATACAAAAAAAAAAACTAGAAACATCAGGCATCCCTAGAGCTGGACTTAAAGCTTGTTGCAAGCTAACCATGTGATCACATATTCACTGTACATTCATCAGTTGTGGATTTCTGTAACCCTGTCTTTCCCAAAGAGAGATGTCTTTGATTAGGAGTGTTTCTACACTTAACTGTGTATATAAGGATACATTTTGGCATGGAGTTGGGGGTTATGTTGATGTAATAAAAGTGGGAATATTAGGTTCTTCTCCAGGATATATGATTTCACTAGTTAAAGCAGCTAAGTTTATAATACCAGCCTAGATGTTCCTCTTACAGACACAGACAGAAAGTAATCAAATTGTTTTTAAACAACAAAACACAAAACAAAAGCCCTCCCCTAAGGATGATCAATTGCCTTATTACTGTATGGCTTACCATGACACTTATAGAGTATTATATTATAACATAACACACTGTGTTAGTCTATGACGTACAAAAAAGTAGTTTTTGATTATTCTAAAACCATACCCAGATACATAATAAAAGTAAATAAAATCTAACCCTAAGATGATTATATCTCATGTTTTTAACTTAAAATGTTTTCACAAAACTTGCATATTTATATTGGAGAAGCTTGGATACTGCTAACAAATAATATAACCCCTTGGGCAGCTTGCATTTTCAAAACTTTCTCTACAATAAATATATCTATTTATGAAGCATCTTTCGACCTCAAATAGGTATATTCATCATTTTACTTTATTTACTATTATTTTTTAAAAGAAAGGAAACTATTTTTTTTCCATTTTACATACCAACACCAGTACCCACTCTCTCTCCTCTTCACATTTGATTTAGTCCCCGTACGTTACCCTCATCCACTACTCAGAGTGGGCAAAGTGCTTTGGTTTAGGGAAGGCTCATGGCCCTCCTTATTTTATCTAGGCTGAGCAAGGTATCCATCCAAAGAGAAAAAGTTCCCAAAAGCCAGTATAAGCACTAGGGATAAATTCTGGTGGCACTGCCAACTGGCCCACAGTCTCTCCCAGCCATACAACCGTCACCCACAATCAGAGGGTCTAGTTTGGACTTAGCTGTTCCTTTCCTTGTCCGGCTAAAGTTGGTGAGTTCCCATTAGCTCAGATAAACTGTTTCAGTGGGTGTCTCCATCATAGTCTTGATCTCTTTGCTCATATTCTCACCCCTTCTACTCTTCAACTGTACTTTGGGAGCTAAGTCCAGTGCTCTGATGCAGGTCTCTGTTTTATTTTTTAAACCAAAGACTTATTGTTCATCAAAGGGAAATATTTATGAAGTTAACCTAATCAAATTCAATGATTAAGCAGAATGCAAGGAGCTATCTTTCTCTTTTCATTCCTGCATTTGCATCCCTTCATTTTTCTTTTCCCAATGACATTTAAGAAAATGTCTTGTTGCAACCAGTGGCACACACCATTAATTCCAGCATACCGGAGGTAGAGCCAGGTTGATCTTTTTGAGCTTGAGGCCAGTCTGGTCTACAGAGTGAGTTCTAGGACAGCTAAGACTGTTATACAGGAAAACCCTGTCTCAAAAAAAAAATAAGAAAGGAAGGAAGGAAGAAAAAAAGGAAGGAAGGAAGAGAAAGAAAGAAAATAGAGAAAAAAGAAAAAATGGCTTATGATTTTATAATCTATATGCTTTGAATTTAATTCTATATTAACTTGTGAAATGGAATGCAAATTAATTGATATATTAATAAATTAAACAATTTTAGGTACAAGTGATATACAATGTGAACTACAAAAATCTTTACATAGCTAAACAAAGATACTTATCCAAGAACTAACCATGTTATTTATCAGAGTTTTCTTGGGCTATTTGTATGCCTGAAGAAAAAAGATAAGAAAACATAGATTAAGCTATTGTTTTATATTCTCATTCTCTTAGAAGCAGATGGTATGAATCTACAGAGATTCAATGGAAAATAAAAGTTCACATAATTGCATATTTCTGAAGATTTCACCATTGTCTTTTTAATTCCCCAATGTTACCAGTAATTTTTCAACATTTATCAGAAATAAAGAAAAACAGCATGGTATATTAAAATTTAGACTTTGATTTTAAGATGTCTTAATTATACATATTTAGCAAGTACATTGAGAATGTCTACATATTAGCAAAGAAAATAGCAAGTCAATGTCCCTTAAAAGCCTGTAGTATTTATGCTTCATAAGTCTATTGACAGGATAATTAAAAAAATAATGGCTATTTTAAATTTATGTTGTGTTTTAGATGTTCCTTGTTAAATATTTTAAAATAAATACAATGGTTATGTTCATTCTAATTTTTACAACTTGTCCTTGTCAAGTTTGTTACCCTCCACTGACTTTGATAACTTACTCTCCAGGTAGAATTATTATTTAAATTTAATAGAAATACAAGTGAGTTCCTTCTTATTTCTCTTCAGTAAGCAATGGGTAGTAATTTATTTAGTCATTATTTTAATATATTTTAAACTCTTAAAGTACTCATGTTGAGTTTCTAGTTTTATTATAAAATCTGTCTCATACACAAAACAAATGACTTTTTTAAACAATTATTTTAAAAATATATTAGTTATCACATTTATGGCTGTTGCATTCTTTTTAACTTTGGTTTCAAACTAGCTAAGTTTTAATGTAATCTTGTCTGTGTTTAAACACCTTTCTTTTCTAATTTACCTTTCTAGATTTTTTATGGGCAACCTAACATTTCATTAAGGACTTAGAACTAAGATGAATGAGGTTCCTACATTAAAAATTGCAAGAACAATTAGCAACACATAAAATATAAATATGCTCATAAATACATTAAAGTAGAGCATTTAAATGAAGTAGGTCACTGAAAAGTTTTGACACTTGAAATGAATGAGAATTATAAGGTTAAATACTTGGAATGATATGAAATAACATTTTGAAAGGATAATATATCTAAAAGTTATATTTTAACTGGAAGTGGTCTTTATTATAGAACATTCTATAAACCCTAAAGTTAACCACTATTTTTACGAGCTTCATGTCATTTATAACCTTTAAATATACCTAATTCTTAAAATCCATAACCTTATGGACATACCTGGAGAAAATTTGCATTGCTATGCATTTATTTCTTTGTAATCACTACTTATTTACCATATGAGCTTTGTTTTTCTTTCAGAAGGAAAACATACATTTTTTTCAGTAAAGAATCTCTCACCTGTACTGTTAAATCTGAGCTATCACATTTCTGTTAATAATTTCTTTATTCTTTTCCTTCCCCAATCTCATACTTGCTTTATAATTTCATCCCATATTAATATTAACTATAAAGGACAGTCTTTATGTAATTGCGAAATTCCTTACCTTGTTATCACATCTGCAATAATTATAACAGGATATATGTTAGCACAGTTCTTTCATTAAAATCATATTTAAAAATTTATGAGATAAAATTACTTCACTGTCCCAAGTGAACACATGCTATCAACTTTTAAATAGTAGGTAAAATTCTAAAAATTTTTATCATTATTTCATTTTTATTCTACTGTTTTAAGGACATACCATGATCAAGATACCTCAAAAAATGTATTCAAAAAATACATTTAATTGGGAACTTGCTTAAAGTTTCAGAGGGTTGGACCACGATATCATGGCAGGAAGCACAAAGGCATGTTTCTGGAACAGCATCTGAGAGATCTATGTCTATAGGCAGAAAGACTAAACCTGCTATGGGTCTTTAATACCTCAAAATCCCTAGTGACACCTTCCTCCAAGAAGGCCACACCTCCTAATCCTTCTCAAAAATCTACACTAACTAGTGATTAAGCATTCAAACACTGAGCTTACGGTGGCCATTATCATTCAAAACATTCTGTGTACAATGTTATGTTGTTCTTTGCTTCAAACTAAAAATTTCTTCTTATACGAAACAGCAGCACAACACTAATCAGAAATACTATTTTACACAGGGTGTTCAGAGGCACTATATTTAGTTTTTGATAGGTTTCCAAGACAGTAGATTTTGTGAAGGAATTAAGTGAATGAATATCATCTTTTAATTCAACGAATAAATGGTGAATTGAATGAATGACTCATAAGCTAATACAATTTATAAGTCTTAAGAGTTTCAGAAGATCCAAATTTCAGAAGGGACCTCAATAAGATCATACAAAAAACAATCAACTGTTGGAAAGATAGCTGTTTTCTCAGTGGACTCTAAATAAAGAAGGGATTTCCAGGGGTGCAGTTTATGTAAATCCTAACCGTCCTGGAGTGGGCTGAGTGGTGCAGATTCTTTTTATGGATTATTCCATACTCCAGTAAGTACTAGAAACTAATTAGCCATGTTTAGATTTAGGGGGAATAATTTCTGTGTTCTGTTCTCAGCCTCCTATATGTAGTAGATTGATGTTTACTCATGTTTCTCCTTGCAAATTCATATAACACAACTAATGTCCCCAAAAGACTGACAAAACCAAAGAAGAGAGGGAAGATCACTGTCAGAAGCTCTGCAATGGAGTTACTGTGCTCCATAGTCTTTATCTTTTGACAATGTGTATAAAAATTTATTAACTATCCCCTCCTCAAGAACAAGAAAATATAATTTTTGTCTGTTTTTTTTTGTTGTTGTTTTTTTTTTGTTTTGTTTTGTTTTTTTTTTTTTTGCTTTGCTTTTTCAAGACAGGGTTTCTCTGTGGTTTTGGAGCCTGTCCTGGAACTAGCTTTTGTAGACCAGGCTGGTCTCGAACTCACAGAGATCTGCCTGCCTCTGCCTTCCAAGTGCTGGGATTAAAGGCATGCGCCACCACCGCCTGGCCTGATAAATATATTTTTTACGCACTATTATATTACTCTTTTATAGTATATAACAGATGGTGAGTAATTTTGAATAAGTAAAATATGGAGATATATTAAAATATCATGATTTTAGTTAGAAAAAATATTTTAGATGAATATCTTGTTAATGCAGAAGTACTTCAGTCAGTAAGCAATAGCAATCTGAATTATAATTTAAGGTAACTATGGTTTGAATGATTTCCTAATTAGTACATGTGTGTGTGTAACTATCAAAGATGCTCTATATTTTACTTGTTTTTCAGTGAAGTGCTAGTAAGAGAGCTGCAATGAGTCATCAAAAACTCAGGATATCAATTGATAGAAATTCAATTGTTTATGAAGTCTCATTATGATATAAATTTAATTTTTCTAATAAACAATGACTGTAAGCATAGTTTTTGTCCTTGTTGAGGTTATAGCTTATCTATCTATCTATCTATCTATCTATCTATCTATCTATCTATCTATCTACCATTCTATTATCTGTCAATCTATCTATGTAAAATAATTCAATGTCTTTTTATTGAAAATATTTTTATACAACTATTCTGTTTAGAGTTTCCCCTCCCCAGTCTTTCCCCAGATTCTATATACTTCAATCTATTTAACTCTATAGCTTCTTTTCTCTTACTTTACAAAATAGTCAAATTTTTCAATAAAATGAATAAAAATAAGTAAAACAAAAAAGGTCAAGAAATACATACATACACATACATAAACAAACAAAATCCTTAAATCATAAAACTGAAAACTATAGTATACAAAGAAAACACTGAAGAATTCAAAGTAGCCCAAACAAAGCATTATGATACCAAGTGAACTATAAAATGAATTTGTTTTGTGTTGGATATATAGTAATAGTCATGAGGCCCACCTTTAATTGAGTACCTACGTCCTGTGAATCGTCATTGGATAAAATATTTTTTTCTTTCAAAAAGCTATCAATTATAGATAGTTTGAGTACACTTCCCTTCTCAGTGTTAGTACTCTATCTAGTATGAAATTGGGCAAGCCCTGCGCAGGCAGCCAGAGTGTCTGTGAGTTCATACATGTGTCAGTCCTGTTGGGTCTGAAAGCTTCTCTTTCTTTCTTTTTTTTTTTTTTTTTTTTAAAGATTTCTGTCTCTTCCCCACCTCCGCCTCCCCTTTCCCTCCCCCTCCCCCAATCAAGTCCCCTGTCCCTCCCTCATAAGCCCAAAGAGCAGTCAGGGTTGCCTGCCCTGTGGTAAGTCCAAGGACCACCCACCTCCATCCAGGTCTAGTAAGGTGATCATCCAAACTGCCTAGGCTCCCACAAAGCCAATAGGTGCAGTAGGATCAAAAACCCATTGCCATTGTTCTTGAGGTCTCAGTAGTCCTCATTGTCCACTATGTTCAGCGAGACCCGTTTTATCCCAGGCTTTTTCAGACCCAGGCCAGCTGGCCTTGGTGAGTTCGCAATAGAACATCCCCATTGTCTCATTGTGTGGGTGTACCTCTCGCGGTCCTGAGTTCCTTGCTAGTGCTCTCTCTCCTTCTGCTCCTGATTTGGACCTTGAGATTTCAGTCCGGTGCTCCAATGAGGGTCTCTGTCTCTGACTCTGTCTCCTTTCATCGCCTGATGAAGGTTAATATTCAGGAAGATGCCTATATGTTTTTCTTTGGGTTCTCCTTCTTATTTAGCTTCTCTTAGAATGCAAACTTGTGCAACCACTCTGGAAAGCAGTGTGGAGGTTTCTCAGGAAATTCGGGATCAACCTACCCCTGGACCCAGCAATACCACTCTTGGGAATATACCCAAGAGAGGCCTTATCATACAACAAAAGTATATGCTCTACTATGTTCACAGCAGCATTGTTTGTAATAGCCAGAACCTGGAAACAACCTAGATGCCCTTCAATTGAAGAATGGATGAAGAAAGTATGGAATATATACATATTAGAGTACTACTCAGCAGTAAAAAACAAGGACTTCTTGAAGTTTGCAGGCAAATGGATGGAAATAGAAAACACTATCTTGAGTGAGGTAAGCCAGACCCAAAAAGAGGAACATGGGATGTACTCACTCATATTTGGTTTCTAGCCATAAATAAAGGACATTGAGCCTATAACTCAGGTTGAAAGCTTCTCTTTCCCTGTTATTATCCATCCCCTCTGACTCTACATTCTTTCCACCTCATGTCTGCGAGCTCCCTGAGACATGAAGGGAGTGTTTTGAGGACTATGTCTCACTTAGGACTGAGTGTTTCTAATAAGAAATTGTTGAACTTAATAGTAATTCACATATTCTAGACATGAGTATTTTGTGATATACATATTGAGAAAGTAAAGTGTATTGCTCTAGAATGAATGAAACTGAGGAAGAATGACAATATATTTGAGTACATTTACATGTGCCATATCTTTAGCCAAAATAAAATTTTAGGACTAAGTGTTTGAGGATTGAAAAAATTCACAAATTAAATTCTAATACATTGATATTATGCACTCTACACAGCTAATAGTTATATATTAGTGCTATAGAAGATTGTGAATTTTATATTACAAATTAAAATGTTGGAGGAATATATCTGCAAACATTTTCTCCACACCTTGTCAAATACAAATGCCAAATATTCATTTTATCTTAATTTTTGTAAATTCATGAAACCTAAGTTTTTTTTACTAGGTTTCTCTCATGTTATTGACCATATTAGTAGTCATTTGGTAACTTAAACCACACACACACACACACCCTACACACAAACAATTTCTAATACAGGTGCTCATTAGTCTCCTTCCTGCTGCTACATTTATGTTTTCTTCATGTATAATCACCACTTACTCAGAAAATGATAAAACTAACCCAGCACTAGAGATTTTCAAAGATGTGTCTTTCTTAAGGATCTATTAAACTCCATTAATAAAACATGCTTAAACTGTGGGTGGAAGATCCCAAGTAAAATCCCAGAACACAAGTCTTACATCCCATATCTGTATATAACTCTAGCTCCCTATGATTTGAATTCACATGTGCATATACCCACACTCAAAAACACAAATAATCATAATTTTTAAGTAAAATGAATCTTAAACAAAAGAAAATACAGTGGCTGTCCATCAACTTTACATTTTATAGAGCCTATAAATGATACCAGGAAGAATACAAGGCAATAAATTCATATATTTGAAGTATGAGTTTGTTTAAAAATATGCATAATTTTTTTTGTGTACTTCAACACAAAAGTTAGTGATGCCATGTGACTTTCTTTATTCCATTTCCAATCAAATACACATTTGTGTGTAACTATAATAGTACTGAAATATTAAAAACTACAAATTATTCATTGAGTAAATTATGTTTTCTTTAGAGTATTTTGTTACCCATTTTCATAATGCAGTTAATTCTTACAAAAAATTAACAGTCTGCAAAATAATTGTGCCTCTAGGTATAAATTATTAGATACTTATTTGTAAAATAATAAAAGGCCATAAGATCATTAGCTATCATCAGATTTTAGAATGTTCCAAATATTTTAATATTCTTTTATTGTTATCAAGTTTGCTGTTATACAAATAGACATAAGAAAGAAAAAAAAGTGAGTGTTGTTTCTCTTTGATTTCTGCTTCATGTTCAGTGGATCAAAAGCAGAGATAGCCATCTGGAGGCCATGAATGCGAATGTAGAAATACATAATCTCCTTAAATCCATATTTTAAAATTTAAGTTAAATCACACATACATCTTTCCTGCGCTTGTCTACTTACGCAGAAAATAGAGAGGAAAGCCAAATCCACAAAGCACCGAAGAACAGCCTGACAGGCACTTTAGTTCTGGCCTCATTTCTCCTGTGACAATACTGCTCAAGCCCTCAGACTTCCCCACCTCCTGTCAATCACAGGACCTCAGACATGCTGCACTGCCTTTCCTTCCACTAGCATGTTTTTTCCCCCAGATTATCACACAACAATGTCCTTGGTTTCTTCATGTCTGCCCTTATAAAATAAATTGCATGTGTGTTATTACGTGTTCTTACTTCTCTTGGATTTACTGTGCTCCACAGTCTGTATCTTCTGACAATGTGTATAAAAATTTATTAACTATCCCCGACTCACTACTATGTTACCATTTTATGGTATATAATAAATGGTGAATAATTTTTGAATAAGTAAAAAATGGAATTATTCAAAAATGTCATGATTTTAGTTAGAACATTATTTTTGGATGAGTATCTTGTTAATGCAGAAGCACTTAAGTCAGTAAGCAATAACAATCTGAATAATAATTTAACTATGGTTTGAATGATTTCTTTCTTAATTAGTACATATATTTTCTGTACACAAATATGGAATATTTTTGAGAAAGTATATCACTATGTATCCCTGGCAAGTATAAAATTTACTATGTAGACCTGGCTGGCTTTGAAATTATAGGAACTCTTGTGTCTCTGCCTCTTCAGTACTGGAATTAAATGTGTGTACCATTTAGCCTAGTCTAAAGTTGATTTGAATTAATGAGTAGATATAGTGTATGCTTTTTGTGTGTGTATGTCTGTTGTCTGTGTTTGTTTGCATGTCTATGTATCATTCAGAGCTTAACACACAGTAAGACCTTATTTATCATTTAATGATATAAAGTTTGGAAAGCCATAACACGGTCATTGAAGTATGAATAATATTGGTTAAAAAAGAAACTGTCTTAGGCCTGTGCAGGGCAAAATGGAGGTAGGTGGGGAAAACTAAACTGAATGCTGGAAGAAACAAGGCAAAGTCAAAGAGACGCCATGTAGCCACCGGAGAGGAAAGACACAAGGTGCCACCTGGAAATTTGTCGGTAGGCCACAAGCTTCGTGGTAAAATATAAAATAATAGAAATTGGTTAATTCATTAAGTAAGAGCTTGCTAGGAATATGCTATAGTGATTGGTTAAGCAGTGATTTAATGAATACAGTTTCTATGTAGTTATTTCAGGAGTCTGGGTGGCTGGAAAATGAGCAAACAGCCTACTACAAGAAGTCATGTTGATTTCTCTAGACAAAATCAAGGGCATTCCAAATTTTTAGTTCATAAAATAAAGCCAGACTCTCTGAAATGCCCCATTAGACATGAGTGAAAGAGGACTCAGATAAATGAACTCCAAAAAGAGTTACAATTGCTTTCTACCCAACTGAAAGGACTGTCTGAGCTGAAGAGGAACTTGAAACTTGCTCCACTTGAGGGAGGGCGTGAATCTGCCTGTCTTCCCAGTGAACAGTCATTATATATAGGTGACTTCAGAAAATAGACCATGTGACCCTGGAACAGAACAATATTTTCCCCAGGACAATGTTCTTCCTACTAAAAGGGGTCCTAAGGATTGCACATTCAAGCTTCTAACGTTCATTGCCATCAAACTCCTCTGTAAAAACAACATCTTCACTTCTTTGGGTTATAGTCCTCTCTTGTTTATGTAACTGCTGGAAAATAGAAATTTCAACTTTTCTAATATTCCATTATTCATACTAAACTAATTTGCTTATTTTATATCATAACTGATTTCCTTTTCTCCCTCCTCTCCCCCCATGATCTCCAGCCCATAACTCTTCTGTTTTTGTTCAGAAAGGCAAAGGCACTGGTCTCCCATGAGAAAAAACAAAGCATCGCATATCAAGTTGAGGTAGAACTGAGCTCCTTCTCTTCTTTTAGGAATGGGCAAGGCATCCCAGTAGGAGGAATGGGTTCCCAAAAGTCAGTCAAAGCCTTAGGGACAGCCCCTTATCCAACTGTAAGAAATCCTACAAATAGACCAAACTATACAATTGTCACATATGTGTAGAAGGCCTAGGTCAGTCCCAATCAGGTTTGCTGGTTGTTGGTTTAGACTTTGTGAGCTCAGATTAGTAGTTTCAGTGGTTTTCCTTGTTATGTTCTTGGCCTTCCCCCTGACTCGTACAGTCCTTCCTCCCTCTCTTCAGCAGGATTCCTTGAGCTAGGCCCAATAACTTCGTGTGAGTATGTGCATCTATTTCCATCAGTAATGGCCCAGAGACTGAGGACAGAATCAAACACAGTTGAGAAAAAAAGTCAACGCAATATGTGTTTCTATGAGAGAATGAATGTATATAGTGCCCTCCAGCCATGCCACTGTTCTCAGAGAACTGAGTGTTGAATCATCAGAAATTGGAATCACATGTACTTGTGAGACACCTGATGCACTTGTTGGCAACCAAATTCTGTCCTCTGAAAGGACAGAAAGAGCAAAAAGTCCTCTTAGCTAATGAGACATAGTTCCAGCTGAAGTTCATATAATAATACTGTGTATTATTAGACCTCAAGGGTACAGGGCTTTGTTTGCTGTTTGTTCATGTTGCTTAGGCTTTTTTTGCTATTATCAGATAGTTATTTTTATTATGCACACAAATTTTATTGCATACTAGCCACACTATCCTATAAGGTTGCTAATACCAATTATGCTTATCTTCTCAGCATTTTTTTGACTTTTTAAAGTACACTTTAGGTTTATAATAATAAACACATTTCTAATTTATTATTTATAATAAAAATAATGATGTTAAAAGCAACTACTCACCATTGCATTAAAGGCAAGTAGTAATGCCTTGCTTTGTTAGGACAGCTTGATGTTGTCTGTTTTTGTTTCGTTTCTAAAATCAAAAGTCTCTAAGCTGTGTGCTCTGTAAAATATAAATCAAGACAAATACTTTCATATTCTGGGAGGTAAGAACAAGGACCCATTTATTATCAGATTAAAGTGAAATCTGAAATTCAGCAGTGAAAACCAAATCTTCAGATCAATGTCCAGCATCTTGGAAATCCTCTTGATTTTTAAGGCTCTAAAGGGCTGTGAGAGTCCAATTTCCTGGAGCTGCTCTCAAAAGTAAATATAACTTGTTTTATATGCTTAGATCAGACTCACTTTATACCTTCTACTTTTCCACCCTTGTGGTAATCCCAGGCTCTAATACCTGCAACATTATGGGGTCTCCATCATAACTGAGGAACAACACCTTTACCAGTGGCTTGTCCCTGTTCCGAGCCTAGGTTTTTTGTTGTTTTATTTGATTATTTGTTTGGTTGGTTATTGTTATTTTCTTTTGTTTTGTTTTGTTTCTGACCACTCCATGCCATAAAAGTAAGCACTGTGTAAGAACCTCTTACACAGTATTTAGTTCATTGTCAAGTTCAGCTTGCAACTTGAGAGGTAGCCTTTGCTTCTTCTGGACTATAGTTTCTGTGTGTCAGCCTTGAGTAAGTTTGTCACCTAAAAATTTAGGCTAGTTTCAAACATAGTTGATTGTTCAATCCCAGTAGCTAGCATCCACTGTCCAAATGAAGCACAAATGTTATCATCGCCACAATCATAATAAAATTATTATGCAAATAACCCTACTAGCCTCTGCCTCCCGCTTCCACCAACTTAGCCTCCACCAACTGTATTACTCTCAGCACTGTCTTCCAAGTTCCCATTACAACTTATTAATTCTAAACACTTAATGGCTTTTCCTGCTTATAAGTCCCAAATCCTCTACCTTCCTCCGATGATATGGCCCAAGACAATAAAGAATGACAAAGTCAGGTTCATCACAGAAACACGCCACATTCCTGATATCAATTTTATGATCACACGCTATCAAAACTGACTAGTCAAGAAGAGCATCTAATTGACATGCAGGTATCCCATCAAGGAAGCCAAAGCAGGAACTCTAGGTAGGCACTTTAGACAGAAACCAATCAAGGAACAATCCCTTACTGACATGTTTCCCCTGCTCACACTCAGCCAATGTATTTATACAAAACAGGACTACATGCCCAACAATGGCACCACTTACAGTGAGCTGGGCTATTGTACATCAATCTTTAATTTAAAAAAAAATGCCACACGTATATCCCTATAAGTCAATCTAATGGAAGAACTCTTGAAGTTTTGAGGTTCCTTCATCTTAGGTGTCCTGACAAATAACATTAACCATCACAACACTCATGTGTTTACTATTTAAGTCTATGTGACACTTGAAATATGATTTATATTAATTAACTCAGCCAAATGGCATAGATATTTCTACAGAACAAAATGATTGAATTTCTGGTTATACTTTATAAAATCTTCACTTTTTTCATATTTAATTCTGTCACTCCCTCAAGTCATGTCAATAAGTGGAAGGTGAGGACTACTACCCAGGCTCTAATCTCTACATGTACATCAATGGCAAAAACATGCCCACATCAATACATACTCTGAACACACATATATACCACACACATACACACATATACTTACACCACAAAATTAGGCTTTTTTTTTACATTTTTCACCAGATTATTCGCATTCAAGTCCATGACATTCATATGTAAATATTATCTTTCTTAAATATGAGGACAATACTCCTCATTTCAAAATAAATGATTTTAGTCTTTAGCAAGAGAATGACCTTAGTACTGCAGCTTCCAAAGAGCATAATCGTGCATGTATATGTATACATTCATACAACCACAAACTGTCCTTGAAGAATAAAATACATGTCCTGCTGATAACTTAATGCACTTGTGGAGCTTTCTTGCAGGTGAGTAATCACTTACATAAACTGACCTTAGAGGCTACCATAAAACTGTGTAATTACTGCATTCTTAAAGTGACTGTAATTAATGTGATCTCCCTGGTCATAAGATATTAATATTTCAGGTTACAGATTGCCTGTAACATTTGTTGCACAAGATGGTAGTTTAATGTGCAGCCTGTGCCATATTTCACTGTTAATCTTACGGCTGAACCTTTCATGTGCCAGCTCTTAACATATTGCTGCTGCACTCTCCAGGTTTGAACTCCTCTCTCAGTGAAAATGAGCAATGAAACACACAGCTAAACTGAAACATTAAACAAAATTACCATTAAAATATAAGATTAGTACCTGTTATATCTACTAAGCATAAATTATGAACATTAAAAATGCTCCTAAATATTTGATACCTTGACTTTACATTGTATTATAAATGCTTCTTCACTGCATAAAATAGAAGAAAATTATGAGTGTAAACAAAATATTCAAGAGAATTGACCTAGATAATATATGTTATAAATTTATTTATTTATACATATTTTTATTCACCAGGAGAAATAGTTCTTACTGCCATGACAAACACACACACATACACAGACACACACACACACACATTTGACCCTTTCACCTTGTGGCAACAGAAACTGCAGGGTTACAGTGGGTCAATAACTAAATAACAAGCTCTATCTATAGAGTGTTATTTTTATATCAAAAGTTATCTTAGCCATCAGTGCACCTTGTTCTTGAGTCACTGCTAAGCATGCTTAAAGGATTTGAAGCTCAAAAAAACTTTTATTAAACTGTAGGCCACAGTAAATATGTTATTAAAAAGTAAAGAAGAGGCTTCTTTCAATAAAACTGCCCTTGGCATTGGAAGATCCTCTAGAAACAAACTGGATCCCTCAAGACTATTTCTTATTACTCTTAGATTGAGCTTTGATTCTTTCACTTCTTAAAAAAAATTCTCACATTGTTAATCATAAACCAAAATGTTATTATTCTGTTCCCAAACTTTATACTCTTTAATCAAATGCATACTAGGGTCATTTTGCTATTATTGTGCAATAATATAAAATCTATAAACAATTTGTAAGTTTTTAGGTAGGACCCTATTTAGTCCAAACAAGTATTGAACTTAGGATCTTTCTGCCTCAAGCTCTGACTGTTGAGATTTTAGCTGTGTACCACTATATGTGATCAACTGGTAGGTATATTTATTAAAATTTTATAGTATGTGTGCACTGGTTAGTTTTAATTTTAGCTTGGCACAATGTAGGATCACGCTGAAAGTAAGTCTCAAGTAAATTATGTAGATCTGCTCCATGGATATGTCCATAGGGAAATGAGGTGAAGAGACCCATTCTAAATGTATGTGGCACTCTTTCATGTAATAATATACAAAACTATGTGGAGAAGTAAAGAAAGAGAGTGAACATAGCAACCTAGCAATGAGAAGGTAGCTTGGGGACATTTATTTCTCTCAGTGGATAGACTAGCTGCTTGAGTTCCCGCTTTGATTTCCCAGAAATGCTGATTTTAATCTGTAACAATATCAGGCAAACACTTCCTCTCTTCACTTGCTCTTTGGCCACAGTGTCTTGTTACAACAACAGAATGTAGAGAAAGTGATGAGTATATATAAACCTGTTGTGTACCGTACATATAGTCCTCAGAAAATGAAATGAAAGAATGAAATAGTGCTGATTTGGGATCTAGAGAGATGGTTTAGGAGGGATGGTTTAGCAGTGAAGAATTCTTTCTACTAATTAATGCAGGTTCCTAGGTTGTTCCCAGATTCCACACAGTGGTTCCTAGGCACCTATAATCACTGCACTTTGTGGACTCCAGCACATAATTGGGGCATGTAAACTCGAACAGGCAACCACATATAAGTGCATTAATAAGTTAACTTGGCTTTAAAGGAAATAAGAACAGTTACTTTAGCATCCTCCTAATTATTTCCTATTCCAAATATGCTCTGGAAGTAGCAATGTACATGGGACAGCACATTGAAAACTAGCAGAAGTGGAAAGAAACATAAATAAAAATAAAAAAAATAATAGATAACAATGCAGTGATTGATATTAAAGCTAGAAATAGTATTTGTGCATAAAGAAGATCTCATTTGTCCAATTGTTCCATTTTACCACAATTTAAGTGGTTATAAAAACAGGAGTAAAATTGGAATAGCAGCACATGGAATTAGGTCTCTTGAGAAGAAAAAAATAAAATCAGGACAATATTTTCTTTACACAGACTTCCTGTGCATATAATTTGACCACATGCTGGCAAATATATTTTGATGACTATTCATTCACCTATGTTAATGGCAGTGGCAAAAAAATTTAAAGACAGTATATGTCGCCTTTACATTTTATATAACAACCTGTTCATACATCCTCAGCAATGACTTTGTTGTATGTATGCAATACATATATTTCCTTCTGAACATCCTCTGTGCTTACAAAAGTAGAGATATACCTCTAACTGTGATAGGTTTGCCCCACAATCCTAATATCAAGAGTTTTGGTCCCAGGACGCATGTGGTGATAAGGAAATTTGACATCTTGAAGTTGTCGTTTAATCACCATGCTTGCACCTTGAAGCATGAACATATACACTGGCATTTGTGTGCATCTAAATAAACATACACAAAATAAAAGGAAATGTAAGAAAAACATTTTAAAAGGCAACTTGATTACCTTGCCTGAAGAAACTGCGAAACAATAATCTATGCACACAGAAACATGTATGTGAACAAAGTGTGGCTCATCCACATGTTATAGGGAATTTCCTTTCATAACTTTCACAGGTGTATTAGATTGAGCATGATAAGAATCTACATGGAAGTAACCAATACTATATATGCTGCCTTCAGTATTGGGAAGTATATAGGTATCTCATGTGAAATATATACCACTTTTCTGTCACATACTTTAAGTTGTCCAGATTTGGATAGCTACACTCAAATTTTCAGAAAATGTATTAAAATATACACGTGTTCACAACTAAATGAACGTTAAGAAAAAGCAAACCCACAGCACCAGACCAGTGATTGAGAAACCAAACAAGACATCTGTTTTATTGTTTTCCAGGGAGACAGAGTTTGTAGGGAAAAGTGCATGCCTGTATATGGAGACATGAGAAGACTGAGAAGGTGAAGGGGTGCATTGGAAGATTGAGTGAAAGAGAGAGAATTGGCTAGAGCAGTTACAGAAGCTGGCAGAAACCCAGGTCTGCAGGATAACTTGGCCATCTGGAGATGCAAGAGCTTTGATGGCTTCATTCAGTGTTGAGCCTGGCAAAAGCAATATCCAGGCAAGACAACGCTTCAGTTCAGGTTGAAACCCAGAGAAGAGTGGGCATCCTGTTTTGCAGGACATTAGGTTGCATAAAGCATTGGTTGTGTTCTATGCAGTGCTTTGGCTGCTTGGATAAGAAAAGCAGAGATTCCCTTGGGGTGATCATCTTTTCTAGTCTATGTACAAAAAAGTCAATCTCCCTCCCTACAGGCAGATTCACGTCTAATCAAATATCTAGCTGCTCCTTGTGTTGACACACATAGTACACAAGTAATATGGAGTCTGTAATGACCAAGCAGTCACTCTTTCCTGCAAAAGTAGCCACCTCCATCTTGATTTGCATTTTCATACTCCAACTTGATTGTTAGGAAAATTATATAAATCTGATTACACCTTCTGTAATTATATTAATATATTTTGCATGGAGCAACATGTTTTGATATATATTATGAAATAATTTACTCAAAGATAATAATTTACCAAATTATTTATTATCATTATTTTATATGTTTATTTTCGAGAGAGGGTTTTACTATGCAGTCCTGGTTATTATGGTCCTTACTAGCATTGAATGTATGCAATTTTTCTTGCTCAGTGTTTTGAATGCAGGGACTACAGATGTTCAATGTTGTAACAGACTTTAATTATAAATAATTTTGAAAGAGTATCTCATTGAGTAGTCCTGCTTCTGTCTCTTTAATGCTATGATTAAATGTATATACCATAACAACAGATAAATAGATGTACTCATTTTTATTATTTATTTTATTTTTGAGATTATAACATAATTATATCACCCCTTCCTTCCTTTTCCTCACTTCATAGTTTTCCTATAAGCCCCTGCTTACTATTTTTCAAATATAAGGTCCTTTTTCCCCATTAATTTTTATACACTTTTGATATCTTCTTAAATGTTCTATAGCCCAGGGCTATTTTAAATAGCTTTAGCTGCAGAAGAATTTATGTGCATAAATGAACCTCTCTATCTCATATAAGTAGATGAAGGGCAGTATCATACTGAAAGAGCTCTAAGATGTTCCTAGAAACACAGTGAGTGAGGAGCAGCTTAGCCACCCGGGGAGAGCAATGTATGTTATCAATAACACCAACTAAAACTTAGAGTCAGCTACCTATAACCATCAAATGTATATGCACTTATCATTAGGTTTAGTAATTTTTGAGTTGCCAAATATCATAAAGTTGTATTACATTTTAATTTGGCTTTTTATGTCATACTGAATCATTAAATAAAAAATTAAACTTTAAAGTGAATCAAGTTTAATTTCCCCATCTTTCTATAGGACATTGGTTAACACCTTTCTCAATGTATCACTGAAATTTTAAAACACTTTACTTAATATAGAATTATACTTTTACCTACCAAGTCATTTTATATTTTATTTATTAATATGTTGATTAATTTATTTAGACTGTTTATCTGCTATATTTTAATTGGTTTAAATGACTAGTCAAAAAGTAAAGAGAATAAATAAATAATGATAAAAATATAAAATAAACCACATTTAACATGAAGATATAGAGACACAGGAAAGATATTTGGAAGTTTTTACTGAGATTCAAAAACAAACCCATTTCATAATCATAAGCTTGCTATGACCAATATTTTAAATTAGTTATATATGTATATATATATATGTATACACACACATATATATGTGTACATTTATAAGGCAAAAGAAAACAATACAAAATATTACATTCTACATGACTCAATTACATTGTAAATAAGAATAAGCAGAGTTCTTTTGGAATAGTTGAAATCAAAACATTAAGCATAGGAGGACTATGATGAAGACCTTTGAAGCCACAAAAGAAAAAATTTTGTGACAAATATTATATGAATAAATTTATCAAATGATTCAAATTGTACAGCTGATATGTGTTCATTTGATACAATAAAAAATTAGACTACAAAACAATTTTGTCATAATTAGTTTTGAACTCTAATGCTAAAGAAATTATTTTATGTTTGGAATAAATTCAGTTTTACATGATGCTATACAAATGGATAAAAGTTTGCAGTTTTTTGGAAGAGGAAAACATTGTATTAATATATGATAAATAATGACTATACACAGAATATCATTTATTGAGTTTATATACATGTAGAGGTAAAATTATGGCAGCAATATTATTAAAGACAAGAAAGCCAAATGTAATTAAACTTTAATAAAATTCTATTATTCTGTTGACATGATAAAATAGCAGGAAATAAAGTGGAATATAGCAAATAAATGAATTATGCTCATCATCATCTCCAGGATAACTTATAAAGATAACTAAGCAAAGCAAAATTATAAGGCAGAGTATCAAGGAATACTTAATAAATTCCAAAGAAAATATCAATGATAAACAAATTAGAAATAAAGCATATTGCTTTGTGGGCATGTTCGTGAAGCAAGCATTGTCTTGAGTGATAACTGACTTAGGAGGGATCTGCCCATTGTGGGTGATCCAATACCTGAGCAGAGGTACTGGGTTGTGTGAGAAAGTTGGGTGAAGATTAAGAAGGTGAGGAAGCTAGGAAAGAACATTCTTTAATTTCTTTCTGCATAAAGTTCCTATCTTGAGTATCCTCCCTTGGATTCCTCTGCATGCAGACTGCAGGTTACAAGCCAAATGAGCTCTGTGAGCCCTTTCCTTCCCACATTGGTTTTCACCAGTGTTTAATCAAGAAGCAGAAACTAAACAGAATCAATAAGATGGAAAAAAACTGTTAAAGATTATATTGTTGAAAAATGTAATAAAATATATTAGTGCATGTAAAAAAATAGTTCTATTAGTAAGATTGTAAGGGTCATGCAAAACATAAGCTGAATTACTTTCTTGGAAGAAAATACTTCAAAGAAATTTAGTAGCAACAGAATAGTCTTAATTCTAAAAATAAACTTTGTTTTTTTCAAATTTCATCTAGTTTGAAGATAGCTACCAATAAATTAGCATTAGTAAGCTCAATGTAAGTCTGATATTTTTCTTCATTGAAGAAAAAATTTTAAATTTGAATGTCATGTCATACTTTCCACAGAGAGCTCCAAAAATCATTTAAAAAATAACTCTTTTTTGTAGTGGGAGCTGCGGGCAAGCCTGTTTTTCGTCCTGCTCGGCTCCCGCATGGTTAGCTTTACACCCGAAATAACAACACACAAACTGTATTAATTTAAACACTGCTTGGCCCATTATATCTAGCCTATTCTTGGCTAACTCTCATATCTTGATTAACCCATTTCTAATAATCTGTGTAGCACCACGAGGTGGTGGCTTACTGGGAAAGATTCAGCATGTCTGACCTGGTGGCTGGCTCCATGACATTTGCCCTGGAGAAGAGAGGCATGGCATCTGTCCTCACCTCCCTTCTTCCCAGCATTCTGTTCTGTCTACTCCACCCACCTATGTTATGACCTATCCGTCCAAGCAGTTTCTTTATTAATTAGCCAATGAAAACAACGGATAGACAGATGACCTTCCCACATCACTTTTTAAAACTGGATATCTCCTGTCTCTTTTAATCTTACCCATTCTTTATTAGTTCCCTTCCAATATATATGCTTTGCTCATTTAAATAATTTGGCATTTATATTCATACTTATTTCTTATTTATATAAGTGCTTTGCTTGAATGTGTGTGTATGCACCATCTGTGAGCAAGTGGTGCCTGTGGAGGCCAGAAAAAGGCATTGGATCCCCTGAAACTGGAGGTACAGATGCTTGTGTGCCATCATTATGCTGATTGAAACCAGTCCCAGTGCTCTGCAAGAAGAGAGAGTACTCTTAATCTCTCAGCCATCTTTCCAGACTTTATTCTTCTGTTTTGAAAGTATTTTTATAATGGATTCTGTAATATTATACATATTATCATTTTTTATCTACACACTCCACTTTTAGGTATCTAGTCTAATCACTTTCCATAGGAAAAAATGATACTGTATCTGGGGCAGCTGAAGAGTTTGTAAGATTAATATGATATTTGATCACTTATAGGTGGAAAAGAATTTTTAAAGAGTAAAGATACTTTCTGTCAACACACACAATCCCTTTTAGAGTTCTCATTTGGCTCTTCTCTCATGTCCACTATACACACTGAAATGCTTGTTGACCTATTGTTCTACTATTAAATTGTTTTGCTTATATGGGCTTATATATTCCACCAGGATTTTATTCTAGTAACATGCTTGTTTTAACACATAAAGACACAGGACTTTTGGAATAATAAACAGCAAGTTAAGGACACTATTTAACTCATCATTAAATGCTGTGGTAGTGAGAGTTGAAATAACCAGAAATATTTTAAATATTATTTTTGTCAATTTATTGGTCAAATTGGACAAAGCTAATTGCTTATCCTACAATATCCAATGCAATGACATCCAAATGCAAAATTAAGAAAAATAAAATAAACTATTCACTTTATTACTAAAATGATTGATGCAGGTAAAAATCCAAGCATTTTCTAGTATAGTTTGACAACAGTTCTGACCAGAAAGATTAACATGAGTGTTGTGTGGACAGGAAATAGAAGATATATTTCATAAATACTGTGGCCTAGACTGACTGAGGACCTATTATGACAGTCTCTCCAAATAATATGTAAAATTAGATATGTAAAAATTAGAAATATAAATTTGTCAAACTTTATTTAAAATTATATACACTAATAATTTGTATACTATAATTTATTACATAGAAACTCGTATTGTATTGTATATTTAACTAAGTTAAATACTTTATACATTTTTTTCCTGCACACAAATATCTGGGTAAAGAACTTTTTCAGACTACTTACTCAATTTTTACAGAATTGTGAGAATGATTTCTCATGTATGGGATACTTGTCATTTGAGTATTTGAATTTACTGAGTCAAAAATTGACACTAAACTCCTTCAAGTTAGCTGTTTACAAAAATCTTTTGAGGACACTTCCTGGTTAGTGCAAACACACTTCATTCCCCTTCTTATGTTCTTACATAATTACTTTCTTCTTTCTCCAGCATCCTACATAGTGATTACCTCAGAAATACATATTTTAGAAGAAAATGCACTTAAGAAATTCTGTCTTGTTTAGTTTTACTCATTTCTTCCTCAGTATAGGTTTTGCTGCCATGTGGATGAAGGTTGTATCTCTTTTAACTCTCTAAATGAGCATGAGAATATAAAGGCTTTACATATCTATGGGATGGGTTAAAAGTAATCTATCCATTCAATTGAGAAGCCATTAGATCTTTTCCTCTACTTAAAAAGGTTAATATATAAATAAATAATAAACAAATTATTCAGCTGTGAATAAAGAACCTGTCAAAAATAAAGTTGAAACTGAGTCTTTACCAAATACTGATATGTGTTTAGCATTTGCTAACATAGTTTGAAAAACTTACAGACAAGCATGGATGTAAAAATTAATATGTAAATAGATACCCAAAAGGTAAGGTGAGTGTGTCATAGGCACTCAAAAATGTTTAAGTAAGTCTTTGGACAAAGTCTGGCGCCTTCACCAGTCTATTTGACTAAGATAAAGTATAAAGAAGGAAGAAAATAATTTCCATTCAAATATTCAAAAATAAATTATATTATCTAATTAGCATGCTAAATATTCTATTAGTATTCTATTTTAGATGAACAATTCTAGTTTCAAAAACTATGTTACCCATAGCATGAAGCATCATTTGTTTAAAAGAATGTATATCTGTAAATGTTTAGTGTCATTTCTGATTGGTAAGAATGTTGAACAATTCTTTAAGTGTCTTTCAGCCATTTTAGATTTCTCTATTGAGATTTTTCTGTTTTGGTCTGTACTGCATTATTTTTACTAAATTTTCTGTTCTTTTGATGACCAATTTCTTGAGTTCTTTGTATATTAATGGAGATCAGTCCTCAGTCCGATGTGAGGTTGGAGATTTTTTTTCCCATTGTGTAGGCTGTCGTTTTTGTCTTGTTGACCATGTCCTTTGCTTTACAGAAGCTTCTTAATTTCAGTTGGTCCAATTTATTAATTGTTTTTATCAGTGTCTGTGTTACTGGAGTTATATTTAGGAAGTGTTCTCCTGTGCCAATGTGTTCAAGTGTACTTCCAACTTTCTCTTCTATGATCTTCAGTGTGATTGGCTTTATGTTGAGGTCTTTGATTCATTTGGATTTGAGTTTTGCGCATGGTGATAGATACAGGTCTATTTTCATTTGTCTACATGTTGATATCTAGTTATGCCAGAGCCATTTGTTGAATATGTTGTCTTTTTTCCATTCTATACTTTTTGCTTCTTTGTCAGAAATCAGGTGTTCATAGGTGTGCAAGTCTGAGATTCCATCTTACACTGGTAAGCATAGCCAAGATCAAAAACACTGATGACAGCTAATGCTGGAGAGAATGTGGTGTAAAGGGAACACTTCTCCATTGTTGGTGGGAGTACAAGCTGGTACAACTGCTTTGGATATTAGTATGCTGATTTCTCAGAAGAGGAAACAACCTTCCTATTGACCCAGCAATACCACTTTTGGGTATATACCCAAAGGATGCTCAATTTTACCACAAGGACATGTGCTCAACTATATTCATAGAAGCTTTATTTGTCATAGCCAGAACCTGACACCAACCTAAATGCCCCTTGACTGAAGAATAGACAAGGAAAATATGGTACATTTAAACAATGGAGTACTACACAGCAGAAAAAAAAATAATGACATCTTGAGATTTGAGGGAAATGGATCTAGAAACCATCATACCGAGTGAGATAAATCAGACCCCAAAGACAAATATCATATGTACTCACTCATAAGTGGATTTAGACATAAAGCAAAAAAAAAAACTATACTGTAATTCACAATCCCAGAGTACCTACAAAATAATGAGTACCCTATGAGAGACATACATGGATTTAATCTACATGTAAACTAGAAAAAGATAAGATCTCTTGAGTAAATTGGGAGCATAGGGACCATGGAATTGGGTAGAAAGGGAGGGAAGATGAAAGGAGGGGAGCAGAGAAAACGTGTAACTCAATAAAGTCAATAAAATAAAAAAAATGTTGTCATGATGATTCTGTATTAGTACTTAATAATAAAAATAAATACCATTTTTCATACACTGTTTAATTCTATCCATGAACTCTTCCTGAAATGATAACACTATCGATATAAAGAACAGGTTATCTGTTAAGAGGATTTCAGAGGACAATGGGGCAAGAGGGTTATAGGTCAAATGGATAGTACAAGACAGCCTTGCACTGAAATATTTCTGTTTGTTGGTGTTGACTGTTCATTAGCCACACAGACTTAATATGATAAAATTACATAAAATTTAATATACAAAACAAAAACATATTTAAACCACTATTTAACTATTAACAAACGCTGATTAACTTGATTTATATCAATTTACAGTTGATAGTGGGTAGCTGCAATGCAACATGTTCCATTGTGGAAACAAAATGAAGGACACAATAGATCTCCGTGTTTTATTTCTTATAATTATATGTGACTCTATAATTGATTAAGACCAATAAAATGCTTCATAAGTTTATTACCACTAAGCAAACAGGTGGTGATGTCCAGGATAACAAATGTTGGCAGGAATTATTGAAAAAAAAATGAAAAACAGAGAAATTAGAACTGGTGAAGGTATTTCAGAAAAAGGATTACATTATAATAGTCTAACAGAAAATAAAATAGCTGGATATGGTGACACAGGTCTGTAAGCCTCAATTCTGTAAGACTAAAGAGGCAAAACTGTGTTCTTTATGAGCCAGGACTATACTGTGAAATTCTGTATAAAAACAGAAAAAAAAATACAAAATGAAGATATGTAAAAAAAAACACCAAAGAAACATGAGTGGAAAGAGACTGATAACTAAGTGAAAAATGAATAGGAAATATAAAGTATAAATGACCAGGGAAGGGAGGCATGTAGATGACAACAATAGAAGATTCTAATGGGGTCCTTCCCATACTGTCCACTACCTACATCTTAATCATTTTCAGATTTTAAGTAAGCTTCTGAACATAGAACTTTATAATCTTAGAAAAGCATTATTTCTGAAGATCAAGCTTTAATCAATGATTAATCAAAGTTCAGTCTGGTGTAGCACATTGGGGTTCTTCTGAAGGTACTGGTTCCATGTCCTTAATGGTTTTAAATTTTTCTGTGGGTTAAATTGATATTGATGTTGGGCATGATAAGAGCTGCCTGAGACAATCCTGTATCCTGTCATTCCCTTGTGTCTTGATTCTCCTTTTCTGTAACATCTAAACTATTTTTTCTACAAGATAAATTATAGACTAGTCACCCCTTTCAAAACTATGTGCATTTAATCCCTCTGCCAATTTCAACAGGGACTGAAAAATGAAGTAAGTAACTTATATATACAGAAATTATATGCTAAGTAATTTATACAAACAGCAACAAGAGCCTCGGTCCCTGTGGCATGTGTTGGCACTTGTAATCCCCAACTGCTATAATATTGTAATTATGTCAACTTTTGTATATGATTATTTGATATATTACACATATAAGAACATTGCTTAGGGAGATTCTCTAGTAATATTTTTGGGAGGAATGGATACAATAAGGAGAAAGCATTGGTGGCATGTCATCCCCAAAGTGCCAACTAAAGAAAATTACAACCTGAAAGCAGCCACTATTAAGTCAGAATCTCCATTGTGCTATGCAGAGATCCTTAGTTTCTGCCTCATGAGCAAGTTTTGCTGGGCATGTTGGCTCATACTGATTTGTTATATTGGGACTTGAACATTTTGCTTCAGAAGCCTGGCAGCTTTCCTAATCACTCTGTTGATAATTAGAAGTGATGATTCACTCTGCAATGACTATCATCTAATATTCAAGAAAGTCTAGAAATTGTTTGCTTCATTCCTAATGATTAGAGTCGAAAAGTTAAATGCTCTGTCCTTTCCTTAGAGCAGAAGACCAGCCAAGTTGCTTCCAATGTACTCATGCTAGTGCCTGAGGACTGATTTGCAGAAGCTGTTCCTCTTTTGAATTAATAATATGGTGCTATGTGGCTGATTAGATAGTGTGTGTGACTTCAAACCAGAGATAGAAAAAGAAATGCCACAATCATCATTTCCCTCTGAGATTTATCTGAGGAATGTGAGTTTGCTGGATCTTTAAGTTCAGGTTAAAGGAAACTACAGTTGCCAATAATAGAGCATGAACCTACTGGAAAATATTGTAGGGCACCCGTAAGCTTGGTTAGAAAGCTTTAGTTCAGGAAGTTGTTGCCCCCAAATCAGAAATCTATAACTTCCCATGGATCAAAATTGAGTTGATATCGTGATCATTATTGGGGTTTGTTGTACTTGATTCTTATGAGTCACGAGTTGTGGTCAGAGTAATGCCTTTGTATTCAATAGATTCAGAGCACTGAATAAAACTACTACTTCTCTATATAATATGAACTACCACTGTATTTATTTTAAACAGAACAACTTAAAATTGATAATTAAGAATAACAACTGAAATTACATATGTCCCATATGTATTTACCATCTATATATATATCTATAATGTGTAAGCAAATTAAGATACACTCAGGTCCACAAACAGAATATTCTCAGCAGCAATGACTTAAACAATGAAGTAACCGTATATTTCATAATAAAATCCCAGAGGATAGGCACTGTGGTGATATATTCTTTGTACCAATAAAGATTGCCTGAATATCAGAGAGCAGAGCTAACCACTAATTAAGCATAGAGGACTGGAGACCTGTACAGACAGACAGGAATTGATGTGGTTGGGCAGAGAGAGGAAGTGGTAAGGCAGAAGGAAACAGGAACTCATTCGGTTTTTGCCTTGGGACGTTGGAAAGAAATGAGGTTGTGGTTTTGCCCTCTATTTCAATGACCTCGCAGCATTTTCTCCAATATCTAAATCTGGGCTTTTATTATTAAGACCTTTTAGAGCTCATGCTATAAGGTACTTACATAGTTTTTGCAATATCTGTAAAATAATATCTATCAAAATATCTATTGGCTATATTAATCATGTTTTTCTTTTGGATGATAATAATTCAGAAACTTTTCGTCTAAATTAGTCTTATCAGACTTTTATTGAGATAATTAAAGAAGCAGAAGAGAGTAAAAGTCCTAATGAAAGCCATCTCACCATGAGGCAGTATCATTGTAACATTGTAGACATTGTGCCTTCCTTATTAATCAGAATGCTCCTAGTAAAATAAATTACATATATCCTTCATTTTGAAATTAGATCTCCAAAAAAACAAATATCCAAGTAACTCTTAGATTTGGGTTATAATAGAGAAAATATATCTCTATGGTAATTTGAATATGAGTACCTACAATTTAAAAATAAAATTTGTCTCTTATCATCAGCTCTGAATATGATTTTGCAGATAGAAATATTTGACACTAACAAACTAAACTTAGCTTTAATGTTCAATGGAGCTGGAAAAATAGCATTTTAATGGAAGAAAATCAATGAAAGAATGGTTAAATTAAGGCTTTTTTGTTTATAAATACATTTTCAATGAAAAAGTCACTTTATTATCTGAACATGATACAAGTAACACACAGCTATGTGTTCTGCATATTAAATGCTATTAGATCTTTTAAGATGAGATTATGTGTGTATCTGTAATTTATGTAGAACAAATATGAAAAGAAATCTATAATGAATGTTTATGTTATCATATTTGATTTATCTAATATACACTTAAAGTAAAGCTTCTTAATTGCTGCTTCTTTAAACAGATTAGCTCTTTGAAATAACTAATGGAGAAAATCTTGCAATTTCACTGCTACATACATTGGAGAACAAGATGCTACTGCTACAAAAGTCTCCATGTAATACTTTGAGCAATATCAAAGCAACAGTTAATGGTATCACACATTAGTTTTCGAATATACCTCTATTCACAATGCCAGTCTACACATTAGAAAAACAGTGATAAAGAAACTTGTGTCTACATGGAACTAAAGTAAACATGGCAGTTTGGCATGCTTGAGTATTGCTTGTTTCAAATGTTGGGAGTTTATTAACAAATGCAATATGGGGAAGTAGCTTAACAGAAAAGAAAGCTCATATGAGGTAATTCCTCGATTCTTATGGCATTGCCTTCAGGAGAAGTTTATGTTAACTCCACTTCTTTTGCGCATATCTTTTAGAAATGATAATTTCTTTTCACAATGCTTCATTCATTGAAATCTATCAGAGGTCTTCATGAAAGCCAAGCATGCTGGTACCATGCCCTTGTATCACTATATCTTTTAAGTAAATTAACTATTTTTAAGTTACCTATCTCAAGCATTTCATAATACTAATAGCAAATATGAGAATACTCTATCCTAATACTTGAATTCAATTTCTAGATGACTTGTTTTTTATTTAATTTTTGTGATACTTGCTCCTTCACATATACTAAATATGTAAAAAAAACCATAACAGACACATATCTACTGTACTTTATCTGTCCTTAGGAAATATAATCAGTAATGCTGACTGGGGTTTCTGTCCCATCAAGTCCCACAGTCATTCTTTCCCAAAGAAAACACATAGAGGTCTACATTAATTATGAACTGATTGGCCTATTAGCTCAGGCTTCTTATTTACTCTTATAACATATATTAGCCCACACTTCTTGTCTGTGTTAGCCACATGGCTTTGTACCTTTTTCAGTGAGGCAGTCACATCTTGCTATCTTGCATCCTCTGAGGCTGGGTCATGTCTATAAATCAAATTTTTCCTCTTTCCAGAATTCTCATCTCCCTGCCTCTACTTCCTGCCTGGTCACCCTGCCTCTGCTTCCTGCCTGGCCACTGACCAATCAGAGTTTATTTAAAATACAAGTGACATGGTACAAACCATTGTCCAACAGCACTCTCCCCCCCCCCCCGTTAAAAAATAACTCTGAATCAAATCTCCTTTGCTTAGCTTTTCTCCTATCCATAAAAACTTGTAACCAACATTCTAAACCAAAACAAAAATCCATAATATAGTTTCTAGGCTACTTCTGGCTGATTGGGGGCACTGACAATCTTATGGGGATCTAAAGAAAATACTGAATTATGGTCAAGTACTGAATGGAATATTCTGTAAGGCTTGATCATCTCAGCCAGCAGTTTTGAAATTGTTCTGGATGTAGAACTCAGAGGAAACTCCAACACACTAACATGAGATCTGGAGATAGGTAGTAAAAATTATCTTATTGAAGCAAAGCATGGTGTGTCATTACTGTAATCTCAGCCCTAAGGAGAGTAGGTAATGAGGAGCAAGAGTTCCATATTAGATTTGATACAGTTTAGCTACCATCTCAAAAGAAAATTACACTGACAATTTCTGTGATAAAGACTCCAGCCACACTTATTTCTTCATGTGGAATTATAATAGCAAATGATCAGGTCACATAATGAGAAAAATGCCTATGTTGGGACTATTTCTATATTCTGTTTCTGAATGAACTAAGACATAATATTATGAGATTATAAAGTTAAGTACACGATGATGACAGAATCAGTAAGCATGCAATTAAATTCTGGGAGCTATCAAAGAAAAAAATGAGCCTTGATAAGTATCTTGCTCATCCACACACTTAAAATATTTGAAGTACTGAATAAGAATTTCTAATTTCAAGGTGAAGATTAGGTACATGTTGTCAACTCAAGGAGGCTAATCCATATATGCATCTGTCTTTGATCTTTGTTCGTGATTATCACATTGTTCTAAGCCAAGCTACAAATTTACATAATGAAAAATATTTATTTACCTTATCTAGCCAATATTTGAAACTGTTCAAGCTGACTTATTTGACCTTTCACAATTTTGGATATCATTTGGTGATATATAGCTATTTATTCTTCTATTCAATTTTTACATAAAATGTATGTTTCTAAAAACATAAACTTACTAATCTTTAAGGTATGACTTCCAATCAGATTTTTCTTTCCAGTAAAGATTTCAAGAAATTGATTTTTGTCAGTAAATCATGAGTTTCTCTATTTTTTGTTTCAGGTCCTAACATAGCCTCCATTGGCTATATTAATTCTCATATAAAACAGTATAGGCCAGTTTTAAACCTCATAAAATTCAAAAGTTATATTATTCAATCTTATTTTGAGATTTTACTTTGTTTGATACTGTACAGGTCTTCGACATAAAGTCTCAAACTCTGAATTCATATGAAAATTGCCTATTATGTATAGAAAACTTTAATGAAACCCCTCCACTACCTCTAGCTCTGTCTTTCTAGCTCCTTATCCATGATGATTCCTGAACTGTAGGAAGAGGGGATATGTTATAGATGTCCCATTTATGTTTTCTTACTTCTCAATTTCTTACTTTCTGTATAAAAATTACATATAAAATCCCTTTATCTTTATTTGGGAATTAGCAGAGTAGCTTCCCAAATGACTTTTCAAAGGACCTTGATTGTTAGTCATCACTTCTTGTATTCCTTTTTTACCTAACCCTGCAACCTATAACAATCTGACTGCAACATATACTGGTGCACTAGTGGCATAGACATTATAGGAGTAACCAACCTATTTCTTAAATTCATGTCTCATTGATGTAGAGCACATAACTTACACTTTTAAGGAGGTCAAGAACTTGAAATTTGAAGATCATAGGCCATGGAGGTAAATTACTTTCAGGGTATTATCTATAGAAACCTTAAATTTAAGTTTACGGAAGAGTGAATAAAGTTTTGAGTAATATAACTATGTCAAGGATCAGTGCCTCAGTTCAATGGGAAATTCGCAAAACCTTTTTGTAAAACTCAAACTCAAAATTAAAAAGTCTTTTTTTGATCTTCTACAAACATTTGGTAAAAAAAAATAGGAACTGGGGCTTCAAGATGTTTAAAACATAACACTGCTAACTTAAAAACTTACCTGTGGCAGCTGGAGAGATGGCTCAGCAGTTAAGAGCATTGCCTGCTCTTCCAAAGGTCCTGAATTCAGTTCCCAGCAACCACATGGTAGCTCACAACCATCTGTAATGGCATCTGGCGCCCTCTTCTGGCATGCAGGCATACACACAGACAGAATATTGTATACATAATAAATATTTAAAAAAAACTTACCTGTGTTGTACATAAGAAACATCCAGAGATTTTTGTTTTTTGTAGTATTTTGTGCTACTCCATCATAAAAATGCACGACTTCAGCTTTAGAAAAAATAAGCAAGGTCTCTCTGTTTAGATTTGGAATCTGTTCTGGAACTTGCTCTCTATACCAGGCTGGCTCATAGAGACTACCTGCCTCTGCCTCCCAAGTGCTGTTTTCAAGGCATGAAACACCACTGCCTAGTGCTACCTCAACTTTTATGTATAGTTTTCTGTCATTTTCTCATTTTCACTCTCCTTTATTCTATCCCTTGATAGTTCAGTTATGTATCCAGACATAAGTCATGCTGGTCATCATGCATAATCTATGAAATGAACAAAGCTATAAGATGACTCCTAATGGCACCTCCATTAGGAGTGCTTTGCTCAACTTCATCGGAAAAGCATTTCTAAAATTAGATGAAAATAATGACATAAAGACCCACAGCTGAACAATGTGCAGACAATGAAAGAAATTGAAACTCTAAACCCTAAATGGAGTGTCTTTTAGAAAACACTCTTCTCTAGTTCAGTGCCTACAAAGAAGAAGAGGTAGACAGATGATAAGAGACAGACATGGTCAATGAGTCCTAGAAAACTGTATCTTCCAGACACAAGAGTCAAACATATAATAAATTCACAGAGTATATGGCAATGTGCATAAGACCAGTTCAAATTCAAGTCAGAAAATCCAAAGACTGAGAAGGGAAAGTGGACAGAAATCCTCACAATTAATCAAGATGCTATGTGAAAGTAACAATCTGTTGAGAGAGTGACAATCAGTATTATACAATGGAGTGACACCAACTATACCCCAATTCAGGCCTAATGCTCAGGAGTAATTAACCAAAACAAAATGGACATCATGTTCATGTGTGCTATTTTAGCTATGGGTTGTTGCTTTTTTTTTTTTGGCTTTTTGTTTTGTTTGATTTTCTGAAAACTTTTCATTTTTCTGTTTTGTTTTCCTATGTTTTGTTTTTAAAAAAGAGAAGGAACATGTAGTTGTGTGGAAAGGAAGGTGGGATGATTTGGGGCAATTTGTTGGAGAAGAAAGAGTATGATCAACATAAATGAGGATTTATACATATATAGAGAGACACATGTATGCAAACCACAAGGCTAGATGTTCTTATTGCTTAAACTTTCACAATATCAACTTAAGGACCACACGCGCAGGCCCCAACCCAGCGGAAGCGGCAGAGACCCGGCCAGCAGGCCCCAACCTGGCGGCGGTGGCGGAGACCCGGCGCAAAGGCCCCAGCGGCGGATGCAGGATAGTACAAGCATGAAACAGCGTAGCCCACACTGAGAGCAGATCGCCCCACTACAACTAAATCAAGTAGGTTTTGGGGGCCTGGCCTGCAGAGGGGTAGGCCTTGTATAGGCGAAGTCCTGTCCCTGAGGAACCTCCTGAGTGGGGAGAGTGTTCTGGGCCCATGACAGGACACAGGAAACAGAGCGGGGACATTCCCCAACCCCCTTGACCCCCCCTCGTTAGTCTGTGAGGACTGGTACCCTCTGCTGGGGCGGCTCCTCCTCTGCTGCGACCTCTCTTTCCCTGACCCATCCCAACTTGCACCCAGGGGCCTCCTTCGGGGCCGCGGGACCACCCAGTTTAGCATGTTTGGGCACTGGGTTGGGAGCTCGGGACAGTGGACAACGGGAGTTTCTCTGTTTTGGTGGCTGGCCTGCAGAGTGGTAGGCCTTTGGTTGGTGAGGTCCCTGGTGAACGGCAGCCTTGTCCGGGTCCTAAAGACCCTTCTGAGTGGTGAGAGGGATCTTGGCCCGCTGTGGGAACCAGGAAACGGAACGAGGGCATTTTGTAAGTGGAGCCCCTGGCCAGCAGGGAAACCTGATCCTGATTTAAAAGACCCATTAGATAGCATCGATAGGAGGAGATGGGCAGGCACCAAGGCAAGAACTCACCCAACAATCTGAAAAACAACATGAAAACACCAGAACCCAATGATCTAACAACAGAAGGACTTGAACACCCTAATACAGAAGAAGAGGAAAAAATGACTTTATGAAAGCAATAGAGTCCCTTAAACAACATGTAAAAAAAACACCCTTATAGAAAGGGATGAGAAGTATAACAAAAAGTTTGAAGAAATGAGTAAATACGTAAATGATACCCTGGGAAACCAAGAAAAAACGATCAAACGGGTAATGGAAACAGTTTAAGAATTGAAAACTGAAATGGAAGCAAGGAAGAAAACACAAAGTGAGGACAAGTTGGATATGGAAAATCCAGGTCAATGAGCAGAGTCTACAGAAACAAGCATAATCAATAGAATTCAAGAGATAGAAGAAAGAATCTCAGATACTGAGGACACCATAGAGAAAATAAACGCACTGATCAAAGAAAACAGCAAAGCCAACAAATACTCATCACAAAACATTCAGGAAATATGGGACACAATAAAAAGACCAAACCTAAGAATAATAGGGATAGAAGAAGGAGAGGAGTCACAGCTCAAAGGCCCAGAAAATAGTTTTAACAAAATTATGGAAGAAAACTTTCCCAACATAAAGAAAGATATTCCTTTGAATATTCAAGAAGCATACAGAACACCAAACAGACTGGATCAAAGAAAAACATCCGCTCACCATATAATAATCAAAACACAAAATATACAGATTAAAGAAAGAATATTAAGAGCTGCAAAGGAGCCTTTCCAGCTTGGGCCCGGCAGAATGGCTCCCGCAAAGAAGGGTGGAGAGAAGAAGAAAGGCCGTCTGCCATCAACGAGGTGGTGACCCGAGAATACACCATCGACATTCACAAGCGCATCCATGGCGTGGGTTTTAAGAAGCGTGCTCCTAGGGCACTTAAAGAAATCTGAAAATTTGCCATGAAGGAAATGGGGACTCCAGATGTGCGGATTGATACCAGGCTCAATAAAGCCGTTTGGGCCAAAGGAATAAGGAATGTTCCATATCGTATCCGGGTACATTTGTCCAGAAAACGTAATGAGGATGAGGACTCACCAAACAAACTCTACACATTGGTAACTTACGTGCCTGTTACCACATTCAAAAATCTACAGACAGTCAATGTGGATGAGAACTAACCTATTGGATCTCAAATAAAGTTGGAGAACAGCCTTCAAAAAAAAAAAAGAGCTGCAAAGGAATAAGGCCAAGTAACTTATAAAGGTAAACCGATCAGACTTACACCTGACTTCTCTATGGAAACCATGAAAGCCAGAAAGTCCTGTACAGAGGTACTGCAGAAACTAAGAGACCATGGATGCAAACCCAAACTACTATACCCAGCCAAGCTACTGTTCACTATCAATGGAGAAAACAAGACATTTCAAGATAAGAACAATTTTAAACAATACGTAGCCACAAATCCAGCCCTACAGAAAGTAATAGAAGGAAAATCACATACCAAGGAATCCAACATTGCCAACACTGCCTACAATAACTCAGGCGTCTAGCGAACCTTCACCAGTACAACTCAAAGAAGGGAGACACACAAACTCTACTACCAAAAACGATAAGAATAACCGGAATAAACAAGCACTGGTCATTAATATCACTTAATAATAATGGTATCAATTCACCTATAAAAAGGCACAGGCTAAGAGATTGGATATGAAAACAGGATCCAACATTCTGCTGTTTGGAAGAAATACATCTCAACCACACACAAAGACAGGCATCTACTCAGAGTAAAGGGTTGGGAAAAGGTGTTTCAAGAAAATGGTCCTAAGAAAAAAGCAGGTGTGGCAATACTAATTTCTAATAAAACTGACTTCAAACTAAAGTCAATCAGAAGAGATCAAGATGGACACTTTATACTCATAACAAGAACAATTCATCAGGATGAAGTCTCAATCCTGAATATCTACGCCCCTAATATAAAAGCACCCACTTATATAAAAGAAATATTACTAGAACTCAAGGCAGACATCAAACCTCACACACTAGTCGTAGGAGTCTTCAACACACCTCTTTCTCCAATGGACAGGTCAATCAGACAGAAACCTAATAGAGAATTAAGAGAATTATTGGAGATAATGAAGCAAATGGACTTAACAGATATCTACAGAACACTCCACCAGAATAGGAAAGAATATACCTTCTTCTCTGCAGCTCATGGAACCTTCTCGAAAATTGACCACATACTCGGAAACAAAGGAAACCTCCACAGATACAAAAAAATATCAGTGTCCACCTGTGTCTTATCAGATCACCACGGATTAAAGTTAGAAGGCAACAACATTGCTACCCCCAGAAAGCTGAGAAACTCATGGAAACTGAACAGTCAACTACTGAACCACACCTGGGTCAAGGAAGAAATTAAGAAAGAAATTAAAGTCTTCCTTGAATTTAATGAAAATAAAAAGACAACATACTCAAACCTATGGGACACGATGAAAGCAGTGCTAAGAGGAAAGTTTATAGCACTAAGTACCCACTTAAAGAAAACGGAGAAAGCATACATCGGGGACTGAACAGCATACCTGAAAGCTCTAGAAATAAAGAAGCAGACGTGCCCAGGAAGAGTAGAAGACTGGAAATAATCAAACTGAGGGAAGAAATCAACAAAATAGAAACACAGAAAACAGTCCAAAGAATCAATAAAAAAAAAGTTGGTTCTTGGAGAAAATCAACAAGATCGACAAACCCCTATCCAAACTAATTAAACGACAAAGAGAGAACACGCAAATAAATAAGATCAGAAATGAAAAGGGGGACATAACCACAGACATAGAGGAAATTCAGAGAATCATTAGATCTTACTACAAAAGCCTGTATGCCACAAAACTGGAAAATACAAAAGAAATGGACATTTTTTTTAGATAAGTACCATATACCAAAGCTAAACCAAGACCAGGTGAACGATCTAAATAGACCTGTTAGTCGTGAAGAACTAGAAGCTGTTATCAAAAATCTCCCTTAGCCCAGGACCAGATGGTTTCAATGCAGAATTCTACCAGAACTTCCAAGAAGAGCTAATATCATTACTCCTAAATGTATTTCACAATATAGAAACAGAAGAGTCATTGCCAAATTGCTTTTATGAAGCTACAGTTACCCTGATACCAAAACCACACAAAGACCCAACCAAGAATGTGAATTACAGGCCTATCTCACTCATGAATATCGATGCAAAAATTCTCAATAAAATACTGGCAAACCAAATCCAAGAACACATTAGAAAAATTATCCATTATGATCAAGTAGGCTTCATCCCAGAGATGCAGGGCTGGTTCAACATACGCAAATCTATCAATGTAATCTACCATATAAATAAACTGAAAGAAAAGAATCATATGATCATTTCATTAGATGCTGAAAAAGCATTCGACAAAATTCAACACCCCTTTATGATAAAGGTCTTGGAGAGATTAGGGATACAAGGGTCATACCTAAATATAATAAAAGCTATTTACAGCAAGCCGACAGCTAACATTAAATTAAACGGAGAAAAACTCAAAGCCATCCCACTAAAACCAGGAACACAACAAGGATGTCCACTCTCTCCATACCTCTTCAATATAGTGCTTGAAGTTCTAGCAATAGCAATAAGACAACATAAGGGGATCAAGGGGATTCGTATTGGAAAGGAAGAAGTTAAGCTTTCATTATTTGTAGATGATATGATAGTATACATAAGCGACCCCAAAAACTCCACCAAAGAACTCCTACAGCTGATAAACACCTTTAGTAATGTGGCAGGATACAAGGTCAACTCCAAAAAATCAGTTGCCTTCCTATACACTAAGGATAAAGAAACAGAGAGGGAAATCAGAGAAGCATCACCTTTCACGATAGCCACAAATAGCATAAAATATCTTGGGGTAACTCTGACCAAGGAAGTGAAAGATCTATTTGACAAGAACTTTAAGTCTTTGAAGAAAGAAATTGAAGAGGACACCAGAAAATGGAAGGATCTCCCTTGCTCTTGGATTGGGAGGATCAACATAGTAAAAGTGGCAATTCTACCAAAAGCAATCTATAGATTCAGTGCAATCCCCATCAAAATCCCATCAAAATTCTTCACAAACCTGGAGAAGACAATAATCAACTCTATATGGAAAAACAAAAAACCCAGGATAGCCAAAACAATCTTATACAATAAAGGATCCTCTGGAGGCATTACCATCCCTGACTTCAAACTCTATTACAGAGCTACAGTATTGAAAACAGCTTCGTATTGGCATAAAAACTGAGAAGTCAACCAATGGAATCGAATAGAAGACTCTGACTAAAACCCACAAACCTATGAACACCTGATTTTCGATAAAGGAGCTAAAAGTATACAATGGAAAAAAGAGAGCATCTTCAACAAATTGTGCTGGCAAAACTGGATGTCAATCTGTAGAAGGATGAAAATAGATCCATATCTATCACCATGCACAAAACTCAAGTCCAAGTGGATTAATGACCTCAATATCAGTCCGAACACACTGAACCTGATAGGAGAGAAAGTGGGAAGTACTCTACAACACGTGGGCACAGGAGACCAATTCCTACGTGTAACCCCAGCAGCACAGACAGTAAGTGCCTCATTGAATAAATGGGACCTCCTGAGACTGAGAAGCTTCTGTAAAGCAAAGGACACTGTCGCTAAGACAGAAAGGCAACCCACTGACTGGGAGAAAATCATCACCAACCCTGCAACTGACAAAGGTCTGATCTCCAAAATATATAAAGAACTCAAGAAACTAGACCGTAAAAGGCTAATCAACCCAATCATAAAATGGGGCACTGAGCTGAACAGAGATCTCTCAACAGAAGAAGTTCAAATGGCCAAAAGACACTTAAGGTCAGGCTCAACTTCCTTAGCGATGAGAGAAATGCAAATCAAGACAACTTTAAGATACCATCTTATACCTGTCAGAATGGCTAAAATAAAAAACACCAATGATAGCCTTTGCTGGAGAGGTTGTGGAGAAAAGGGTACACTCATCCATTGCTGGTGGGAATGCAAACTTTTGCAACCACTTTGGAAAGCAGTGTGCAGATTTCTCAGGAAATTTGGGATCAACCTACCCCTGGACCCAGCAATACCACTCTTGGGATTATACCCAAAAGAGGCCTTATCATACAACAAAAGTATATGCTCTACTATGTTCATAGCAGCATTGTTTGTAATAGCCAGAACCTGGAAACAACCTAGATGCCCTTCAATGGAAGAACGGATGAAGAAAGTATGGAATACATACATATAAGAGTACTACTCAGCAGTAAAAAACAATGACTTCTTGCATTTTCCATACAAATGGATGGAAATAGAAAACACTATCCTGAGTGAGGTAAGCCAGACCCAAAAAGAGGAACATGGGATGTACTCATTCATATTTGGTTTCTAGCCATAAATAAAGGACATTGAGCCTATAATTCGTGATCCTAGAGAAGCTAAATAAGAAGGTGAACCCAAAGAAAAACATATAGACATCCTCCTGAATATTAACCTTCATCAGGCAATGAAAGGAGACAGAGACAAAGACCCACATTGGAGCACCAGACAGAAATCTCAAGGTCCAAATCAGAAGCAGAAGGAGAGAGAGCACGAGCAAGGAACTCAGGACCGCGAGGGGTGCACCCACACACTGAGAGAACGGTGATGTTCTATTGGGAATTCACCAAGGACAGCTGGCCTGGGTCTGAAAAAGCATGGGATAAAACCGGACTCGCTAAACACAGCGGACAATGAGGACTACTGAGAACTCAAGAACAATGGCAATGGGTTTTTGATCCTACTGCACATACTGGCTTTGTGGGAGCCTAGGCAGTTTGGATGCTCACCTTACTAGACCTGGATGGAGGTGGGTGGTCCTTGGATTCCCACAGGGCAGGGACCCTGATTGATCTTTGGCTGACGAGGGAGGGGGATTTGTTTGTGGGAGGGAGAGGGAAATGGGAGGCAGTGGCGGGGAAGAGACAGAAATATTCAATAAATAAATAAATTAACTAAAAAAAATATCAACTTAATTTCTGAAATGTTCTGAATTTTGCCATGTGATAACTGTACATAGCCTAAAGTTATTTTATGGTGCAATTGATATATTATGCAGCTTCACAAAATGTTACTATCCTCTGGTTTTTCTGCTCACTTTGCTTAAACTTCTTTCAAGTGCTGAAATACCTAGATCAGCACTCATTATAAAATAGATAGTTATAGCAGTAAGCTATTTAATTATTACATTTAAAAATATAAGACTGTTTTTAAAAAATATAATTTGATTTTAAAATATTAATAGGATTTACTATAATATGGAGGATATAGAAGTGTAATATGATGGTAGAATTTTTTGTTCCAGATTCAGAATCCTAATATTAAGTAAAATATTAAAATTTTCCAAAGAAAAATATGCATAAAATCTTATTCAATATCCAGTACCTTTTATTGTTTATTAGAAAGCAATGATATAAATCCAATTCTGGTTCCACTCTTTCTAGTCATATATAAAGTACTTGCAATGCTGTATTTACAGAAAAATATCGACTAAAGAGTTGGTGAATAAGATTCATAGTAGCCCTCTTGTTTAGAACAAACTCATAAACTCATTAAGTTTAAAGTATCATAATTTCATATTCAAAGAAATTGAATTTTCAAATTTGCTTCTAAGAACTTTATTTTCAAATAACTCAATCTCTGTAATAATGTAATCAATAAAATAAATAAATACAACCTTCACAATTTCCTAATGGTCATAAATGATAGAAATATTTACTTTTTTAACTTTTACAGATAATCAAAACAATAATCTACTTGGTAGTTAATTAAAATGATTATTTAAATCATAACAAAGCGCTATGACTAATTTTCAATTATGTTTCTATTTGTTCACCTTCGCCTCAGTGGATTATGCTGTGGATGTTTAATCTGATCACCTCTTTATTTAACCAACCTCACAGTTAATTATTATTTGGAAGAATGTTATTAAAAATAATTACCACAATGTTTTTCTTAAAATGGTTAGACTTTGAAGGCCACATATTTTAATAAGAAAAATTAAGAATATATGTCAAAAAGCATACTAGTTTTAATTTTATGAGATGACAAATAGTTTCCCCAAAAATGCTTATATTTTTCAATATTATATTCTAAATACCTTTTGAACTATATATAAAAATAATCATAACCTTTCTTCTTGAATTCTTTTCAAAATCTATAAAGTTCAAAATTATTGTTCCCATTAATCACATGTATATAAAATCTAGTAAACTTAAAAAAATTTAGTAGTTGATATTTCAAAGACTATCAGCAATATATAACTAAAAATTCATGAACTGTTTATAAAACATAAATTATTCCAAAAATCAGAAAAATTTCTTCAGAGAAACTATAATATAATGTATCAAAATACAATGTAAGATTTGCAATAAAACATAATACAAAATGTCAATGAATTGCAAAAAAAAAAGCCAAGTGAAAATAGAAAAAATTCAGGCAGATATTCCAGACATTTAATTTAAAATAGTAAAGCAACAAACATGTTTCTCAGCAAAGCAAATCAATCTGTCAGTGTCAAACATGGAATAAACAATAATCATTTGTTGAATGTGACTGTTTGTCACTTCATATAATTAAGGTTAATTTAAGAGGTGGCGTATAAGTCATGTAACAATGACAGTATATAATTATGGATTAGAGAATTCCTAGGATGTGGTTGATGAAAGGGTTTACTTTGATGGCAACAAAAATCAGAGATAAAATTCTACCAAGGTACTAGGAGATTATTCACATTTAAGTGTATGTACTGTTCTTCTCTCTGTCATTCCTAAGTATATACCTTACTCATGAAAAAAACATCTGTTTCATTCTATTTCCTATGTTGTCTGGCTTACATCCATCTGCAACTCCAGATCTGGTAGATCTAATGTTTTCTTTTGTCCTCTCTGGGTAACTGTACTCATGTGCACATACCTACCTGCACACACACACACACACACACACCTGAAAAATCAAATCGCTCATTTAAAATAAAAGTACAAACTATTTAAAACTGATATACTTAATTGAATTTATAAATTTAAGCAAAGTTTAAGAAAAAAATTCTATACATTAGTTCAAGTTTGGTCAACAAGAGACATAATGACAACAAAATTAAAGTATATGAGATTCTTTCTAGAGCTGCCTTCTTTACGAGTCTGAAACCTGAACAGTGAAATGCTCCTTAGAACAGGACCTGAATGTGTTTGAGATGGCATGTCTCAGGAGGACTCTAGGGGTCACATGAAGAGATAGGCTGTGCAATGATGACATCGAAAGACATCTTCATCTACAGAAGAAAGTAAACTACAGGATACGGCAACAGCGCTTGAGATACTTCAGTCATGTTATGAGTATGAATGATGGCAGATAACCAAGGATAACACCTTTTAGAGGAGTGCACCAGAAAGGGCAAAGAGGAAATCCAAAAAAAATGCTTTATAGACAGCATAAATGAAGATTGGAATCTTGGGTATGACAATAACACAAGCATCTAGGAATGTCCAGGATAGAAACAATTGTAGAACTGCCGGAAATGGGCTGCTTAGGCATTGCCAGGACATAAATGATGATAAAAGAAAAAAAAAAAACATTCTACAAGTGACAGTGAACTAAGTGAAAAATTAGCATATATAATTTCTCCAGAATGTTACTGTTCTACTGGGAAGAGCCCAGTCTTTAGATAGAACACATTGCTTAGGGTCCAGTTTAGAAGCAAGACAAAGCAAACCAATTGACAGAAAAGACTTTGAGTTTTTGTGGAGTGTGGGATTTGTTTATTTATTTTACGTATATAAAAAGAGTGAAGATGGAAAATCTGTGGTATAACTGTGTCATACATAAGGTCAACAGAAAATAAACACAAGAAAATGTAATAAGTATAAATTTTAGTTTTTACAGGCTATGACATTGGCATGGTATATTAATAATTCTACTCCTATCCTGTCTAGAAGAGGAAGCCAGAATATCTCTTCAGTCTAGGTGTGCAAACAGATTAGAAAGAGGTGTATAAATAAAATCTGTTATATACCTCAATTATGCAGCAAAAAAATACCCTGCTACAAAAGGACAAGAAGTTATAGTTAATTTAAAACATATCATTTAACATCAATGTGTGAATTCATACTGACATACCATGAATGTATTTAATAACCAAATAAAGATATTAGTAAACTTTCAAACAGCAAATCATAAAAAGTCAACAGAAACTGAAGTGCAGTATTGTCACTGGAGTTCCTTAACTTATGACATTATTTAATTAATTCTTCTAGTCACAATTAAAGACTGTATCAATAGGGAAACTTTTCTAGTAAGAAAGACATTATAAGGCTTAGTGGTATGTCTAAAGCTCCAATCATCTCTTTCTGTATTCAAAATATGTACTGGTTAAAATAAAAGCTCACTCTTTTTAGGTGTCAGGCCTCAGGAGCCTATGACTTGAATGTCTGGTTTAATTGTTTTCCATAAAACAGTAGAGAAATCAATGGACCACATAGAGTATTAAGAATGATCCTAGATCCTCATGTTAAATCAGAACCTTCAAAGAATTTATGAAAACATAACTAGAACATTAATAAGAGAAAACATGGAAATAATGAAATGGAGCTTCCACTCTGGCCTTTGGGTGTAGGCAGGGCAGGGCAGGGAACAACCCCCTAAGAACTCTAAGTAGTGGCCTACTCATATATGTGTGTGTGTGTGTGTGTGTGTGTGTATGGCAGATAACCAAGGATAACACTTTTTAGAGGAGTGCACCAGAAAGGGCAAAAAGGAAGTCCTAAAACATGCTGGATAGACAGCATAAATGAAGATTGGAATCTTGAGTATGACAATAACACAAGCATCTAGGAATGCCCAGGATAGGAACAACTGTACAACTGCCATAAATGGGCTGCTTAGGCATTGCTAGGGCACAAATCTTGATGAAAAGAAAAAAAAAACTCTACAAGTGACAGTGAACTAACTGAAAAACTAGCATATATAATTCCTCCAGAATGTTACTATTCTACTGGGAAGAGCCCAGTCTTTAGATAGAACACACTTCTTAGAATATATATATATATATACAGACACATACATACACACAACACATATATATATAATTCTCTCATATAGTTTATATTGACTGTAGTTTCCCCTCTGCCCCCTTTCCCCAGTATCTACTCCCCATTTCTCCTCTCCCAGAGGCCTACCCCCAGGCCTTTCCTCAGAAAAGATCAGGCCTCCCAGAGATCAAAAAACATAGCAGATTTCTGCTGTACTGTCAATGCTGGGTGCTCACTGGGACTCCTCTTGGATATCTTTTTTTTTCGTTTATTTATTTATTTATTAAAGATTTCTTTGCAATGAACATTTGCAAGTAAAGATATATGGACAAAAGGGTTTACTGCATGACTCACTATGTCACACTGTAGCTTCCATAATGAGATTTTTCCATTTTTCCCTTAAACTTTCCTCTATTTGGGGGCCAGAATTGCAATGGCAAAGGGTAGATACAATACAAAATAAAATAAACAGAAAAAAAAACATAGCAGACAAGCAGACAAGATCATATCAAAACTGAAAGAGGCGACTTAGGATCCCTAAGGTCCTTCAAGCAGGCAAAAGACTCAATTCTGCCCCTGTTTCCAATTTTAGAAATCTCACAAAACACCAAGCTACACAGCCATAATATATAGTTATGTATAGGCATATATATACATATATACATGTATATATACATGTATATATATACATATATATACATATATACATACATACATACAGAGAGGGAGGGAGGGAGGGAGGGAGGGAGGGAGTACCTAGGTCAGAACCCTTACAGGTTCTCTGATACCTGCAAACCTGCATACCGAGTTGTGGTCAGTGATTCAGGGGGTTGTGTTCTTTTGACATCTCTGATTTTCCAATTCTTCCTCCCCCTCTTTCTCAAGACTCACTGAGCTCCAGGCTAATGATTGGCTGTGTGACTGCATCAGCTGAATTGCTGCGTCTGCTTCATCAGCTGCATTATTTGTTGGGTGAAGTCTCTTTGCTCTCTCTCTCTCTCTCTCTCTCTCTCTCTCTCTCTCTCTCTCTTTCTCTCTCTCTCATCTATTTATTTATTTTAGTTTTCTGAGACAGCGTTTCTCTGTAGTTCTGGTACTAGCTCTTTTAGACCAAGCTGGCCTCAAACACACAGAGATCCGCCTGCCTCTGCCTCCCAAGTGCTGGGATTAGAGGTGTGCACCACCACTGCTTGGCTCTGTCTGGTCTCTCTGGTGAGGATTCTTTTAGGCTGCAGACTCAGAACAGTATGCAGGCATGACACACTGTAGGTCGAATGTTTTGTGGTTATATTGGTGTTCTAATCTCTCCACTTGAGGCCTTAACTTGTTTACAGAAAATGATTGATTCAGGCTCCATGTCCCCTGTTACTGGGACTCTTCGCTAGGTTTACACTCATAGATTCCATGAACCTTCCACTGAATTAGGCATCTTGTCCCTCCAATGTTCCTTCCACCTATTCTAGTTGCATCTCCCAGTGTTTCCCCCAAAACACACCTGATTCTTCCTGTTTCCAACTCCACCCACTCCCAGCCTGTGGGTGAAGTCTATTTCTCCTTGCCAAGGAGATCCTTACACCACCCCTAAATCTTAGCTTCTTTGGATGGACCTTAGTAAGATTATTTTTAAGTTTACAGCCAATAGAGGCTAACTATTTTTTTTATTATTTTCTTAATTGATCTAGGTTTTCTCTGAATAACTCTGACTGTCCTAGAACTCACTCTTTATTTCAGTTTGGCCTGGAAGTTGGGGATCCACCTACCTCTGCATCCCAAGTAATACAATTAAAGTAGTGCACAGCCACTCTTAGGCAAGAGGCCTACTGTTAAAATTGAGAATCCAGCTTTACATTCTCTGCATTGTCTGGAAGGCAGGCTTTAGGGAAGGGTACTGCCTGGGAAGGTCCTGAACAGAGTAGACCCTAAGTGCTAAAGAGCCGAGCATTCAGTTTAATTTTGGCTGTGATCACAGACAAGAGTATCTATCGCTGCTGAAAAGTTATCTTCTATAACGATTTTCATAATAAAATCCTTAAAGGATGTTAAATCACGCACTCGCTCACCATCTTGAATTCTTTAATTAGTGTTGAATAATAACTGAGGTACCAAATATCTATCTCTTTACACATGAATCTACTTTTAATTTCATTGTTACTTGCTTTGGTTTCTTTAACCAAACAAACCAAAGTTTATTCCTTGGGAATTTGATATGTGTAAATAATTAATTTGAGCATCTCACAGTAAGTGCCCTCTCTTACTACCACTATCTCTCTCACTAAAATCCTTTCTGTTTAAACAGTTTCCTTTCTTCTTCGAGGCTTTCTGTTAATTTTGTCTGACTCAATTTCATTCACTTTTTTTTGCATGTGTATAACTGTGGGCTTATTTATAGAAACATCTGTAATTTATCAGTGCATAAATTACTGAGGAAATTGATATGCCTTCTCTCAGAAACTAACTTTCCATAAACTTGCAGTGAAGGCTGAAACTTCAGAAGACTTTCCCCCCATGCATGATGAAATGATGATTGGCTTAATATTGTTAAGGTTTTGAAAAAATAACCACAGCTACAAGGAGTTCAGTAATTCAATGACCATGACATGTCTCATACATACTGTTTGATAGTCTTCCACCCTAATATTCGGAGAATAAATGATATCTGCCCCATTTAGGGTTCACCATTGCATAGCTACTTTCTGTCCACACTTCAGCTAGTTGTGAGTCCCTGTATTAACTCTGACACAATACAAACACAGAAGCTTCTCAGATAAAGGCAGAAAGCAGAACTAATCTATGGTTATAAAGATAAGTAGTTCGAAGACAGTTTGACAGCATGACCGCTTAGCAGAACAGCAGTAATAGCCAGTTGGTTTACAGAATCAGGCACTTTGCTCCTGTGGAAGAGGCATCAAATCAATCAGAGATCAGTTAGTTACCCTAAAATTGTCATTATATTACCGCACTGTGGGCAATAGTCAGGGCATTACTGTTAGCTTGTGTTTCAGATAGTGGAGCAGAATTCCTGATGATTCCTCTCCCTCACAATTTGCACACTAACCTTCAGCACTAAGAACATCAACTAGCCAAGCAAACATTTTCCACCCAGAACCACTTCTTTCTCAATGGCTTGCATGCAAGTGTGTGTTTTCCTCAACAACAGGACTTATGATCTCTTTCTGAAGAACATTTGAGAATATTGACAGTGACCTGTAAAGTCATGTGGATGTCAGTGACTCCCTTGAACTTTTGATAGAGAGATCCATTCCATATCTAGAACAAGGTCTTTTGTTTTTTTAAATGATTGACTTACATCCACCCATGCAAGGTGCCTCCATTTAAATCTTTCTAAATTATGTTTTTAATAAGACCTACGAGATATTATAAATTCATGAAGGTCTTCCTACATCCTTAATTTGACGAACCCTTCCCAAGCTGAGTCTTCTGTCTTATGCCCCTTACTGACCTCACCACTGCTGAAGTTTTTTCTTCCTGATGATCCAAATCCCTTACTTTCATGTGAAATATGCTCTGCTACCTTTTCTTAAGGTTACAGGTGTTTTTGTTTTGTTTTGTTGTGTTTTGTTTTGTTTTTGTGTGTATGTGCTTTCTACTTGCCTCTTTCCAGATTGGTGGCTTTTATATGTACTCTAATTTATTCACCCAAATTCTAAGGATAGGAATATAGGATCGAAATATGAGAAAGAATATCCTGAAAGTTGTCTCAATATACCCATCATACTTCAATCAACATAATCCCCCATCAGTACTACTGCCTATATATTTTTATTTTATCTTTAAACCTATGTATCCTGAGAATGTCTGCTATGATAACCGAGAATGACATTCTGTGTGTCCAAACCAATCTCTGAGCACAGAATTCACAAAGAACAGCATATAGAAGTTCAGGAAATAAACTGCCAAACTGCTAGTCATATCTATTACTGATAAGGATAGTAAAACTTTTCTCTCCATGGGACTGTTTCTTTTTCAAACAAGAGATTGCTTTGAATACACGGAGGAGCCATTGGATATTTAACAAAGAAAAATAAGGAACGCTTACATGTACTTTATTAGAATACCAGTTCAAACAACCACTTATCGCCAAAATTATGGCACATATAAAGGAAAAAATAAGGTTTTCCATAATATTTTCCTTTTGTTCTTCTCTTCACATCAGTGTGGCAAAATTAATGAACATTATCAGTGATCTATGTGCTTATCAAGATATAAGATAAAATTTGTCAAAAATATTTCTCTTTTATGTTTCTACTTAAACTTTCTCAAATACCTACACATGTAGGAGTAGAATATAAATTATGAAAATAAATTAAACAATCATACACAAATTAGGTAATTTAGGGAATTCTATTCATAAACTAAATGTTTCCATTTACATTTAAAACTTTCATTATGAATACAAAGACAAACAGAAAGATACATTATAATAATTTATTTATAATTTTTATTTTACTTAGAAATATTAAATAACATCAAGAAGCATAGGTATATTCTAGGGAGAGACTACAGCAAACAGAAAAATTATTTTCACTAGCACATTCAGGGACAATGCTTTCTTTGGCCTAAATAATGTGACCTACATTATTTTTATAGGCAGCTGTGGTTATCCATTAAACACTCAAAAAAAAAACAAATTAACTTCAATTTACATTACTGTTTATGCACAAAGGAATCCAGCAATACTTAAGACAAGGAGTTTGAGGAGGAAAACGTCATCAACACACAGTTACAGAATTAAGATGAGGAAAATCTAACTATACATAGAGTGAAATTGTAACTGAAGGTTTTTCTCATGTCTGCCAGTTTCCAAATATTCACCCAGAGGCCTAATATCAATTACATACTGTTTGACCAATGGTTCAGGCTTGTTAATAACTAGGTTTTACGTCTTAAATTAGCTCATTTCTATTAATATATGTGTTGCTATGTGGCCATGGTATTACTTCACATCTTGCTTCTCTGATAGCTGCTGGTATCTCCCAGACTTTGCCTCCTCTTTCCCTTTATCATTGCTTGTAATTCCTGCCTGGTTGTATTTTGATTGGCTACTGGCCTAATGAGCCTCTTTAGTAACCAATAGTTATAAAATATATTCACAGGATAATCAAAAAAGGTTTTAATTTTAACATAGTAATATTGCATATAACAAAACAAGTATCAAGCATGAATCTATATTTATAATCTATATATTATATTTAGTTTATCTGTATTTGGAAAAATTAAAGAAAAATACTCTATCATTTATTCTATCTTTGTGAGTCTAAAGCTTCATATCTAATTTATCTTTTATCATAATAAGAGAAACTATAATTATAACTATCTACTCAACTCCATCAAAGACCCCATGAGGATATATTACTTAAATAAACTAAAAGTGCATTGCAAGCAACTTCCAAACTCTAGAAATAACAGAGATATCTGACTGCCTGAACAGTTATCCAAGGATCGTTTTTAACATGTGGCATCCATCTGTATCATATGGCATAATCAGCCTATAGGCCTAGAGTATCTGACAATTTTTTTTAATAAAGCAGGAAATTAAAGACTGTCCCACCTTTATTGGAAGTTTATCAGTCACTTTTTTCTGTGTCCTATAGAATGTCTGGCAGCTTCTGCAGGACCATGTTGCTTGTTTTTTTTTTTTTTTTTACAACGTTCAACAATAATTTTCCTGTTCCCTGCCCTGTGGGAAGTCCAAGGACCACCCACCTCCATCCAGGTCTAGTAAGATGAGCATCCAAACTGCCTAGGTTCCCACAAAGCCAGTACGTGCAGTAGGATCAAAACCCAGTGCCATTGTTCTTGAGGTCTCAGTAGTCCTCATTGTCCACTATGTTCCGCGAGTACGGTTTTATCCCATGCTTTTTCAGACCCAGGCCAGCTGGCCTTGGTGAGTTCCCAATAGAACATCCCCATTGTCTCAGTGTATGGGTGCACCCCTCGTGGTCCTGAGTTTCCGGAACCCTGATTGCTCTTTGGGCTGACGAGGGAGGGGGACTTTATTGGGGGAGGGGAAGGGAAATGGGAGGCTGTGGCGGAGAAGAGACAGAAATCTTTAATACATAAATAAATAAAAAATTTTCCTGTTCTTCTTGCCTAAATCATTAGCTGACATATGATGTCCTCCTATATGCTATGACTATGTGTTTCTCTTGATGGTTGATGAATAAAGCTGTTTCAGCCAATGGTCAGTAATATTATACCTAGGTGAGAAATTAAAGCAAAGATAGGGGAGAGAGAGAAGATAGAATCAAAGAAATGCCATGTAGCCACCCAAGAAGAGAGATGCCAACACTAGACTAAGGATAAAGATGTTAGAAAATAGGTAATTCCACAGTCATGGTACAACACACAGATCAGTAGAAAAGGGCCTAATATATATAAAAAAGAGAACTAGCTGTAAGAAATCTTAGCCATTGGCCAAACAATTGTAACTGACAAGCCACAACTTGTTTTTGTTTGTTTGTTTTGTTTTTGTTCCAAAAGTAGCTGCAGGGACACCATGGACAGAGAGAAACTAGTCAAATGGGAACACAAGACAGAGCAGAGCCTTCCAACTATAGCTAGACTTGCCATATTGATAGTAAATTTCACAACTTCTTCAATAACCATCATCCTCTTGAAGTAATTAGTGCTGCAAGTAACAGATGTCTGTCATTGTCAAAAAAACTTTAAGTTCTTAAAACATTTTCAATGCCATATTCTGTGGTTCTTTGAAATGTTTGAAGGTTATCTATCCCTCTGAAGTAAATCTCTGCACATCTAGAAAATGTAACATGACTATATGTTTGACTATTATAGATGACTATTAGTTTATTTTTTAACTATACATTTTTAATGAGCTATATAAACATAATAATTTTAGCAAGAGTAGAAATATACTTATAGCATAACAAAATTGACATTAAATTTGCATCAACAAACCAAAATCCATATCAATGTAAAGTATTTTGAGACTAACAGTTGCTTTTCTAAATTAAGGTAGATTTAATAATCTACCTTTTTTATCATTTCTATATCATATTCCTATTTTTCTTTAGAAAGATATTGTCTCTGACCATTAAACATTTATTTCCAACCCCTTTGAATGAAAACAAATATTTATAAACAATATTATGGGAATTTAGGCATAGGTTTTTTTTATACTATTTCCTGTTTATTGAGGGCATTGCTAATCTTATGTGGATCTTGAGAAAATTTAGAATTATGATCAAGTCATAATTTGGGTATTTTGTGTGGTTAGTTCATCACAGTCAGTAGCTTTGAAGGTGTTGTGGATGTTGGATCATTTGGGCCATCTTTCACATCAGAAACTTCTCAGGGCATTTTACTTGATGAAACCATATTAGCCTGGAAGGAATCCACAGCTTCTCATGTTGTGGAAACAAAACCAGAATCTCTTTTTCAAAGCAACATACCCTTAGACCCAAATTTTGAAGTCAAACTAACTTTATGTTTGATTAGCTTAGCTGCTCCCACAATCAAATATCTCTCTGTAGTTAGCTCATTAATAGAAAAATGTCAAAGAAAACAGAACCACATACATAAACCAGATTCTCTGTGTATTTTCCACCTTCAAATGGCTTTTTTTTTATAATACTTTTACTGTCTCTTTAAAGAATCTGCTTATTTTAAGCTATTTATTTATTTTTATAACTATCTGTCCTCTTTTTTCTTTCTCTCCCAAGCCTACATATGATTTTTAAACATACTGTGATGGTTTAGAGGTTTATTTTTGTCTGAATTTCTTTATTGTGTATCTGTAATTATTTTTTTAGCCAGGGGAGTTTTTTAAAATTGTTAAGCATCCTGAATTTTGGCTTTGGCTTTTGATTTTGCCCATTTGGATTTCTAACCTAGTGGAGGTATGCTCACCACCAGCTCTGGTAGCCATGCTCACTGCCTCAACTCTACAGATGCAGCCAGTCCAGTTTGCCATCAAGCAGCTTGTAAGACACTGTCTACAAATCCTAGTCAAGTGATCCATAGTAGGACATCTTGAAAAAGCCAACAGTGCTGCCTGCACAAACCAGAAAGCCATCTCTTATAGGATCTACACACCTGCTCACCACCAGCAACCAGAGCCTATCTAAAATATGCACTACCAAGAAGCTGTGTTTCACTCCCATTTTTGTGGGTCTAGAAGACTTCTTTATATTTATATTTATTTTTTAAGCTTTTTTATGTCTTATGTGGATCCATGCCAGATGGTGGGTACAATCAGTAACTAGAGGTTTCTCTCCCATCAACCAGTTTCCAAATACCCACTCAGAGGCTTAATATTAATTATATCTATTTGGCTTATGGTACAGGCTTATTAATAACTCACTTTTACATCTTAAATTAACCCATTTCGATTAATCTACATATTGCCACATGGCCTTGACATTACCTTACAACGTATTTCCTTAAGCATCTCTCCAACTCCACTTTCTTTTTGTTTTATCTTTGCTTGCATTTCCTGCCTCACTCTGTTGTATCTGGCTATTGACCAAATCAGCTTCTTTATTAACCAATGGTAATAAAACATTCATACCTTCACACCATACATATGGATATCCCATATTATGAAACAGTCAAAATAAATTGTGCTCCAATATAGAATGATTAGGTGTTAACATATTAGAACAATGGGGGTATATTAGGAAGCAGACATTTCATACCAGGGAAAGATGTTGGATAGTCTGCATGTTTCAAATTTACATAAAGTAATGCTACAAGTATTTTAGTATAATAAACAATTTGGATAAAAATTTTTGAATAAGACATTATAGCTATATGAAAACAAACAAAGGACCTGTGATATTTCAAATAAAAATTATTAGCCAGAAATATATTATCTTCATGTTTAGTCCTAAATATTTAAAAATACTAGATACATTTACATAAAATAAATATAAAGATACATAGAGTAATCTAGTTTCTCATATTTTTATACTCAAATTTATAGAATGTATCGGTTTTTTGCTATACGATATCAGATGGCATAACTTCAGAAATTATGAACTAGAGAGGTAGTTGAGGTGGATAAAATGCTTTTCTCGAATGCTTGAAGCCTTGAGTTTGGGCTACATCACATCATAAAAGAGGTGTGGAGGTCATGCCCATAATCACAGTACTGTGAATTCATGAGAATAAAAAGTTAAGGTTATTAACACAACAGAGAGAGATTGAGGATAACCTGGGCTATATGAGATTCATTCTCAAACATTACTAGATATGTATGTAGATTTTCACATACTATTTCATTATGGTTGGCAGTTTCCCCATGCCTTCTCTCTCTAATCCCACTGCCCACTCTCAGTTTAAATTGCATCCCATTTTGTTCTCTGTTTCTTTATTATCACCTATGATCAGCTATCTGCAATCTGCTGTGTTTTCCCCTCTCAGTGGCCAATCTATAGATTTCTGGTTTCCAAAAAAAAAAAAAAAAGGAAAACTATAAACTATAAGTTGAACATTTGGGGTAGCTGAACTTTGGGGTTGCTGAAAAAGATTCTGCTAATGTTTCTTCACCAAATTGTCTACCCAGAACAAAGGAGACAACAAGCTGGAAAGCTTCATAGGTCCATCCATCTATCAAGGGTGCAGGGGTGCAGTCCAGGATCACAGCCACACTTAAGTCATGGCCTATCGTCAGTCTTCCAAGTGAGCTCTTATCAAGGAAGGCATGAATCACCCGTGTAGGAAGACAGAGCCTGGGTAACAGCTATTTGAAGAGAATAACATCGATGCACTTAGGAAATAATTCTGGCAATATTTCTGCTGTGTAAATTTTACATTTGCCCGAGCGGCCAAATTTGCAGTTGCCTGTCTCAGTTTAAATTGCTCCCAATGTGACTTGGGATTGGGGCCTAAAACAGATTTAAGGATGACAGTGTGTGTGGAATGCAGGAGCCTACGATGTTTATAAGTTAGTAAAACCTTCCTGTGCAGCAAGCCCCTCTTTGGGCACTAGCAGGAGCTTGCATCTGTTCTATTAAAGAGTTTCTCCAGGACCACGAGGGGTGCACCCAACCACTGAGACAGTAGGGCTGATCTATTGGGAGCTCACTAAGGCCAGCTGGACTGTGACTGAAAAAGCATGGGATAAAACCGGACTCTCTGAACATGGTGGACAATGAGGGCTGATGAGAAACCAAGGACAGTGGCACTAGGTTTTGATCCTACTGCATGTACTGGCTTTGTAGGAGCCTAGCCAGTTTGGATGCTCACCTTCCTAGACCTGGATAGATGGGGGAAGACCTTGGACTTCCCACAGGGCAGGGAACCCTGACTGCTCTTCAGACTGGAGAGGGAGGAAGAGAGAAGTGGGGTGAGAGGGAGAGGAGTGGGAGGAGGGGGAGGGAAATGGGAGGCCGGGAGGAGGCAGAAATTTTTTTTTCTTTTTCTCAATAAAAATTTTTTTTCAATAAGCCTTTAATCCCAGCACTTGGGAGGCAGAGACAGGCGGATCTCTGTGAGTTCGAGACCAGCCTGGTCTACAGAGTTAGTTCCAGGACAGGCTCCAAAACCACAGAGAAATCCTGTCTCGAAAAACCAAAAAAAAAAAAAAAGAGTTTTTCCTATATTAAAAAAATTAGATATCCTCAAGAACAATGGCAATGGGTTTTTGATCCTACTGCACCTATTGGCTTTGTGGGAGCCTAGGCAGTTTGGATGATCACCTTACTAGACCTGGATGGAGGTGGGTGGTCCTTGGACTTCCCACAGGGCAGGGAACCCTGACTGCTCTTTGGGCTGACAAGGGAGGGGGACTTGATTGGGGGAGGGGGAGGGAAAGGGGAGGCGGAGGTGGGGAAGAGACAGAAATCTTTAATAAAAAAAAAAGAAAAAGAAAAAAAAAGTAAATTTAAGAATAAATTGATTTGTCAATTCTTAAAAAAAAAATTAGATATCTAAAACTAGCATCCACCAATGAGAACATGGATGGCAATAACGAGCACAACTGAAGAAAACCCCTCTTTAAAACAAAAACCCAAGTGACAGTTATGAGTTTGAATTCACACAGGACCTACATACCCAGGAACTGATAGAGGCTTTCTGTTGTTCTCAGTTACCAACCAGACAACTAGATCATATTTCTGAAGACTCCATAAGCCTTGGTGGTATGATACATGAAAATCAAACTCAAGCTGAACTAAAAGAGTCCTCTGTACTTGTTATCTATTACATATAATGTTATATAATATATAATAATGATTAAAAAGTCCATCAGTTGGTTAGATTAGATGATGAGTTATACTGGAAAACTTATCAAAACACATTGCAGGGTTGAACATGGGACCTACACATGAATTCGATTCTGTTTTTTTATAAATGGACATAGTTTCAAAATACTTTAAAAAATATGTATTCACACCCACAAACAATTTTCTACTATAGTGGTATTGATATGAAATTATTTTAATCAGCATATTTATAAATGCAACTTAAACCTAAAATATTAAATAAAACACAAAATAGATATAAAACTAAATATTATATACAAAATAAACAACTTGTTGAGAAAAGATCATCGTGATAATCCATGATTTCCTGAAATACAGCTTATGGGCCAATGGAATATCAAAGCACTTAAATGGTACTTCAATATTGGATTGTAAGAAATCATGAGAAATAATAAAGTATAAGAAGAAATTATAGCAAGTGCATAAACATGAAGCACCAGGAAAGATAAGATAGCTGTTGATCTAACAAATACCTTAGGTCTTTCCTTGCTGATAGTATGAAAGGATGTTTACAGATTGAGGTGGAAGCAGATGATGAGAGATGAGGAGGTGATGGTGTCAGAAGTGAGGGACAAGAAGGGCTATGGCAACTGAAGATACTTCTAGTCTTTGTCATTGTTGCTTTAGACTTTTATACACTCAGCATTCAGTAGTTATTCATTTAGAGTTGAGGCCTCATGGAATCTTCCTTTATATTTTGGCATGTCAGTTGGTGTCTTCTTTGTTTATTAGGTTATGCCTAGATAGTAATGTTGTTTGAGGCTTTGTGGTTGTCTTCTTTGACATTAATAAGAGACCAAGTCTTACAGAAAACTCCCTTATCTTCTGATTCTTACAACTATTGTGCTCATTTTTTTCCAGGAAAAAGCACACCGATTTACTATCTAGTACCAAATGATCAGCTCTAAAAACACACATAGGAACAACATTATATAGATTAAACATGTAATATTCAGAAAAAAATATACATATATATATATATATAACTTAAATAAAAACAAAAAAGTCATATATATATATATATATGACTTAAATAAAAAAATGAGGATAATATGGGAGTGGAGAGAGGAAAGGGAAGGCAGGAATGATGTTATTATATTATAGTCCCAAAAATAATCTAAAAATAATTCTGGCCTATTCCAGTTTCTAGCTGCCATTGATCCTGCTTCACATTATCCTTAAATATTGGAGGAGAACAAATTTTGCATTCTGATCATTATCAATAAAGTTATAATGACATTTCCAAGGCAACAGCCAATTATTTATTTAGAAATAAAAGATTATCATTTCACATAAACCGCTTTAATGTACATCCAGCAAAGTTATATTTTTGTATTTTATAGTAATGTCAATCTTTTTAAGAAGTTGCTAAGAGGTGGCCTGAGAGCACAGAGACTAAATGAGGAGCGGGTTAGGTGTTTACAACTGGCAAAGAACACAAATGAAAAGGAAGCAGAGCAGGTAATGGGCAGAGCTTAGGATACGAGACTAAATTACTACAAATATTACAACCAACAACAAAATCTCATTAATAAGAGCAGGCTCTGCAATGCTTTAGATCATACATTTTCAAAAACAGGAAACTTACAGAATAATAATGCTACTTCTAAAAAATAATAAAAAAAATAAAAATAAAGTATGAGGTGAAGGGGAAAAAGAAAAACTATCTTTTACAAAGAAAATAGAAAGTATTTTTGAAATAATTTGCCATCTGGAATTCAAAGACCTATTAAATAATTAACTGAGCATTTGGTAAATATATAAAGCCTGTTACCCACACTCATGTGCATAAAATGGTTTGAGGAAAAAAATTTATCTTGGAAAAAACCTAAGGCTCTGCCTTCAACATCTGTAGCAATTAATTAGGGGTGCCTACTATTTTTAATTCATATTACCATTTTACCAATAAAGTTATCTTTATTTCAGAACTAAAATCTGAGTAATTGGCATTGTGATTATGCTCCATATATAACAAATGACAATGAAATACTCAATTTTAAAAAGAAAACATATTTAGTGTTACAGCCTTATTGACTGTCATTAATTTTATTTGTAAGATACATTCACTCTAAGACTTGAGGTATAGAAATTACAGCTTTAAAATTGAAAGAAAAAAGGTAAATACAGAAAATCATCTATATGGAATAAATTGACATTATTGATTGAATTTCAGTGTTTGGTGGTTGCATGATATTTTTCTTCTGTATATACTGAATTTTACTAAATTAAGTATAGTTTGATTACAGACAATGGTTCCAAGAAAATGAAAAATGTGTAATCTATGTGATTTTTGTCAATTAAAATCTTATTTTTATTATAAAATTTAATTGCTAGAAAATGTTAGAGAAATGCTCCATATGAAAAGACAAATTAGTAAAACATTTCCAAAGAATGGTTTAACAACATGTACCAAAGTATATATCAGACAAACTTATTTCTAGAAATTTATGTTGATACAAATGTACAAGCACTGGGTAATAACTATTACAGTATTATTTATAATTCTAAACAAGAAGAAACATGTCAAAATTTAATATGGAATTTATTAAATAAGTTATAAAATTATTTGTCAGCACCAACATTATGAATAATTATATATTTAATTGTATAAAATGTTCAAAGGCAATATTATCAATATTTTAATACTAAAAACATAATTAAAATGAATATACTCACTTTGATAAAATGTCAAACAATTGAAAATTATTTGTGATAGATCAACTCTCATAGCAATGACACGCTATAACCTGATCTTTGATGTCACTGATTTTCATTAGACTTTGAAAGCCCCATCATTGTCACATGTACCTTGAAAAAAATTGACAACATCTTACTAAATTCAGGTAAAATAAATGCTAGGCTTCTAAAATATAGAACTCACCTTACTCATGTTAACATAAAATTCAAATTCTTCTTCCATTTTCACCCTTAAACACACGCTAGCTTCATTCTGAGGATAAGAGACATATCATTCCTTTTCATTTTCCAAGGCCATTATTCTGAAACCATCACTTGATGAAGCTACTTATTAAATATTCCTCATTCTTTAGTGTCTGTTTCTGAAAAGACTGGCATAGGGGAGCTTTCTTAAATCATCTTACTATGAAGGAAAACATGTAAACTTTTGGTCATATAGGAAAATAATATAGTAAAACCACTTATTATCCTGACTTAAAGAAATATCTTCAACATTAACTGTTAAAGCTACTTCTTAGATCTGATAAGGAAAAATGCTTCTCAAATGAGGTTGATTTGCAATTATAATGCCCAAATCTTTGTCCTCTAATATACACTATCATGTTTAAATTTATACATATATGAATTAATATATAAATTCATATATATGTAGTGTTAATTTCACTTAAACTCTATAATTGTGTGCGTTCATTTTTTAATTTAAAAGCATATATATATATTAATTATTGGCATTAATCTGTTTGTCTAAAAATGTAGGTAATGTAATTCATGTCCTCCTTAACTTATGTGATGGGGATGTACACAAAGATATTACTTCTAAAGTTTAAGAGAAGGTGCATACGTGTAATTCAGACACTTGGAAGCAGAAGCAGACCAGTCTAAGCTGCATAGATCAAATCTGTCCCTATAACACAAAAAGAAGCACAGCAGGAATGTTGAGCATATCGTAAATGCAAAGCATGAACATGCTTCTTGCACAGAAAATTAGTGTTAATTTCACTTAAACTCTATCATTGTGTGTGTGTGTGTGTGTTTTCGTGTTTTTTTTTTTTTTTATTTAAAAACATTGTGTTCACTTCCCATAAGGAATGAAGTTTTCATTGCCAGGGATTTGGCTTTTTCTCACCAACGTTCAGACCACCTTCTTGTAGAGTCTCTGCTGTAACTAATAGGTAAAAAGCATGCACATGTGAATTTACTGGTTTTCAACTTGAAAAATTATGTCTTATTACCATTTGAATGTTATAAAATAAGTTTGAAGTAAATATCATCCTCTGTGCCTCTTTTTGGTATGAACAAACTTCATTCGCTTAGTTTATAAAACCAACAGCTATGCAGTTAAACTACAGGATTAAGAGTGTTATAGTCTGGGGAATCTACTTTGAAGTCATCCTTTCTTTGTTACATTCAGTACACATGATAATTCTCCCTTCGTTTTTAATATAACTACTAAAATATCAAATGGATATGAGCATCGAGTGGTAGAGAATTGCTTCCAATTTGTGTTTCCCTTTACGGCTAGACTGTATGTTTCAACCACAATACACTTGAATAGCACACAAATGGAATATTGCATTGAGCAATTGAACAGGTTTAATTTTTGTTCAATTCACAAAAATTAAATGAGTTTTCCCTCTCCTTCCTTCTTTTCTTACTTCCTTTGTTCCTTTCTTCTTCTGTTTTTCCTTCCTTTATTCTGTACTTCTTTCCTTTCTTCCTTTTTCCTTTGATTGTCTGGAAGTATTAATGAAGGAAATACTTCACAGGTAACTTCTTCCTTTCCTGTTTCTGTAGGAGCTTCCATCACCATTAGCCAAAGATGGTTTAGGCTGACATAACTGAGTTTGAAGGGTTACCACTATTCCGGTGTTCTCTTAGTGCCTGGGTATTTTGGCTAGTGACTTTGAAGATGATCTCATTCACTTCTCTTTAAACAAAGAAACTTCTATGACCCAGGATTACTCCCCAACTTCTGCAGTGTTCCCTGAGTTCCACCCTAAAATGTCGTTGTAGGTCTGGGCAACTGTTCCCTTCTGTGACTAAATGAAACCGTGCTTCTGAAGTTTGGGCTAGGTTCTGATCTATGCGTGCAGCAGAATATCATCAGGAATCCTTTCATTTGCTTTTATTTTTTAATTATTTTATCCAGGATCCATGCAAACATAGTGGGAAGGTGAGGGTAACCTAAAAAATAGTTGCTTCTTTGAATTAGTGATATTTTTATCATTAGTTCAGCATCAAGGAAATCAAATACATGAAGCTGGGGAATGATTCCATCTAATCTCTAGATTTAGGGAATGACCGCATGATGTGGAGTTTGATAACACTAGGAATATCTGTTCCGAGATGACAGAGGCCTTTGCCAGATAATTGGCAAGCAAGTAAGAAAGATATTCAAAGAGTGAAAATATAAACCTACCAAAAACCTGCATGAGTTTAAGAGTGAACATATCCCTTTTACTCCAAGGTATCCAGAAAAAAGTTCATCTCAACCACATTTTTATATCAGACTTGGGCTTCATAAAAAGAGAGAAACAAGTCAGTTCCACCTGGATTTTAGATTCGTCCAACTGTGACAGAGTAAATAGATATTGATTGAAACTGTGAAATTTGTGGCAAGTTGTTATGCAGCCAGAAAAAACTATTTCTCATTGTAAAAAAAAAAAGAAATGTCTTAAAGTCTCTTTGAAATAAGGTTGGATGTGTTTCCCTTAAAACTTAAGTCCTTCAATACTTTAATCTCTAGATTTATCGAATAGAAAATATTAAAAATATGGGATATCCCTTTCTCGTGTTTATCTGTCCTGTATATGATGCCATTGTCTGACAGTCAATGTTTAATTTATTACAATTTAAATTTTTCTCTACGCTGAATTAATAGTATTAATTTTCAAAATCTATGTTGCTTTGTAAGACTGAACAAAGAATTAGTAGCAGTACTAAATGATCAAGCTATATTTAAGACCCAAATGACCAAACATCTATTCATCTAAGCCACTATCTGATAATGAGTAAAAAACAAAAAACATTTCTTCATTGTGACTCAATAATACTTGATGTTCTCCTCCTATAAATATACAAATTATATTTTACACAGTAGACTTTTGGAATAAAGCTTTTGCTTCCAGTATAAAAGTACAAATTGTATAAAGTATAATTTTTTTACTTAATAGTGAAAATTATAAATGATCATCCAGCTATAGAAAATATTTTAGTGCATTTTTAAAGAAATCTCTGTTATGATCATGACGAAAATGAAATACTTTTGTTCAGATCATGCCACATTTATTGCATATTTCTCCCAACCTAATAATTGCTCAAAATGAAAAAAGTTCATATTTATAAATAGTACAAAATAAAGGATTTACATATTTTTAAAATATGCTTATAAAGCACTTCCTTAATGTTAATCTTCATGTTTACTTTCTTAAGGAACTGTTTTTGAGATTTTTAAAAAAATAATTTTATTATGCAGCAGTGTTTTGCCTGAGTTTTACTGTGTACCATTTGTATACCTTTTACCTTCGAGGTCAGAAGAGACTGTCGGATTTCCTGGAATGGGACTTACATACAGTTCTGAATCATTATGCTTCTATTGGGAGTTTAACCCCTATCCTCCAGAATAACAAGCAGAAAAGACCAGTGTCTTAACTACTGAGCATTCTCTCCAGATTCCCCCAAAAGCATCTTTCTCATTTCTCTTATCGTCTCTCTACATCCCTACATTCTTCTAGAAACACACCTTTATTTTTGCCCTCCATACCACAGTGAGTAAAGTCATGCCATATTTGATTCTCGATGACCAGACTACTTTACTTAACTTGTTACTTTCTAATTGTATGTGTTTTATTGACACTGATGTGATTTCATGTTTTTTATATCTGAATAAAGTTCTATTAAGTATATATACCACATTTTCTCCGTAGTTCATTGTACCTAAGATGATGTCATAATTTTGGTGCTGGTGACAACAGTTGCTGGGGGCAGCAGATCACCTGGTGCTGGAGATACAAAAGACTGTCAGTGCCTGTAAATACTGGGAACTGTGGACATATTTATATTGAGGTCTTTAATCCATTTGGACTTGAGTTTTGTGCATGGTGATAGATATGGATCTATTTTCATTCTTCTTCAGGTTGACATCCAGTTAAGCCAGCACCATTTGTTAAAGCTGCTTTCTTTCTTCCATTGTATACTTTTAGCTCCTTTGTCGGAAATCAGGTTTTCATAGGTTTGTGGATTAATATCCGTGTCTTCGATTCGATTCCATTGGTCAACGTCTCTGTTTTTATGCCAATACCAAGCTGTTTTCATTACTGTAGCTCTGTAATAGAGTTTGAAGTCAGGGATGATAATGCCTCCGGAAGTACTTTTATTGTATAGTATTGTTTCGGCTATCCTGGGTTTTTTGTTTTTCCATATAAAGTTGATTGTTGTTCTCTCATGGTCTGTGAAGAATTTTGTTGGGATTTTGATGAGGATTGCGTTGAATCTATAGAGGAAGTCAGGACTTTAAGGGGGGCGGGGTTCGTTCGTCCACCCACTGAGAAGGTGTGAATGATCTAAAGGGAGATCACCAAGGCCAGCTGGACTGGGACTGACCAAGCATGTGATCAAATGGGACTCTCTTAATGTGGTTGACAATGGGGCCTGACTGAGAAGCCAATGATAATGACACTGGGATTTGATTCTACTGCATGTACTGGCTTTTGGGGATACTAGTCTATTTGGATGCACACCTTCTTAGGCCTGGATGGAGGGGGGAGAGCCTTGGACTTCCCATAGGGCAGGAAACCCTGCTCTCTTAGGACTGGAGGAGGCAGAGAGAGGGGGAGTGGAGGAGTTCGAGGAAAAAGGGAGAAGGGGAGGAGGTAGAAATTTTGAATGGTATTATTTATGAGGCAAAAAATAAAATAAAATGTTTGAAAAAAAGACTACTTTTCAGCTATAAAAAAAAGACTGGTAACTGTATTTGGGTAGTCCGGAAGAACAGTATTCACTTTTTACCTTTGCATTGTCATTTCATCTTCCCCCATGTGTTATTCTTAAGCAATATGTACAAATGACTGCTTGTGGGAATATCAATGAGTGATAATGATGAATTGTGAATAGCGAACCATTAGCAACTACTGAACATTAATGAAATACTGATTGCTGTTTTTGATTTGCCAATAAAATCACCGGCAAATGGAATAAGTCATAGTATTCTCTTGTAAGTTCAGGTGTTCAAGTAGTCTTCGCTCACCTTAAAAAATTACACTACATCTTTCCTTGCTGTAGTGTCAGTAATTAACCACTTTTGATCCAATTTTTTTGCTGTGACAGGATTTATATTTTTATAATGTACTTATTAATTATTGGAAAACTTCTTACAATGTATATTGCTAATGTACATCTACCTGAACTCCCCACCGTAGCTTCTAAGGCAGAGGTAGAATTTTGAGATTACTTTTCTACTGCATGTTGGTTTTTTTCCTGGCTTGAAATTCTTGTTCATGTGTTCACTTGCCCAGTTATATTAGGAAAACACTGTTTCCTTAAAGTCATTTCCCACTTCTAACTCTTTAGTCTTACGATCTTTCTATCCCTTCTATTGTACTGAACTCTGAGCCTGAAGGGGAAGGGATGTGATACAGGCGTCTCATTTAGAACAAAGATTTTCAAAGTGCTTCATTCTCTGCACATTGACAATTTGTGAGATGTCTGTGTCATCATATGAAGCAACAGGAAAATTTTTAATGTGCAATTAATGATATACTGATCTAACAGTATAGCAATAACATTAAGAGTCCTTTTACTGTAAACTTTACAGATCACATAATTTATTCTACTTCTCCGTATTAGGTATCTAGGCTAGTAACATAGTCAAAATAACCTTTATGGTTCTATATATTAGTCATTTCTGAATTACATAAAAAGAATATAATATTCAATTAATTTAAAATGCATCTGAAAAACATGAGTACAGAGAATGATCAATATGCACAATAATGTAAACAAATATGGTCAAAGTTTAATGACAGCATCTGTTTCACTATCTGCACATTGAGGTGCTTCTGTAGAATTAACAACATTTTTAAATTTATACTTCACATGCTGGCATTTGTTTGTGTGTTTTTAAAGCTGAACAGAAAAACAGCTCACTGATAGGACTGGTAAATATAGCTAAAGCACTGAATTGTGATACTGTCTTTAGCTAATAAGACAAGTCACTGATGTCGTTTTAAAAGACTATATTCAGTATCTTATCTTAGTTGTTTGTCATGTTGCTATGACAAAATATGTGTAAAATAAGCAACATAAGGAACTCCATCATGAGGGGAGGAGCAACAGCAGGAGGAGTTTAAGGCACTAGTTTCATTGCATCCAGAATAAAGATGCATGATGTGATTATTTTTCATATTTTATTTTCTATCCCCGTTTTATTCAGTCAGGGACCGCAACCTGATAATTCTGCTATCTACAGATAAGGTAGATCTTCCCTGAGATAACTTATTCTGTTAATTTCATGACCCCCAATAATCACATTTCCCACTTCAGATTACTAATGATTTATATTTATACATGATCATTTTCAGATACATAATCACCAAGGAAAGCTCTTTTGATGATACAGTCATATTGAATCATAGATGTCTGCAGTCTTTGTTTTAACTTTTGCATTAAAACAAGTATTTATTCTTCTTACTTAACTCACATGCTATAATAATGCTATTAGAGTATGCTACCTACATGTTTGCTGATTAGATGATTTTTAAATTTTCTCTAACCATGCTGTCTCAAATATTATATCTATAAAATGGGAATACAAGTAGAAATTGTTTATCCAGAAAATGCATATAGTATATTAACTGGAATCACATGAACACCAAATATGCTCATTTTTAGTTATAAACATTTTATTAATGCTGTTCATATTTTCTTAAGGAAAGTTTGTTAAGCTTCACAGGAGGAAAAATAACATTCATATGGATATCTTAGAAGAAAGACTAGATGCATAAATTAAAAAGTGCAAGAAGATAAAATATAGAAATGAAGTGCCACAACATAAATATTGTCAATGTATAGTAGAATTTTAAAATGAATCTTGAAGTTCAATGGGTAGAAAGTACTATTCCAAGCAGCAGGATGCCATATGAAAAATATTTACAATTAGAACAATTCTAAATGAGATGAGATTTTGTATAGTCAAAGGAAGAGTACAAATATGAACTCTTGTATGGTCCACTGGTCTCTTGAGCAAGATTCAAGTCATTAGAAAGTCTCCTATGGCTAACCTATTTGAGGATCCCAAGCACTGCCTGACATTAACTATCACTGTGAAACAATCTTTTCCATATTCGTGTAAACAATTAAATGAAAACACAAATTATGTGAAATTTAGCACTTTAGAACATTTTTGCAACAGTATCTAAGAAATATTTACATGGATAGTAAAAATATTATAACCAAACCAGATGTGGTGGCGCACACTTTTAATTCCTCTACAGGTTAGGCAGAGGTAGATAGGGTTTGAGGTCAACGTAGCTCACAGAGTAATTTCCAGGACAGTCAGAACTACATAGAGAGACTGGTCTTAAAAGAAAAACAAGCAAATGCATTAGAATAAAACTTATTCATTTTATTATTTATATATTGTTAGTAATATTCATTAATTCATTTAGTTAGCTTACCAATTTAAATGCATATTGTTTATATATATATATATATAACTATTATTTTGTAGTAGTTAACTGAATAGAAATTAATTACAGAATTTGTTTCTGAATAATAAACTAAAATTGTCTATATTAAAAAACACATAAATTATTATTTTATTTCTATTAATATTCCAAATATATATAATGTAATTTTTATTTTATATGTGTATCTGTAATTTACCCAATTTAGACTCATATTTTAGAAAATCTAAATCCCCTGTCAACCAGTACTGTGGGCAAAAAAAATTTAGTATGTATATATATATATACATATATGTGTGTGTATGTATATATATATATATATGGTACATAATACAAAATGTATAGATTTTGATAAATGAATAGTAATTCAGTTAAATGCTTACTTAATATAAGTAACTGTTTACTGATATATATATATATATATATCAGAACTTAATTAATAATTTAATTATATATATACATATATATAAGTAGAGGCAGGGCAATGAGAACAGTAAAATTCTGGGAAGGAGAAAGCCCATTCCTCTAAGTCCTGCCCAGATCACCAAAGAAGCAGGATGTGATCTGCCCTGCTGAAAAAGGTTCTGAGCCATGTGGCTAACGTAGATAAGAACAATGGGTTAATATAAGCTACAAGAGCTAATAAGAAGCCTGAGCTAATGGGCCAATCACATTATAACTTATGGAGATCTCTGTGTGATTTACTTTGGGGATTACTGGTTGTGGGAACTTGGGCCAGACAGATGCCCCCACAAACAAGCCGACCCTCATGTTACAGAATGGTACCCACATGGATAACTACATCCACAGAAAGCCTCTGAAAGCTTGGAAAGAATAGAGCAAAGCATGGCTTCTTGGTAGCAGCAATATCTCTGGTCTGCTCTGCTTGCTAGAGTCAAGCAAGCACTCTCATTTAAGAAAGGCTTCCTGACTCAGCTTTAGCTGCAAAACCCTGCAGCTCTTTTAAGAGGTCCTGCCAAGAAACACTTAAAATAGTGTTGAAAAAAAGCTGACCACATGTTTTTTTTTTTTTTTTTTCATTTTCAGCTGTAGCAGGAAAGCTGTGCCATTTTAAAATGCTGGCTTTCTGGGCTATCCTGCGAGGGCAAACCCTAACTCTTTCAGGCAGGCAGTCCGTGTGGTTTGCAAACACACTGCTGAAGCTTGCTTGCTGGCAGGGACCTTGAAATGCCATAGAGTTGTGACAAGAAACATGGCTACAGCCGGTACCTCTGCCACGAGGTTGAAATCTCAGGAAGCTAAGAAATGGGCTGGTTTTAGCTGACAAAGCCACGGCTTTAATCCTCTCCATACTGCTTAGCAAATTAAAGACTCAAGTAGTCATAAAAAGAGAGATATACAGTAAAGAGAGATTGAAAAACAAAGAAAACCTCTAAATGTTTTACAGCATTTTAAAAATATATGCAGGCTAAAGGTTAAAGTTCTTAAGGTAAAAAAGAAAGAAAGAGAATATTTGGGTATGGTGGTACACACCTTTAATCCCAACACTTGGGAGGCAGAAGTAGATTGACCTCTGAGACTCTTAAAGGGGCAGAAGTAGATTGACCTCTGTGACTTCAAGGTATGCTAGTACATACCTTTAATCCCAATGCTTGGGAGGCAGAGACAGACAAATCTCTGTGAGTTCAAGGACAGCCTGGTCTACAGAGGGAGTTCCAGGGTAAAGACACACAGAGAACCTGTCTCAAAAATCCAAAAGTTAAAAGTAAAAATAAAAGAAATAAAATTTAAAATAAAGCCATGTAAAGATGAAAATTACACAGAAAATCCTGATACTGTGTGTTATATGCTCTCTTTGAGTTTTTTGAATGCTGAGGAAGGAGCAACTGCCGCTAAAAGATATTTACTTATAAATGCTGCTGAATTAATCCAAGATAGGTATTTTGAAAATACCTTGACTTCAAAATTGAAGTCAAAAGGTATGTTACTTTGGAGAAGAGATTTTGCTTTTGTTTCCACAGGAAATGAAAGACTCTGGATTCATTCTGAATTAAGAAAAATCAGGTTTGATCAAGGAAGACCACCTGAGAAATCTCTAGTAGGAACAGATGCTTCAGATGTCTGAGTTCTACATCCAGAACAGATTCAAGATGCTGCCTGAAATGATCAAGCCTCATAGGATACTCCAGTCAGGACTTGATCAAAACTTCAAATTTTCTTTAGGTTCCCATAAGATTATCAGCACCCCCAAACAGCCAGAAGTAGCCTGGAATACTATGCCCACATTCCCAAAAAATGGACTATGGATATTTTCCTTTGTAGAAAAAAAAAGAGGGGGAAGTGGTATGGGAAAATTGTCTGTATTCTGTCAATCATGTTGTAAATAAACTCTGATTGGCCAGGCAGGAAGTATAGGTGAGTCAACCAGACAGGAAGTAGCGGCAGGGCAAAGAGAATAGTAGAATTCTGGGAAGGAGAAAGCCCATTCCTGAGTCCTGCCCAGATTACCAAAGAAGCAGGATGTGATCTACCCCACTGAAAAAGGTACTAAGCTATGTGCTAACATAGATAAGAACAATGGGTTAATATAAGCTACAAGAACTAATAAGAAGTCTGAGCTAATGGGCCAATCAATTTTATAACTTACGAAGATCTCTGTGTGATTTTCTTTGGGGCTTACCGGCTGATCCTCATGTTACAGAATAACCCTCATGTTACACTCGTGACTCCATGGCATCTCTCTGACTCTGCCTTCTTCCTCCCAGCATTTAGTCTAATTTTCTTTGCCTACCTAAGTTCTGCCCTATCAACAGGCCAAGGCAATTTCTTTATTCATTAATGGTATACAAGCATTCGCCACATTTTACTTTATTATAAATACTGAAGTTTTCTGCATATTTCACAAGATTTTGTGAAATAGATAAAAAATACATCCTGACTAGTTCATTCTATTTGAATATAACAAAATTATTTATTTTAACACAATGCATTGTGAAAATATTCTTCCCTCTTCCTCAAGACTTCCTGACATACGTATTCATCTTGCATTATGTTTTTTCTAACTCTCTCAACAAAGAACAAAAATGAAAAAACAAACAAGGAAAAAAAACCAGTAAGACAAAACAAAACAAAATTAAAGAAAGCAAAATCAAAAGTGCATAAAACTCAAGCCAAATGGAACCAGACCTCAACAAAACAAAGCTCTGGACCACTATGCCTGAATGTGAAGGAAACTGATTTTCACTCCCCTAGTCATTGTAATTACAAAGAGCTTTTGGTTAAGGGTGGGGTTTGTTCCTCCTTCCCCTTGATAGTGCTGGGATTTTCATCAGATTTGAACCTGTGCAGATCTAGTGTGTGCTGTCACAGTCTCTGTGAGTTCATATATACATAAGTCCTGGTGTGTCTGGAAAACACTCTTACATTGTATTTATCTACCAACTCTAGCTTTAAAATATCTCTGTTCTTTGGCCTTATCCCTTGAGATTGATGTGAGAGCCTGGATGAAGAGAGCCCATGCAGATTTTAGTGCTCCAAAGTCTCTATGTTAAAGGTTCTCTGTGTAAATTACCATCTACTACAGGAAGGTGTTTCTCTGATGAGGGCTGAGTGATACTCAAAGATTAACATGTGTGAGTGTCTGTGTGACTGTCTGTCTGCCTGTCTGTCTGTGTCTGTGTGCCTTCTGAAGCCATGCGTCCATTGATTTTGAGCTGTGAGCCTTCTCACTTGGGTATTGGGAATCAAACTCAGATTATCTGTAAGAACATTATGTGCTTTTAATGACTGATCTCTTTCTTCAGCCCATGACATCAGAATGTTTAAAAGGAATTTCATACTCGTTTTTAAGTGGGTACAACATAAAAGCTAAGAATATTCATTTCAGTGAGTTTGTACACAATGAAATGATTTTAAATACTATGAAACATAGTATTCTAGGAAAAAAAATGAGTATTGCATAAAACTTGCCTGAAAATTCTATTTGACAGCTGCCAGAATGTGGCATCACCAATCTGATTGTATCTTCCCTATTTCTTTAGTTGTGGTTTTGGTGTGAGACCCCAAATTAAAGTCTACTGACAATGTCTTACCAGGAACTACTTCGTTTGGTCCCAGTAGTGGAGAAGTTTCTAAGTCCTTGAATTTAACATTTTCTGCAGAAAGTTCCCTGGCCAGTTTCTCTTTTCTTCCAAGTCTTGTCTGAGGCAGTGTTCAGTTTTGCCTGCCACTTCACCCTGTGGGAATCTTACTAATCCTCCTGTCTTTGTTACTGCATATATGTTTACAGTTCTGTGTTTGTTGTTACAATAGACAGAATGGCATGGGATCATAGGATATTTCCCAGGGGCTGACATCAGGGGGTAATGAAATCTGAGTTTATTTTATGATTAAGAAGAATTTCTTTGGATTTAAAAATAATCTCCAAATGCATAAATAGCAGTGATTAATCAAAGTCAGTTTCATTATTTTTCAAACTGTTTCTAATTCATTAAGCTCTTTAGATACTTTACTATTCTATAATCTTAAAGATGAAACAGAATTATTATGTACTTTGTGAACTTTAAGTATGAGACCTAAATGACATTGAACATCATAAGGAAGTATTTTATACTTCATTTTAAATGCAGACTCAAAACCAGGGAAGTCTCATAGCAGAAATGAGGTGTAAAGGGTTGTATATTCTCAAAGCAGGAAGTGCTAATCTTGTAGAAATACCCTGTTTCCCTGACATTGTTATTGCTGCCACACAGAGTGACTGATGGAGAATTAGCCATTTTTCATAATGGCCTCGACATCCGAGAGAATATGCTTCTACACTGCTTTTAAACTATGACAAGGTCTTCTCAAAGTACAAACGGGGACAGAAATACAAATGCTGCTATTTCTCTTTCTTTCCTTCAGAATCTCAAATAACCTTGAACTTCTCTGATTCTGATGGCCTTAGCTACAATATCAAAAACCTCCATTATACTGGACAGATGTTCATTGATGCTTCTGATAATATATTTCTAATCACAAAATTGGTGTTTCCACTGACATGCTATGTTAATATAAACTTAATTACATGTTTCGAGTAAGGAGTTTATAGAATATAACAGAAATAGACCAGTCTGCCATTTGGTAGTTTACTAGAAAGTTCTTGTAAATGTAGTATGAGTTATATAGCATTAGCTGTCTGGACAAATCTTCCTTGTAATGGAGCCGCTTCTCACACTGCACCTTCTGAAAGGCTCAAAAATTGATTAAATTTCAATGATTGTGGACATGTTGGAGTATCACAAGTTCTGAGTATGACTGCAATTTGTTTGGGGCCATTGTTAGCCCTTCTGATTGCTATTCTTTGCATACTCATTATCTGACCAAACAACTTGTACTAACTGATTAAATCTTTTGAAGTTTACTAATTCAGTCTAAGTTTGTACCAAACACAGGCTCAGAATGACAATACCATTTGATACTTATATCTGAAATTTTACTAGTTAGTTTTAACCTGTCTAGTATTTTAAAATTTTCACCACTGTGTTTGAAAAGTGCCTTGACTTTGACTTTCTTATGTTACCATAAAGGCTTCATAGAACTTGCCACAGAGGAACATAAAAATTATGGTTACCTAAACCCCTGTTTCCTGCTCAAAATCAGTATTGCTGGGAAACTTATCCAGAGTGACACTGGAGATGTTTTCTAGCTCCATCCATTTACCTGCAAATTTTAAGATTTTTTTTCACCTGTTAAGTATTCCATTGTATAAATGTACCACATTTTCCTTATCCATTCTTTGGTTGAGGGACATGTAGGTTGTGCTCAACTATCTTCATAGCAGCATTCTTTGTCCTAGCCAGAACCTGGAAACAGCCTTCTCATATCTTAAGAAGATAAGAATAGCAATTTGTAACAATAGAAACACATATAGTTAGATTTCATGTCATTGTGTGAAATGTGATTATGATAATATTTCTCAGCTCCTGGTTCTGACCTACAGATAGAAAGAAATATATAACAACATGGCACTTCAAATTTTGCATTAATTTTTATTGCGTGTCAAAATTATTTCCAATTTTAGGACATTTTCAGTTATAATGTAAATGTTAATTTTATAAATATTTTGCTGATATACTGAGACCTGAGAAATACATATTTTCTTGATAACAGGTATTTTGAACTTAAAACATATTAAAAATGAAATACTGGTGTCTTATAGATGTTTCATAAAAGCTAAAATGGTATTTGCTCATACAAAAAGTTAATTCATGTCAGAAAAGTTTCATCAAACTATGAAATGTAGTACTATATACATATATTTTGATAATTTCCTAACAAAACAAGTTCTAAACAAAAACACATACTTCTATTTCAATAAATTTTGTTTACAAATAGTAATACATAATATGCAATTATGATTTATATGTAATAAATATTTTATTATAAGATTAATTGTGTACTTTTATTAAGCCTAGAATATGTATAAAATAGTGGATATTTATTTTTGTTAAAATATTTTTGTCATGTTTCCATTTCATGATAATGATTACAGAAGATATAATCTTAATATTTAGACCAATTGAAATCTTGGCTTTGAAATCCTGTCTTTACGTAATATGTGTGCAGGGCCTACCTAGGTGTGCAGGGCCTACCTAGGTTTCCTGTCTGTCATATCTGTTACTAAAATGGCTTGTAAGTACTCATGTAAATTAAAGGTTTTTTGTTTTGTTTTGTTCTTTGCAACAGAATTTTTTTGTATAGGTTTGGTACCTGTCCTGGAAGTAACTCTTATAGACCAGGCTGGACTTAAACTCACAGAGATTTGCCTGCTCCTGCCTCCTTGGTGCTGGGATTAAAGGCATGCACTACCACTGCCTGGCTTAATTTAAAGCTTTTAAGCTGGTATTATTTTCTATTGGCTCAGAATAAAATTAGGATTTTAAGAGGAATAATCACAATTCTAACTTTGCCAATAGACCAATGAAGCTTGGTCACATTTCCAATATACCAGTCACAGGGACAAAATAGTGGCAAATTACAAAGGGATAATATTTATTCAATTTGACCATGTTAGGGAATCATGTGTAAGTGTTTACTGTTTCTAGATATTTCTTCTGTTATAATAGCGTAAGCATTTACCCTTCAATTTTTAAAAGGATTTTTAAAACATATAGTCCTAGTCAATATAGTATCCTTTCTAGTCTATTTTTTTAAGTTGAAAAGATTTTTTCTTCATTTAATATATTCTGATAGTGGTTTAACATCTCCCAAATTCAAATCCTCCCAGATCCTGCTCACCTCTACTTTCACTCAAATCCACACATTTTCTTTCTCTGTGTCATTAGAAAACAAAGGCATATAAAAAATAATAAGAAAATAAAAACTGGAATAGGACAAAACTAACAAAAGAAAAAGAACCAAGGGAAAATCACAAGAAAAACATAAAGAGACACACAAAGCAATCTGATAAAAGCACAAAATCAGAAACCATAGTATATAAGTAAAAGACCTATAAAAAAGAAAAAAAGAAAGAAAAAGCAAGAAACAACGAAAAAAAAAGTACCTCCAAATAACTTATAGCATTCGTTTGTGTTGGCAATCTACTGCTAGGCATGGGGCCTCTCTGCCCTTAAGAGTGGTTTATATACCCAGTGAGATTTCCTGGGAGAAAACTAGTTTTCCTCTGTGAGTGGAAGATGAGACAGAAAGATCTTTAAAGCCAGAGGGGACAGAGGGCACCTAGGAACCAAGGCCTTCTAAACAAAGCAAGTAAAAGGCAGAGACAATGACAGGAGTGCCGCCTGCAGGGTCCGGACCAGATGGAATCCCGAGAACTGAGAGGGGAAGTAAATTTAAGTTCCCTTTCCTATCCCAGAATCTATCTTCAATCTGAAGTCTCTTTATTTTTGTCTCAGTTCAACTTTTACACAAATAAATGCTTGAGAAGATAAATTATTTTAAGAGATTATAACTCTTGCTCCATTGTACATTTTTTGCTATCCTTTGATATAATAATTACTTATTCCAAATATTAAAATGATTATTTTTGTGTTTTTAGGTTTGGGTGAGCATACATAAATATAAATAATTTTACCTACTAGGTATCTTTAAATAAAAGTTGTCAGCGTTCATATTTTAGACAGACATGTAGAATACAAACATTGATTTATACTTTGCAATTTCTAAATCATTGGTGATGAAGAATTTTTAGGCAATAGACATGACCACTTCCAGTGTTATAGTGGTGTAAAAAAATGTTTGACATTGAGAAGAGTATGAAATTTAATAAGAACGCCATCACATTTAACTGGATATTATATGTTGCAGATTATCTTACATAATTTTTCATAATGAAGCATGTTCTATACTTCATGTCATCATCAATCTTTTCAGGTATCTTCAACTAGTATGAAAATAAATGTCCCTGAATATTCTAATTTTCCCCCAACAGTCCCACTACTTGAATTTATTGTACAGAAAAAGTTTCATGGAAATTATATATTTGATTTTCTTCAAATTATCACAGAATCTTTTTTTTTTTTTTTTTTTTTCGAGACAGGGTTTCTCTGTGGCTTGGAGCCTGTCCTGGAACTAGCTCTGTAGACCAGGCTGGTCTCGAACTCACAGAGATCCGCCTGCCTCTGCCTCCCGAGTGCTGGGATTAAAGGCATGCGCCACCATCGCCTGGCTTATCACAGAATCTTAAGAGTTGTTTAAGAAGATTGATGATATGAATTTCATGAGTAAACTTGGGCTTGAACTTTTTAACTTCTCTCCCATTCATCCACAAAATCTAGTAATTAAACAAGTGAGTGCATAAACATCAACAATCTGCAGAAATATAAGTACTATCAATTCAACCAGATTAGATACGTTAAAAAGAAAACTCTTAATGGTCACACAGACATAAATACCTATGAAGTAATTATAAGAAACACTAGTTCCTTAAGACCTCCTTTATTGGTCATGAGGAGTAGTACTATTTTAAATCTTATGCTTATCTTAATTTGGCCATACACGTTTGAAAATTCCATTTAAAAAATGTCTCTATAGGCCGGGCGGTGGTGGCGCACGCCTTTAATCCCAGCACTCGGGAGGCAGAGGCAGGCGGATCTCTGTGAGTTCGAGGCCAGCCTGGTCTACAAGAGCTAGTTCCAGGACAGGAACCAAAAGCTACGGAGAAACCCTGTCTTGAAAATCAAAAAAAAAAAATGTTTCTATAAAAAGTCATATTTAAAGTTCAGTGATGGCTATCATAAATATACTTTAATTGCAATAGTAACAACAAAAACTGAGTGTTTAGAAGATCGTTTTTAGTAATTTCACTACTTTTCACAATGGTGTCACAACCTAGAACAGAAATCATGGTCTTGTCTCTTTGAGCAAGTTATAGAGCCACTTGTGTGTTCCCAGATTTGGTGATGGTAATATGAGCATTTTTCAATGTCTGAGTAACTAAGGCGACTTTGCCATATATGAAATAAATATATTGTAAACATATCACCAATGTAAATTATTTTATTGGATGCTACTTTAATTAGGAGTTTAGCGACTAAGAAAAATTTTAAAAAGCAGCTGAACTAAACTAAACTAAAAAGTTTTTTGAATAAAGATTGCAGTTACTTCTCTAAATATTTCACTGCTTTGAAAACATTCTCAGCTCATCAACATGGTTCTCACAGGAGTTGTTTTCTCTGACAGTGGTACACCTTAGGAGTGGTACAAACAAACAGTGTCACTTACTGAGAATGGTGCTTTTCTTTCTAAACTAAGCTATACTAGGTAGGCTAGCATGTAAATTAAATATCTTAAATGTTGCGTATACAGGACCAACTAATTGGAACTGGACATGCAGGGTTTAAACATAAACAGCTTGTATTTTTGTGATAAACGTATTTACATATCTTCATTGGACATGTACAGATTTGTCACATATTTTATGAGTGTTCTGCTTATTCTGCTCTTAATAGTTTTTATAGATACTATTTTGAATATGAAATTCAAACCTGGCTTTGTATACTATAGATATTTTCATTTCGTATTTACTTTGTAATTTTAGAAATTCAATGGCATTATACTGAACAAAATGTCAGTTTACAAATTGCAGAAATATAAAAACTGGTAAGCACCAATGAGAAGTTTACCTCTAGATCAGCCTCTGAGGATATCTTTATCAATGTTGCAAAAGATTGGTTATAGTCAGATTACATTCATTTCATAAAACACACACAAATAAGGGCGTTATAAAAAATTAATGAGGCTCTGGGTGGATTGTTAAGTGAGGAAAGGGCTTGTCATGCACATATGAAGATGTAAGTGAAAATGCCCAGTCCTAGATTAAAGACCGAGAATACCTGGAAACACCCATAGCAGAAGCACGGATCTCCAGATCTGTGTACCCAGGCAGATGTCTTCAAATAATGTGTCCCAGGGCCAACGAAATGACCATGTCTCAAAATATATGGTGAAGAATTAATTAGGAAGGCAAATAAGATCAGTGTCTCCCCATATAGACACAGAGGTGGATGCTTATCCCCATATGTAAGCACAGAGCACACACACACAATGCCAGCTTCAGTTCAGGTAACACAACTGACTAGGTGGTACTCCATTGAGCATGTGTGCCAAAATGTCACTGTGACTACATCATAAGAAACATGAGCTGATAACTCACTCTTTAAAAATAGTTCTGCAATAGTCATGGAGTGTGTATTTTTCTTGAACACACAACTTCTTTCCTTTGGTAATAAAAGTTATTGGATTAATAGATCATTAGGTAAATGTATATTTAAGAAGTGAAGTAATTTCAATATTAGTTTCAGAAATGGCTTTGGAAGGAAACAGGAATCTCCCCCATACTCTTCAGGTTTTAGTAGCTTATTTCTGCTAAAATGACAGACTATCTAAACTAAGGTGATATCTGTCAGTGGTTCTGACTTCCATTTGCTTTATATTACTGGCTGTTAAATTATTTTTATCATTAATATTATGTGAATAAACGTTGTTTATTAATTTATGGGATATTTATTTGGGAAGATATTTATAGAAATGCAAATTTTATCGATGTCCATAGAGAAAAAATGTTAAATATTTTGAAAGACTACAATTGAATAGTAAGATTGTCTAGTTTGAAAATATGTAAAATAATAAAGGAATTTGTAAAAATTAAAATATATTTAACATCAACATTAATATTAATTTCCAAAATGGGACAAATGGTGGAGAAGCAGTGGACATTTCTAAGTCATCTTTTTTTTTCCCCTAGTGATAAAGAAGCTGTCAAAGTCCCTGAGGAATGTGAGGGCAGGGGAAACTGCGGACTGTACATTATTATCTATTTGTATCAATTTTTGAGTTTGCATTCTCCTGAGACCTGCCATATTACAATTATAATGCTTAAATCATACAAACAGCATTTATAAATTCATGGCCAATGTGAAGATAAATAATCCATCATCTAATGATCGATATCTTTAATGTTAATTACTCAGAGAAAACTAGTTTCATTAAAAAACATGTTAAATATTACAGTACCAAATCCCTTCATTAAATTCTATTAACACAATTAATAAGAAATTCATTCAGAGAGTAGCTCTCTTTATCACTGGTTTGCTTTGAATTACTAAACAATGCCCAGAGTATAAGCCCCGTATGAATTTCAAACACCATTTATTTATTTAACTAATAAACAATTAATCAACTAATAAACACAGGCTAATAACACCTTCCTTTATGCTTTTGCAAAAGAAAAATATCCAGCATTTGTTTTTCAAGGCAATGGAGTTTTCTAAGCTTAAATTTCAATATCAAAATATTCTAAGAAATAAAAATGGAAAATAAATTTAAGGTCAATTAAAAATATGTTCATCTTCCTTCATTATCCTAAGCATCCTGAATAGCTAATGATGCTGTATGCTTGTGCCTGTGTTTCTTATGTATCTTAGAATCTGAGTGTTTACCCATTGTCTTCTAGTCCTTATTGATAGTATATTCAACTGAGTGATAAAAAATATTAAACTAAGATAATTATGCTTCCAAGCTTTACATCACATGTAACCCCAAACTCCTTGACCTTCAAGTACTTCTTTTCCGGTATCATCCTTTCTTAAAATGCTGTCCCATACAGATCAAACCAGTACCCTGAGCAATCACTCTCAAAAAAAAAATATTTTTTTTTGAAATAATCTACAACAGTTGGAGTTTTTCTATTAGGAACTTCTATTTACTCAAAAGTGGTTAAATGGCCAAAACTTCATTATTTTGCAACCTCAACTTTCCTCCTGAAAGGAGTACTATGAATACTGAAGCTTGGAGATAGAATTTAATGTCCATATTGACATTTTTTATTTCACAATAAAGGAAATGGTTCCCCCCCACCTTACTCTGATTGTTTGCTTTTGACAGTCTCTAGATTATTCTTTTCTCTTTATAGACTGAGCTAATTTACCTTATGGTACAATTAAAAGTAGCATATGACTCCACTGAGACCAACTCATGTACTTAAAAAAAGGATTTATCTATGTTATTGTTGTATAAACGCCTTTTAAAATCATGTCTTTCAATTAAGTTCAAGCTTAGTTTCCAAGAAAACTTAAAGTCAATCTATAACTATGCATCTATATCTGTTTTGTAAGTATATAGAAAAAATAAGCATGTTTTGATAATACAGCCATTTCTGCAATTCAAAACAGATTGTATTCTAAAATATTTGAAATTTGATTGAATGTCAAAGTTTCTGTTCAATGCAAAGTAAAGTGTCTTCAAAACATGGAAATATTCAAAATATTTAAAAAATAATTTGAGATTTCTGAGCCATTGAGAGAGGGAGCCCAAAACAGGTAACTAGAATTTTGATTGAGATTCACATGTTCTTCCAATAGAATGTATCTTGTTAACTTTTCTAGTTGTACCAACAAAACTCCCTTCTTTGGATGTGTGGTTATTTATTTACAAAACCCAAATGAAGACACTACATCACAGTGCAAATGATTCCCATTTCTTACTTTATTTCATACCTGCACAATTAAAATGTATTACCTGGACGCATGGGAATTTTTAAAAGACTGTCTTAGTACTTTTCTATTGCTATAATAAAACACTATGAACAAGGCAACTTTGAAAGAAAATATTATTTTGGTGCTTACAGTCTCAGGTGAGATTCCATGACTATCATTTTGGGGAATATGACAGCAGGAAGGCCAGCATGGTACTGAAGCAGTCACCGAGGGCTATCATCTTGAGACACAAATAGAAACACAGAGAACTAACCTAGGAGTGAGGTGGTGCATTCCTTTAATACCAGGACATGGGAAGCAGATGCAATACCCAACAGATTAGTTATAGGACAATCTGATAGATGTATTTTCTCAATTTAGATTTCAGTTTTTAATCCCAGTAACCTGGAGTCAGAAGCAAGCAAATCTCTGTGAGATCGAGGCTAGCCTGGTCTGCACAGTGAGTCCCAGGACAGCTAGGGATACACAAAGAAACCATGCCTCAAAAAGAAAAAAGACAGAAAGAAAGAAAGAAAGAAAGAAAGAAAGGAAGGAAGGAAGGAAGGAAGGAAGGAAGGAAGGAAGGAAGGAAG